>JASKMD010000027.1:3106422-3305883 GCA_030144725.1 Haematococcus lacustris | reverse complement strand
TGGGGCTGGGGTTGGGGTGGGGGTGGGGGTGGGGGTTGGGGCTGAGGCTGGGGCTGGGGCTGGGGCTGGGGCTGGGGCTGGGGCTGGGGCTGGAGCTGGGGGTGGGGGTACCTGTCTGCGTTTGGTATGTTTAGTTGTAGGGTTCGCGGGGTTGGTTCTCTTGGATCTATGGTTCAGGGCGGTATTAGGAGCAGGCATTTCTCTGGTCTGATGTGCTTCTGTCATGGTAGTGAGGTCTATGGGGGTTGTGTGATCGGCAAGGTGTGCGGCTAGGTCTTGAGGTGTGTAGCCTGCCTGGGGGTCTGCTAGCCATATCTCTCTACGGACAAATGTTGTGTGTTCTACGTTGCCTGCAGTGATGGTCAGCAGGCTGCCCTGTAGGCGATGCCAGTCAAGGGGCGTGTTGAGCGGTTGTGGTGCGTGGCGTAGCGAGTCCAGCCAGAGCCATCCTTGTGAGGTGTGCCTTATAGCAGTCGCATGGCCGATGTCTTTGCCATCGTTACAAGAGAGGAGGATGATTGCGCTTGTGCATGTTGCACCTGTGTCTGTTATTGCACCCAGGATTTTACCGGGTGTGATGCTGCCTCGGGGGAGGAGTTGGGTGGCGGGGTGTAGATAGGTGTGATGTGTGCGGTGGAGGTAGTGGTTCAATGTGTCTAATGAGAACTTGCCTTCTTTGTCGTAGATATGGCTTGTGTGCAATGCTCTCACTGCAAGCCCCATGTCTCGAGCTTGTTGTGCTAGTTGTTGCATGTGGTCCGCCAGGTTCTTACAATGTCTAATGACTGCTTGATGGTCTATCAGCTTGACTCCCATGGCCATGTTGAAGGCATGTACGAGGCAGCAGTTATCATGTTGATACTCCATGTATGGGGGCTGGGGTGGGTTTGGCAATGTGTACCTGGGTATGTTGTCCTCCTTATGACTTATGATGTGGCATATACCTTCTCGTCTTAGGGCTATGGTTTGTGTCGGTGTAGCTGCTGGGTCTGGTGCAATGACGAATATCTCGTGGAAGGTTGTTCTGTAGAGAGGTGACAACTCGTAAATTGGTATAGCTGCTTTACTGGGGCTGTTGGAGTCTAGGAGCTTCCAATGGCCGCCAAGTTTTCTAATTGCCATGCTGTGGCCGTTCGTTTTACATAAGAAGTTAAGGGTGGCGTACTTCATCGCCAATGCGTCAAGCTCGTCGTCGCTCCAGTCCTCTGCGGTGTGTAGTTGGGCGACGCTTGTAAGAGTCAGGCCGTAGTGTGTTTGAAGGTAGAGGTGGATGACCTCGTCGCTAAGCCCAGATCTCGTTGCCCAGATCGGTGTGGGTTGGGCACCAGGCACTGCTCATTCACGAACAGCTCTCGGCACATGCCCAGCTTGCGGCGGCTGACTTGTGTCTGCAGCACCAGCCTGGCTGTGCTGAGGTAGTGTTGTGCAAGGTATGCAGCTGTCCTGGCCGCAGGCTTCCCACGGCGCCCAACTTGCGTGGGAATGAAGTTGGTTGTCAACGAGGGTGGGCCAGCCGGGCTGGGCTGCTGGGATGCACTGCCTGTGGGGTTGCCGTGGGTGTCTGGCCTGCCATAGCCATCCTCAGCACACCGCTGCAACACCTCTGGTGACACCCGGTGCCGCATCAGGATGTTCATTAGCTGCCGCTGATGCCGGGTGAGCCGGGGGCCACTTGGACGGCAGCGCCGGACGTTGCGTAGCGCAAGGGACAGCCGGCGCTTGTCTTGCTCCAGCAGCTGGATTGCATGGGTGCGCTCCTCAGCCAGCTGCTCCAATGACTCATTCTCACCCTGCACCTCTTGGTGTGCTGCCTGCAGCTGCTCCATGTCTGCTTGCAGCAGCTGATAATCTGCCACCGCATCACCGAGCTGCTGGTGGAGCTGCTCAACCTGTGCCCGCAATTTCATGGCCTCCACCTGTGCCTTGTTCCTTTGAGATTTCAAACCATTGGGGGTGCACTTAAACCCTGCCTTGGGTGAGGCATTCAGCTCTTGCAGGGATTGGCGCCGCGTCTTGCTAGGCCTCTTACCCCCCATGGTGGTTGCTAGGGCTGGGGGTTAGGCTGGGAGGGGTAGGGCTGGGAGGGAATGGCCTGGGAGGGGGGGGGGCCTGTGAGGGGTTGGGCTGTGAGGGGTTGGGCTGTGAAGGGGGGGGGGGGGGGGTGAGGGGGTGGGCTGTGAGGGGGGGGCCTGGGAGGGGTTGGGCTGGGAGGGGGTGGGCTGGGAGGGGGTGGGCTGGGAGGGGGTGGGCAGGCTCAATGAGGTGGGCTCCTGCAATGATGGGTGGAGGGGTGGCGGGCATGGTGGGTCGATGCATACCATGGTATAAATGTGCCTGGTGAACATGATGTAACTTTGAAAGAGTCAAACGGATTGAGGCCTGGGCTATTTAATGTGCGATTTGTTTCAAGAGATGCAGCAATGAGTCAAGAACAAACATTACGTATCGCTTTTTCTATGGGTGCAGCGGGTGCAACACAGTGGGGGACAGAGATGATGAGGGGGGGTGGTAAGCCGGTGATACCTTAGTGTGCGCCGACACAAATGGTGTATTCGGCGAAAGCGAATACGCCCAGATGTTTCAATCACCCCGTCAAGGTGCCCTGCACGCCCGGCAGACATCGCGTTGGGTGTTGGCCGGACATTCCATTTGTGCACAACCAGCTCACTACGCTAGGTAGATGGAGCCTCAGCGATGTGGCTCACCGTGCCAAGGCGACCCGTCTCGCCGATGTGATTTGTTCGCGGGCACATGTGGCAGTACGCGAGCAGAGACTCCAATGGCTAGCGCTGATGGTCAGATTACGCGGACTAAACCGCCAATGCCAATGTGATTAACGCTATAGAGAACAGTGCAGTTTTGAGAGAGTACTTGCATGAAGATTACCAACCCCATGTTGGGGCCGCCTGACACTATGACTTTCCAGACTTTCGAGTGTCAATATTGTTCCTAACTCAACGACACTGCTGTTGGAGAAGAAAGCATGTAACAGTCCAGACACTCAGCTAGGATGAATGCGATGTTTATGTCATTCCCCATGCAGGTTCTAGTGTGACATTTGAAGTACTTTGTTTTTAAGCTGAGATCGTTTTGGATTCGAGGAGAAAGATGTAAGCAAACACTGCGCTTCTGCTCCAGCGTCCCCGTTACTGAACAAGTCTCTGATTCAACTAGGCTCGCCACTACCAAGAGTACGTGTGTAGCCTGCGTCTCCATTCGCAGCCACAACACCCAGTAGCTGCTTCTAAGTCTGTAGCTGCTTTAGCCGCATAAGCGACAGCGAATCAGCCCAGCCAGTTCAAAACCCCTAAAGTTGCAGCCATGCATACTGGGTTCCTGGCTGTACTGTAACACTTGGTTTCCCCGTATTCGATCATCCCTGTGCAGTGAGCGCAAACCCAGAGACCGTCACTGATCTGGTCGACGAGCTTGAATCTCTGGAAGCGCATCCAGCGAACCCACCTCCAGAACGACCTACTCGAGCGGCCATTCCCTACCCAGCTTCCAGTTCGGGTTCGGCTCAAGGTCGTGGTACTGGACGGTTGGCCCACCAGTCCGGTCCTTCCCGCGGAAGAGGCAGGATCCTACCTGGCACTAGCGCCAGAGCTGCGTACCCTGTCACCTGTTATGCTATTCTGCAAACTTGCCTGACCCGTTTACACGGAGAATGATAGCTAGTCCTGCTTAGCTAGACGTGCTTTAGCAGAGTGCTTTTTTGTATTGCTTCTTGCTTTGCCCGCTTTGCGGAGAATGTTGCATAGCTAGTCCCGTTAATGCGGAGAGTGTAAGCTAGTCCTGACTTGCACGACTGCAGTGCACCGCAGTTTGTCTTTGCACTTGCGATGCTTACCACCATCATCCCCACCACCACCCCAGCTAACGGGAGTTTAGCGAGCTGGTTGTCATCAAACATGTCATTTTGCAGCCAAAACAGCTGTTGGCACTGTTTGTCGAAGGTGCTTGGCCTTACATGTCATCTGCCTCGTCATCCCCCACTTCAGCCAACTGATCCTCCTCCATCTCCTGCTCCCACCTCAGATGTTCCAAGATGTCAGCCCTAAGCAATGGCTTCTTCTGCGTCAACCTCTTGCCCTTCCACCCCAAGCACCCCCGGGCACCCCCTGCTTGACTGTTGTGGTGTTGCAAGGGCTGTTTCAAGGGCTGGCAGCTCGGTAGGGCTCTGCAGGGTGAAGGGTGGAGGTCAGGAGTCCCCAACATGGGGTTGGTAATCTTCATGCAAATACTCACTCTATACTGCACCGTTTTCGATAGCGTTTGTCACATTGGCACCGGCGAATTACTACGCGTCTACTGGCAAGCGGCGCGTTAATCCTTGCAAGTGAGGCCATGCCGGCGCAAGCGATCGCGGACACACCTCAGCTGCTCACAACCGATTGTTCTAGTGGTATGTAGCGGCATCAGTGATAGAACTGCGCTTGCTATCGAGCCAGAAGTACAATCAATGTTTAGCCCGCCAGGCTCACTCCGCAAGCCTTTCATTGGTGCAGGCGGTGTCGGAGGACCGTCGTTGGGCAAGTTGACACTCGACATTGCTGCGAGGTGCGATTGGAAAGAGGTCTCTCTAGCCAGCCACACAGAAAAAGGGACCCCCTTGCACAAATCTGCATGTTGTGAGCTGACCACTATGACTTTCCAGACTTTCGAGTGTCAATATTGTTCCTAACTCAACGACACTGCTGTTGGAGAAGAAAGCACGTCATTTTATTGAGTAGGCTTGCGGGAACATACTTTGGCGTGACCTAACTTTGCCTTGCAGTGCTGCCTAGCCCAACCGGACCACCCATTGGCAGCCCCACCCCCTCCCAGCCCCAGCCCCACCCCCTCCCACCCCCTCCCACCCCCTCCCACCCCCTCCCAGCCCCACCCCCTCCCAGCCCCTCCCACCCCCTCCCAGCCCCAGCCCCGCCCTCCCACCCCCTGTCAGCCCCAGCCCCACCCCCATCCCCGCCATCCCACCCCTTCTGGGCTGGGCTGGGCTGGGCTGGGCTGGGCTGGGCTGGGCTGGGCTGGGCTGGGCTGGGCTGGGCTGGGCTGGGCTGGGCTGGGCTGGGCTGGGCTGGGCTGGGCTGGGCTGGGCTGGGCTGGGCTGGGCTGGGCTGGGCTGGGCTGGGCTGGGCTGGGCTGGGCTGGGCTGAGAGGGGGGGGAAGGATTGGAAGGTGGTGGTGGTAAGCACATGGTGAAGGACAGGGTTCAGCAATGTTGCTCATGCATGCAGATGAGCTACGACAAGCCAAGGCGACATGGCTGACATGCGCGCACTGAGTGAGCAGGACCAGCAACAACTGCAAGCGCATCTGGAGGTGTATTACCTTGCCTGCCCAATCTCCAATGCCCCTGTGGAGTCCCTGCTGCAGCTACTCAAGCATGGGACGGGCATGTTCATGGAGCTGCCAGCTCTACCTGCCCACCCCTCCAGCTGAGCAGCAGGGGGTCAGGGCGGAGCTGGACACAAGCTCGACACGCAAGCGGAGGGCGGGCGGGAGGGACCGGACCCAACAAGTCGAGCAAGGTGACGTAGCAATGGCCTACACACCTTGTGTGGCCTCACAGAGTGGCCAGGTAGTAGGTACTACTCACGAAGCGGTCAAGCAATGCAGCAGCGTTGTATACTTCCGAGCATGGGTGGAGGGGCGTCGTTACATCGGTTTGGCGTGCCATGTGCATTGTTTTGACTGCGGCGACTGTCCCTGACTGTTTGCAGAGGCTACTGGGCCACGTCGGTCGCGGCGGTCGGTCGCGGCGAGGCCCGCATGAGCAAAACTGGCATGCATTTGAATGTCAAGATTTGAGCCGCCTTAGCACTCAGCACACTGCACACTATTTAATGTTACAAGCTGCACCGCATAGCTGACAGAGTCCTCTATCCAGGGATGTGCGAATCATAAATAGAAACCACGTGGCTGAGACGCGGCGTCGTTTTGATTACCAGGGGTCGGTTTCCGATCATTTCCAGCCAGTTTTTGAAAGTTGGGGTCGCCTGAGTGGAGGAGGAGGATGTTAAGGTATGGGTTCCCGCCACAATGGTGGATTCCGCCACAATGGAGGTGTCCGCCACTGCCATTGCCACTACTTACCAGCTTGGCACGTATCGCTTTATGGTGTGCCAGTGCAGCGCGACGTCGGGGTCTAGGATGGCCCATCCCAAATTTCGGCTTGAGATTCGCGCAGAGTGCGAGAAATGCAACGATGAGGGCGCCCAAGGGCAGCACAGGGTCCACCCCGTCGGGGATGCACCCAAGGACGCCGCCAATCGCTCACTGTAATGAGATTGCCCCATGCCATTTTCACCCACTGCCACATTTTGTTATTGTATGTACCAAACTAGGTGATGGAGCATGCCTGGGGGTACATCCCGGAATGTAGACTCGCAGACTGTCCGACAAAGGTGTAAGCACGCGGATAGGACCACTGACCGAAAAGTTCAAGGACGAAATGATGGGGTCTAGGCTTCAGTAGAGTGCACGGTAGCAGAACAAAGTCCACGCACCGTGCTGCTGACACCTCAGTGAGATGCTCTGCATGCTTGGAGGCAGGGTTAGGCAGGTCTCGCGCCAGGTGTCAGGAAGGGCCCGGGCCATGAGGGGTCCCGACCCAACCCAGGGAATCTTGCGCTTCGACCTGCGACCCACGTACGGTCGCACCCCGTTGAGCCCCAGGTTGCAGCGAGCGACCATGTTCACAGTCCGCGGGAATGGCGGGCGGAGTGATCTGGGAGACTTCAGTCCAAAACGTGAGTTTTAGCGCGCGTGACTTACCGCGATAGCCTCAGCTACCCCTCACTAGCGCGTGGTGCGATGCGCAGGCCTGGCACGGATTGGCGGGTCCAATGGCCGGGGTGACCTGTTACAGCCACCTGCCCCCCTTGCGAGATGTACGAGTTTGAGGTCAGGCCAAGGGGGGAGGGAGTGGCATGCCGGTAGACAATTACCCAACGCCAGGCAGCCCTCTGGCAAGAGGACCCTCTGGCGGTTGGGGCGAGGGTGTGGTCAGGTTGGAAGCTAGGGAGCCAGCCAGTAGCTAGTATGAAGTTGAAAAAGAGGTGGGGGGGTTTCTCATGCGCGTGCTTGATCCCTGGCCCCAGCGCTGCATGAATGATACCTCTTTCACCTGTGCACTCTGCACAGCGCATTGAAAGCTGAGCAAAGGTCTGGTGCAGCCTAGTACACAGTATAGTGCCGCACATGCTGCAAGGCTGGGCTGGGAAGCAGTGGGCAACAGCTGGGTGGGCTGACTGCTGCTTGGCCCGACTACACCTCCTGAGTCCTGACTATGTGCTGCATCTCCTTCAAGAAGACGATCAATGCCTTGCGTGCCTTGACCTATATGCATCATACAATGCCTGCCATGTTGTTGGCGAGTAGCTTGACAAGCATCTACTTGGACTAAGATTCGGGATCCCGTGCAGGACCTCTCGTAGGGAACTGCACCAACTTCCTGTACCAAATGGATTGGTGTGCCTGTGTGCACAACAAAACAAACAAAGCCAATGCCTCCCATGATCAGCAGTCCTACCATGCCATGCCACCATGCCATGCCTCAAGAGATCCGGCCAGGGCGTAAAGGATTTAAGGCTAAAGCAAACACGCTGCAAGCACCTACCAGGGTCAGGGTCAGGGTAGGGGACAAGGGTGTGAGGGGTGTAGGGGTGCATAAGACAGCTTGCCAAGCAGCCTGCCGGCAACAACTATGAGCTGCTAATAGGCGCCGCTCGTTGCCATGTCACCCAGCAGCCTCTTACGTGGGCACCAGTCCTGGCAGCTTACGCAGGCTTGCCAGCTTACCCTTCCCTGGCTGCTCAAAGAACAGCACATCGCCGCAGCTGTTAACACAGAAGTCAGCGTTAAGGGCTGACTGTTGTGGGTTGCCATACGTGCTCATGCTCCCACTTGTGCTCATGGAGCAGGGCATCAAGTAGGTGTGCATGGAGCCAGTTGATGTGGGCGATATGAAGAGTGCTAACTTCTCTGTGCCACTGCATAGGCGACCAGCTAGGCTTATGCTTTCAGTGATGACCCGGCACTCTTGAGACTCCATGTCCAGCTGACACAGGCTGTTGCGTGCGCTGATGAACAGCAGCTTGTTGGCTGCAGGGAACAGCGCCAGACCACCAGAGGGTTTCACGTGGCTCACCAGCGTTTTCACATGTGCTGCATCAAAGCTGTCAATGTCCAGCGTGTACATCTTCTCGGCTGCAGTGAAGATCAAGCTGCAAACAGCAGCAGATCAACACCCATGTCGTCACTTTGCGTATTTGCGCTCTTGCCATTTGTCCATTTGTGCACACATACTTGAATCACATCACACATGAACACATCACTGAAGTGCTCACCAGTTATTGAAACATTCCATGTAAGAAGCTGTGTCTGGCCCTGGTAATGCGATTGGGCTGGTCACTGCTTTCCCTTTTGAGTCAAACATGTGTATGAAGCCTGAAGCAGTAACTAGGATATTGCCGCTTGATGCCCCAGCAAACGCAGTGGGCTCAAAGTCAAGCCTGCAAGGAAAGCCAGCGCAAATACCATGAGTGAAGCCTATGTTATTGCATCATAGCCATGAGTGCAGCCTATGTGATTGGCTTGTGGGCATGGGGCTGCTATGGATCCCACCTAAACAGTGTCGCGAAGCCTGTACCAGTCTTGGAGCGCTTTACGACCCAGCCCTCGCCCTCCTCTTCTACGCAGCATGTCACCGCGTAGCCGCCGCAGTCCGCGACCAGGCCACGACTATTGAGCAGCGGCGCGTGCAGCGTGCACAGGCTCTGAACGCTGCCTGTCGCACGCAGCGCCATTATAAGGGCCTTGCTGTAACCGCGCCCACTGCCTGCACTCTTTTGAGGCACAGCGCTGTGATTGGCAGACCGTCGCAACAGAGAGGGGGCAGCGCAAGAACGTCTCGACACCGCCACACGAGAGCCCGAGTGACTGCTGCCTCCCCGTGAAACAGTGCCACTCCCCGTGAAAAAGTGACAATTGGCACCGGGACGGAGCCGACGTTGCGCATTGACTACGCAGGAGAGTGTTTGCCGCGATCGGAGTTGGGCTACCCAAGCCACGTGTTGGGTATTGTTTCGGCACCTAATGCATATAACCCTCGTCCAAATCCAGCGCCCCCGGCTGCCAAGGCAGCGGAGCCGGGTGGTTCGGGGGCTTGTTGTACTTGTAACCCCCCCCCCTGCGCGCTCTCCGGCAGACTAAACGCGCCGAACGAGCTAGTCGAGTGTGGGGGTGGAGGCAGGTGGGGTCGCAGCTGACTAACCCCACCATCCACAACAGATCCACCACCACACCAGCTTGACCATACGACCCATAGCTTCCAGCGTCCCCTAGAGGCACCCCTGCGAGCTGTTAGGTGTCCTGGCAGCTTGAAACTGTAACAAGGTGTGGCTACCTGGCTGCTACCCAGCAAGCCAGCTGTAGCACGCTGAGCCACTCTCAGTCTCGCTAGCTCACTAGCACAGCAGTGTGTGGCCTGCTGCCCTGCCTTTCTGATATTCCTGTCTGGACGTCTGGATGTGACGTTCGTGCCAGTCCTGTGCAAAACAGGAACTGTTAACAGAGCAAAAGACACCCATAACCAGCAGTTATGCCACACTGTGCGCTTGCAACCTCTCAACATCTGTCAGCACCCTTGAACATACTACTCCAAGGTGGCAGGGATTATAGTGATCATGCTGACGATGACGGTGTGAGAGTCTGAGAGGTCCAGGGCTGCATTAGACAGCTTGCCTGAAGCAGCCTGCCTGAAACAGCTGTGAGCACCCAGTGTCACCCAGCAGCATCTCATGTGGGCAGCAGTCCTGGCAGCCTGCGCAGGTTTGTCAGGTTGTATGTTGATGGCTCAAAGAACAGCACGTCGCCGCTGCTGTTAACACAAAAGTCAGCATCGAGGGCTGACTGCTGTGTGTTGAGATAAGTGCTCATGCTCCCGCTGATGGAGCAGGGCGTCAAGCGGGTGTGCATGGAGCCAGGTGATGTGGGCGATGTGAAGAGCGCTGACTTCTCCGTGCCGCTGCACAGGCGGCCGGCTGTGCTCATGTGTTCATCAATGACCCTGCACTCCTTTGACTCGATGTCCAGCTCACACAGGCTGTTGCGGGAGCTGTTGAACAGCAGCTTGTTGGCTGCAGGGAACAGCGCCAGACCACCAGAGGGCTTGACATGGCTCACCAGCACCTCCGCTTCAGCTTTCTGCATAGCTGCCTCGCGTAAATCAAACATGTACATGGTGTTGTCCGCGATGAAGAGCAACCTGCAAGCAACAAAAGACAACATTGTTGCATTCGCAATAGCACACCCACGAGCGCAAGACCCATGAATCATGACATAATGGAACAATGAGTATGTGTGCTGCAGCACCGCCAACCATGCCATGCTGCCATGATGGGGCAATGACGCTGATGGCAGGCACACTGTATCGTTGGTGGGACTCCAAGGGTCATCGAGGTAGCGAATGAGTTCAACCGGTGAGGTGCATTGCTGAGCCCTTCACCTGCCATCTTTAAGGCACGCCATGCACGCGACGCTTGCTTGCCCTGGTACAGCCACTGCATGCTGCAGGGCCCCTTCTAAATCATAGATATGTATGTGGCCTTCGCCAGCCACCATGATGGTGCCTTCTGAATCTGCAGCAAACACAGTGGGCTAGCAGTCGAGCCTGCGAGCAAAATGGTAGCAAGCGTGGCCCACAGCATACACAGCAGAAGTGGACAATTGTGGCTGACACGAGTCAGGACAGGCATGATTGTGGGCAGGCACGGCTGTGACGGGGCACGGCTGTGGGCACGCCTGTGGGTTATCAAAACTGTCATTGTCCAGCATGTGCTCAGCTGCAGTGAAGTTCAAGCTGCACACAGCTCCATGAGGATTGCTGGACTCCTGGACTACTCACCCTTCACCAGGGCACTCAGCAAAAGCAGCGGTGTCTGGCCCTGGTTTCCCTTCCGAGCCTGCCACTAGGGTCCTCCCGCTTGCGCCCACCGCGAACGCAGTGGGATAGAAGTCAAGCCTGCAAGGTAAGCCTGTGTGAGTGAAGCCTTTGTGATTGAAGCTGTGATTGACTTTGTGATTGACAAGGTAAGCCTATGTGATTGACATGTGGTCATCGGGCTGCTGATAATCCCACCCACTGGCTTGTGGTACATGCGGACGTACACGTGACTGGCTTGTGGTACATGGCCCCATGGCCGCTCAAGATCCCCACTTGAACAGTGTCGCGAAGCCTGCACCAGTCCTGGAGCGCTTCACGACCCAGCCCTCGCCCTCCTCCTCTACGCAGCATGTCACCGCGTAGCCGCCGCAGTCCGCGACCAGGCCGCGACTATTGATTAGCGGCGCGTGCAGCGTGCACAGCGTCTCAGGGCTGACTGTCGCACGCAGTGTCGTTGCAAGGGCCTTGCTGTGGTCGCGCCCAATGCCTGCACCCTTCCGAGGTACAGCGCTGTGATTGCAAGCTCGTCGCAGCGAAGGATGGGCGGATTGCACGGCGAGCATCGTCCCGACTCCGCTTCAGGACAACGCGAGCGGCTGTTGCCTCCCCGTGAAAAAGGGCACCCCACCCCGTGAAAAAGGCCAGGGGCCAGGGATGGCACTTAAAGCGCGGACCGACCCAGGGAGTGCAGCTAAGTGGATCCATCTGTGCACTGTCCAGCAGACTGGTGTTCCGGTCGAGCGATGTGCCTTGGGAGCTTGGGAGCTGAACTCGTGGCGGGGTGTAGGCAGGTAAGGAGGGCAGTTTGCCAACTTCACCGTCCACAACTTATCCATTACCATCTAGTGGTAGGCAGCTCCAAGCCTTGAGAAGGTGTAGCTACTTGGCTGCTATCCAGCGAGTAAACTGTGGAACGCTCCGCCACGCTCATCCCGCTACACCCGCTACTCCCCCTCGCAGAGCAAGTCCACCATCGCCACCAGCACATGCTTACCTAGCTGGCTTGCCTGTGAGTTAGGGTGGGCTTGCACAGGATAGGCTTGCCTGTTTGGGAGGGATGGTGCTGCTGCAGACAGTTACCTGGGTGCTGATGGCTGTCAGTCAGGCGCTGGGTGGGCCAGTGCTGGGTGGGCTTAACGGGGCGCGGTACAGGCAGTCAGGCAGTCCGGCTTGGTGGCCAGGCTTGTGATTGCCCACCATACCAGAGGCAGGCAGCAGCCTTCGCCAGCTGCCCAGAGCATGAAGCCAGTGGCATGACATGCGCGTGCAAGACTTGATGTGGTGCAGCAGGTGCTGCCGACCACCCGTAAGCGTCAGGCAGGGCCAGGGCGGGGGCCTGGCAGCTGCTAGGGACCAGCTTTGGCAGCCTGTGGCAAGTCCTTGTGGTCGACTTGCATTTGGCAACTCGCAAGTTGAGCAGAAGATGTGGGGGAGCTGCGAGGGGTGTCGAGCTGCTGATGGCCACCCCTACCATCCCTGTGCTGGAGCCTGCCAGGTAGCCAAGTGCAAGCAGGCATGCAGGCATGGTGGTACTAGTGGATAAGCGCCATGGCAGCTGGGCAGCCCACTAGGCAGCCCACTAGGTAGCCCACGGGGAGCTCTGGGCCACCATGTGAGCAGTGAAGGCCTGGGTAGTTAACCTACCCTTACCCAGTGTACACATACAGCATGCAAATTTACAAGGCTACTACCTTGCACAAAACTCTGTGCACAACTCGGGCGGGGCGGGGCGGGGCGGGGCGGGGCGGGGCGGGGCGGGGCGGGGCGGGGCGGGGCGGGGCGGGGCGGGGCGGGGCGGGGCGGGGCGGGGCGGGGCGGGGCGGGGCGGGGCGGGGCGGGGCGGGGCGGGGCGGGGCGGGGCGGGGCGGGGCGGGGCGGGGCGGGGCGGGGCGGGGCGGGGCGGGGCGGGGCGGGGCGGGGCGGGGCGGGGCGGGGCGGGGCGGGGCGGGGCGGGGCGGGGCGGGGCGGGGCGGGGCGGGGCGGGGCGGGGCGGGGCGGGGCGGGGCGGGGCGGGGCGGGGCGGGGCGGGGCGGGGCGGGGCGGGGCGGGGCGGGGCGGGGCGGGGCGGGGCGGGGCGGGGCGGGGCGGGGCGGGGCGGGGCGGGGCGGGGCGGGGCGGGGCGGGGCGGGGCGGGGCGGGGCGGGGCGGGGCGGGGCGGGGCGGGGCGGGGCGGGGCGGGGCGGGGCGGGGCGGGGCGGGGCGGGGCGGGGCGGGGCGGGGCGGGGCGGGGCGGGGCGGGGCGGGGCGGGGCGGGGCGGGGCGGGGCGGGGCGGGGCGGGGCGGGGCGGGGCGGGGCGGGGCGGGGCGGGGCGGGGCGGGGCGGGGCGGGGCGGGGCGGGGCGGGGCGGGGCGGGGCGGGGCGGGGCGGGGCGGGGCGGGGCGGGGCGGGGCGGGGCGGGGCGGGGCGGGGCGGGGCGGGGCGGGGCGGGGCGGGGCGGGGCGGGGCGGGGCGGGGCGGGGCGGGGCGGGGCGGGGCGGGGCGGGGCGGGGCGGGGCGGGGCGGGGCGGGGCGGGGCGGGGCGGGGCGGGGCGGGGCGGGGCGGGGCGGGGCGGGGCGGGGCGGGGCGGGGCGGGGCGGGGCGGGGCGGGGCGGGGCGGGGCGGGGCGGGGCGGGGCGGGGCGGGGCGGGGCGGGGCGGGGCGGGGCGGGGCGGGGCGGGGCGGGGCGGGGCGGGGCGGGGCGGGGCGGGGCGGGGCGGGGCGGGGCGGGGCGGGGCGGGGCGGGGCGGGGCGGGGCGGGGCGGGGCGGGGCGGGGCGGGGCGGGGCGGGGCGGGGCGGGGCGGGGCGGGGCGGGGCGGGGCGGGGCGGGGCGGGGCGGGGCGGGGCGGGGCGGGGCGGGGCGGGGCGGGGCGGGGCGGGGCGGGGCGGGGCGGGGCGGGGCGGGGCGGGGCGGGGCGGGGCGGGGCGGGGCGGGGCGGGGCGGGGCGGGGCGGGGCGGGGCGGGGCGGGGCGGGGCGGGGCGGGGCGGGGCGGGGCGGGGCGGGGCGGGGCGGGGCGGGGCGGGGCGGGGCGGGGCGGGGCGGGGCGGGGCGGGGCGGGGCGGGGCGGGGCGGGGCGGGGCGGGGCGGGGCGGGGCGGGGCGGGGCGGGGCGGGGCGGGGCGGGGCGGGGCGGGGCGGGGCGGGGTGGGGTGGGGTGGGGTGGGGTGGGGTGACAGCAACTGATGTAGCAACGTGACCAGTCACGGATGCAACTGTCGCAACTGGAGCTGTCTGTCGCGCGCAATGTCGGTGTGGTATGGTCGCGCCCACTGCCTGCACCCTGGCGAGGTGCTGCGCTGTAATGGGCAGCTCGTCGCAGCAGCGAGGGGCCGGCGTTTACGAGGAGCATCGTCTCGACGTGAGCACACGAGAGCACGATGAAGTTATGTCTACCCTCCAAACGTGATGTCAATCCGTGATGCGGCTCCGTGAAACAGCGACAGATGGGTGCCGGGCTGGAGCTGACGTCGCGCACTGGCTTCACAGGCGGGCATGAAAGAGAGCGGACAGAAGGCGGTCTAGGATGATGTACAGTCGTTGCTCTGCTTGGAGCTGCGGAAAACATAGCTTCTTTCGCCACCGCGCCCTGACTAGCCTACTCTGCCGCCAACGCCGCGCGCGTCTGCCATGTGACGGCGCTGCTTACGGTCAACGGTGCGGGCGGTGTACTCGTGTCCTGTTCCAGCCATCTTCCCCCTCTTGCGAGATGAACCAGGCCAATGAAGTCATGCCAAAGGGGGAAAGGGTGACATGCCGGTGGACCTTTACCCAACGCCTTGCTCGTCCTCCTTGCTGCCCAGGCGGCCTTCCAACCCTCCAGCAGCGGACCCTGTAGTGGTTCAGGCAAGGGTGTGGTCAGGCTTGGAGTTGGGATGCCAGCCAGTAGCTAGTCCAGCTAGTCTAGCTAGTCAGACGAGAAGGGGGGCGCGTTTGTCATGCGAGTGCTTAATCCCTGGTCCCAGCGCTCCCTGGTCCCTGGCTCTTAATCCCTGGTCCCAGCGCTGGCTTGATTAGCTCTTAAGCCAGCCCTGGACCAAGTGCTGCATGGATACCACATCTACCTGTGCGCTTAGCTCAGCGCATTGCAAGTCGAGCAGGGCTGGGCCCAGCCTGGTAGCCCCTTGGCTCTCTGCATCAGGAAGGGGCCCTCTACATCTGGGGCTGCAGGCATAGTGGCGGGCTGGGCAGGCTGGGGCTGTGGCCACTCGGTGACTTGCCCCACTAGGGTGCTGAAAAAGTGGCGGGGAGGTAGCCGACCACACCAGATTCACCGTCCATGCGACTCACAGCTCTGGGTCACTATGTGAACACTTGCGAGGCCCGTACACCTTACATGTACGGACCTTACATATACTGCTGCCCTGCTTTTGTGACAAGTCTGGATGTGAAGCAACTGCAAATACTGTGCAACACAGGAACTGCAGCACCCCTCAACAGATCCCTCCAAGGTGGCAGGGGTTCAGGTGACCTGGTGATGACGGTGTACTGTTGCTAGGGGTTCAGGGCTGCATAAGACAGCTTGTCAAGCAACAACCTCTCAAGCGGGCACCAGTCCTGGCAGCTTACGCAGGCTTGCCAGCTTACCCTTCGCTGGCTGCTCGAAGAACAGCACATCGCCGCAACTGTTCACACAGAAGTCAGCATTGATGGCTGACTGCTGTGGGTTGCCATACCTATAGCCACCACCCATGGAGCAGGGAATCAAGTGCATGGATCCAGATGGTGTGGGCGATATGAAGAGCGCCGACGTCTCCGTGCCAGTGCACAGGCGGCCAGCTGCGGTCATGCTTTCATCAATGACCCGGCACTCCTTGGACTCAATGTCCAGCTGACACAGGCTGTTGCGGGAGCTAATGAACAGTAGCTTCTTTGCTGCGGGAAACAGGGCCAGACCACCAGAGGGCTTCACATGGCTCACCAGCACCTCCAATTCAGCTTTGTGCACATCCATCACGTACATGGTGTCGTCTGCAATGAAGATCAACCTGCAAGCAACAAATAATATTTATTATGATATCATGCTGTCTTTGCAATTCACACCCACGAGCGCAAGACCCATGAATCATGACATGATGGAACAATGGGTATGTGTGCTGCAGCACCGCCAACCATGCCATGTTGCCATGATGGGGCAATGACACTGATGGCTGGCACACTGTATCCTTGGTGGGACTCTAAGGGTCATGGAGGTAGTGGGATGAGTGCAGTGAGCAAGCTGCATTGCTGAGCCCTTCACCTGCCATCATTGAGGCCCGCCGTGCAATCGATGGTTCCTTCCACAGCCACTGTTTGCTGCAGGTTCCCTTTGCTACTAAAGATATGTAGGCTGCCTTCGCCAGCCACCATGATGGTGCCTTCTGGGTCTGCAGCGGACACAGAGGGCTTAGGGTCACGCCTGAGCCTATCAAAGGGCTGATCATCAAAGGCCAATCCATAAGACCTGCAAGCAAATTAGGAGCAAGTTTAACCAAAGGCATACACAGCATTTGCCGAGGTGTGTGACTGACACGAGCATCTCGGGCAAACAGCAGGTAAGATCAAACAGCAGCATGAGGAATAATGGACTGCTGGACAACTCACCATTCATCAGAAGCAGCGGGCACAGCTCTCCCATATAAGTCGACCACATATCCTGAGCTCCGAGCCTCCACAATGATACTGCCGCTTGAGGCCACAGCAAATGCAGTGGGCTCAAAGTCAAGCCTGCAAGCAAAGCCATACAAAAATTTATGAGGGAAGCCTAAGAATATGTTATTGCCTTGCGGTCATCAGGCTGCTTATAACCTCACCCAAACAGCGTCGCGAAGCCTGCACCAGTTTTTGAGCGCTTCACGACCCAGCCCTCGCCCTCTTCTTCTACGCAGCATGTCACCGCGTACCCGCCGCGCTCCGCGACCAGGCCGCGACTTTTGAGCAGCGGCGCGTGCAGCGTGCACAGCGTCTCAGGGCTGACTGCCGCACGCAGTGTCGTTGCAAGGGCCTTGCTGTGGTCGCGCCCAATGCCTGCACCCTTCCGAGGCACACCACTGTGGTTGACAGCTCGTCGCAGCGCGGGGGGGGCGGAGCGAACGGCGAGCATCGTCTTCACACCACTACATGAGAACGAGCAACTGCTGCCTCCCCATTAAACATTGGCCCCTCCGGTAAAAAAAATGTGATAGATGGCACCGGCGAAGAATCGACGTCGAGCATAGCCTACGCAGGAGAGCGTCGGTGTCAACCTCTTCCTAGTGATCGTAGTTAGTATGTTCAATCCTCGGCACCCAAACCCAGCAATCTCCGGGCTGACAAGGCAGCGCAGGCAAGGCCAGGGTTAGAACTGTGGCGTGGACCAGCTAAATCTCTTGGGTCCTGGTGTTCTGTCGTGTCCTAGTTCAGCCACGTGCCACACTTGGGAGGTGATTAGGTAGTTGGGGGAAGGCAGGTGGGGTGGCAGGTGGCCCACCCCACCATCCACAATAGATCCATACCCCACCAGCTCGTCCATGCGACCCATAGCGTGAAGCGTCCCCTGCAGGCACTCTTGAGAGTCGTGAGAAGTCCTGGAAGCTACAAGCCTGGAGAAGGTATGGCTGCTTGGCTGCCAACAACCAGCTCGTCCCATAATGGCGCTCCCGCGAGTGGTCAGACGTCCTTGCAGCCCCCTGGTACCTTACTGGTAGCCCCCACGCCCCCTGCATTGAAAAGGCTGAGGCTGCAGGCTGTGGCTGGTACCACTCCAGCCCAGCCCCCACCCCCTGCCATTGCCCAGCCCCTATCTCCAGCTGTCTGTAACACGACACCAGGCCCTCACCCGCACAAGGTTCACGCAAGATGGGAAACGCACTTGGCCGTGCTCTGCCGCTGCTGACCCCGCTGCAGCCGCCGCTGCCCTTGCTGAGCATCCGATCCCAGCATGGACCTGCCTAGCTGTCCTGCTGGCTTGGCTGCAGGGGGAGGTGGGCTGCAGATGACCACGCCCTACCAGGCTTGTGCTGGGGTCTGCCAATGACACTACCATTCCTATGCTGGGCCTGCCAATGAGCCAAATGCAAGCAGGCAGACAGGCATGTCAGTGCAAGTGGTGCTAGTGGATGTGCGCCAAGGCAGCTGGGCAGCCCACCAGGCAGCCCACCAGGAGCTCTGGGTCACCCTGTGAGCAGTTGAGGTCCGCACACCATCCAGCACACAATCAGCATACTACGCCTGGCATTCTGTTGATGAGCACATTGACCATGCTCTACACGGCCTACTACCTTGCACATGCTTGTGTGAGTCTAGTCTGGATGTGACGCTCTTGCCAACCCTGTGCAGCACAGGGGCTGAAAACAAAGCCAATGCCTCCCATGATCAGAAGCCGTGCCATGCTTTGAAGTGCGCACCTGCACTGCGGACGCTCAACCGTTGTCTGCACCCCTCAACAAATCCTTGCAGGGAATAAGGGGTGAAGGTGTCTCATGGCGGTGTAGCAAGCTGGGATCCTGGGCAGCTACATGGTCCTGAGAGGTTCTGGGAGGTCCAGGGCTGCATAAAACAGCTTGCCAAGCAGCTTGTTAGTAACAGCTATGAGCTGCTGAGAACCGCTAAAAGATGGCGCTGGCTGCCATGTCACCAAACAGCCTCTCAAGTGGGCAGCAGTCCTGGAAGCCGGTGCAGCTTTGTCAGCTTACCCTTCGCTGGCTGCTCGAAGAACAGCACATCACCGCAGCTGTTTACACAGAAGTCAGCGTTGAGGGCTGACTGCTTCAGGTTGGCATACGCGCTCAAACTCCCAGTCATGGAGCAGGGCGCCAAATAAGTGGAGTCAGATGAGGGGTACATGAAAAGCGCTGACTCCTCCGTGCCACTCCACAGCTCCCACGTTTTCAGTGATGACTTGACACTCCTTGGACTCGATGTCCAGCTCACACAGGCTGTTGCGGTCGCTGATGAACAGCAGCTTGTTGGCTGCGGGGAAGAGAGCAAGACCATGAGAGGGCTTGACATGGCTCACCAGCACCTTCACATGTGCGTCATTAAAACTGTCAGTGTCCAGCGTGTACATCTTCTCAGCTGCAATGAAGATTAAACTGCAAACAGCACCATGAGGGTGGACACGCATGTCGTCATTACTGCACTTATGCACACTTCCATCTGCCTACACCTAGCCTTGCTGCCAAGGCCGAAGGCCTCACATGGCTGATCAGCATCTCCACATGTCGGTAAGCAAAACTGTCGATGTCCAGCATGTACACCTTCTCAGCTGCAGTAAAGATCAAACTGCAAACAGCACCATGAGGATCATTACCAATGTTGCCAATATCTTTACTGTTACATACATCCATTTGCACAAACCTAGCTCTACTGCTGGAGTGCTCACCGGTTGTCAAGGCACCCCATGAAAGCAACGGTGTCTTGCCCTGGTAATGCAACTGTACTGGTCACTGCTTTCCCTTCTGAGTCAAAAGTGTGTATGAAGCCCTGAGCAGCCACTAGGATCCTGCCGCTGGAGGCCACAGCTAGCGCAGTGGGCTGGAAGTCAAGCCTGTAAGGAAAGCCAGCGCAAAAGCCATGAGTGAAGAATATGTTATTGGCTTGTGGGCAAGATCCCCACCCAAACAGTGTCGCGAAGCCTGCACCAGTCTTCGAGCGCTTCACGACCCAACCCTCGCCCTCCTGCTCTACGCAGCATGTCACCGCGTAGCCGCCGCAGTCCGCGACCAGTCCGCGACTATTTAGCAGCGGCACGTGCAGCGTGCACAGCGCTGATTGTCGCACGCAGTGTCGTTGCAAGAGCCTTGCTATGGTTTCGCCCAATGTCTGCACCCTTCCGAGGCACAGCACTGGCGCCTCGTTGCAGCAAAGGCGGGGCGGAACGAACGGCGTGCATCGTCTCGACTACGCTACACGACAGCGCGAGCGACTGTTGCCTCCCCGTGAAACAGTGCCACTCCCGTGAAAATGTGACAGATGGCACGGGGGCGAAGACGACATCGCGCATTGGCTACGCAGGAGAGCATCCAAGTCAACTTCGTGGTCTGTAGATCTGAAAATGAAATGGCTGCTCAACACTGAAACACTGGTGTGGCACGCTCAGCCGCTCTCAGCCCGCTGCTGTGCTCCTGCTCCCTCTTGCTGAGCAACCAAACCCACGACCACCACCACCACATGCTTGCCTAGGCAGGTAGGCAGGCATGGCAGTGCAAGTGGTGCAAGTGGTGCTAGTGGATGAGCGCCAAAGCAGCTGTGCATATTCCCATGGCAGCCCACCAGGAGCTTTGGTTCACCCTGTGAGCAATTGGTGCCCGTACACCATACTAGCACTCGCAACATACTGCGCCTGCCATATTGTTGGAAGTAGCTTGACAAGGCTCTATGCGACCTACTGCCTTGCACATGCCACAGGTCTGGGTATGATGCTCCTGCCAATCCTGCACAACACAAGGTTTGCCATGCCACATGCCACATCGTGCGCCCCTCCCCGCAGTCAGCACCCCTATGTCCAGGGCGGAAGGGGTAAAGGTGTCTGGGGTCATTTCAGCAAGCTGGGATACTGAGCACCTACATGCTGTCTATGACGGCGTGTGACAAATGCTGAGGGACTGAGAGGTTCAGGGCAGATATAAAACAGCTCACCAGGCAGCCTGTCAGCAACAGGTCGGGTGCTGATGAGCAACATCGTCTTTGCTGCAGGTACCCTAACCCTAACCCTGACAGTAGCCGCTGATCAGCCGTGTCACCCAGCAGCTTTCTAAGTGGGCAGCAGTCCTGGCAGCTTGCACAGGTTAGCAAGCTTCCCCTTGCCTGGCGGCTCAATAAACAGCACGTCGCCGCTGCTGTTTACACAGAAGTCAGCGCTGAGGGCTGAGTGCTGTGGGACGCCAAAAATCTTTAAGCTCCCAATCATGGAGCAGGGCGGCACGGGCATAAGGCCAGCTGCATACGGCCATATGACGAGCGCTGACTTCTCCGTGCCACTGCACAGGCGGTCAGCTAGGTGCATGCTTCCAGTGATGACCCTGCACTCCTTGGACTCGATGTCCAGCTCACACAGGCTGTTGCGGGAGCTGTTGAACAGCAGCTTGTTTGCTGTGGGGAACAGCGCCAGACCACCAGAGGGCTTTACATGGCTCACCAGCACCTTCACATGTGTGGCATCAAAGCTGTCAATGTCCAGCGTGTACATCTTCTCGGCTGCAGTGAAGATCAGACTGCAAACAGCATCATGAGGACCAACACCAATCTCGTCGTTTCTGCACTTCTACACACTTCCATCTGCCTTTACCTAGCCTTGCTGCTGAAATGCTTACCAGTTGTCAAGGCATTCCATGAACGCAACGGTGTCTTGACCTGGTACAGTTATAGTTTGAGCCTTCCCTTCTGAGTCGAACATGTGTATGAAGCCCGGAGCAGCCACTAGGATCCTGCCGCTGGAGGCCACAGCAAACGCAGTGGGCTGGAAGTCAAGTCTGCAAGGAAAGCCAGCGCACAAGCCATGAGTGAAACCTATGTAGTGCCTTGGGGTCATTGGGTCCCCACCCGAACAGTGTCGCGAAGCCAGCACCAGTCCTGGAGCGCTTCACAACCCAGCCCTCGCCCTCCTCCTCTACGCAGCATGTCATCGCGTAGCCGCCGCAGTCCGCGACCAGGCCTCGACTATTGAGGAGCGTCGCGTGCAGCGTGCACACCGTCTCACTAATGCCTCTCGCACGCAGTGTCATCGTAAGGGCCTTGCTGTGGTCGCTTCCTCTGCCTGCACCCTTCCGAGGCACACCACTGTGGTTGGCAGCTCGTCGCAGCGCGGGGGGGGCGGAGCAAATGGCGAGCATTATATCGAATAGATGGAATGGCGAGCATCGTCTCGACTCCGCTACGCGATAGCGCAAACCCTCCCCGTGAAACAGTGCCACTCCCCGTGAAAATGTGTCAGATGCCAGGCGAGTCTCTGCAAGTCTGTGCAAGTCTGCGTCACCCAAGACCGAGCAGCCTCCCCGGCTGCCAAGGCAGCGCCCCCGGCTGCCAAGGCAGCGGAGACGGGTGGTTCGGGGGGCTTGTTGGTACTCGTGTCCTGTTTCAGCCATCTGGCCCCTCCTTGCGAGAACAACGAGTTGCGAGTCAGGCCAAGGGGAGAGGGGGTGGCATGCCAGTGGACCTTTACTTAACGCCTTGTTTGCCGCCAGGCATGTTAGAGAACCGCCGAGATGGGTCTGGTGTACAGCCGTTCCTCAGTCCCCAGCTGCAAGGGTATGTGGATGCAGATTATGCGGGGGATCCTGACAGCATGCGCAGCACCACCGGCAACGTCTTTGTGCTCAATGGTGCTGCTGTCACATGGCGCAGCAAGCTGCAAACTACAGTGGCAGCGTCAACTACAGAGGCAGAGTACCAAGCAGCAGCAGCTGGCACCAAGGAGGCGCTATTCTTACGCAAGCTGCTGCATGAGCTGGACGCCGGCTGTGACCCAATCCCCATTCTGTGTGACAACCAAGGGGTTGTGGCACTCATCAAGAACCCCGTCGAGTCACACCGCAGCAGGCACATAGCTGTAGCTCATCACATCTCACGGGAGCGCATGGTGAGGGGTGAGGTGGTGTTCTCGCACTGTCCCTCTGCTGAGATGGTGGCAGATGCCCTCACCAAGCCTTTGTCAGCTCAGCTGTTTGAGGCATGCGTTCGTGGCATGGGGGTGGGCTGAACACCGCACATGGGATGAAGCATGATTGACATGACATGTGTGATGGTGTGTCTACTAGTTGCTGGCAGAACCTGCCAAAATTGCACTTTGCTTGCACTTGAGCATTTGAGCATGACTGCATGCATATGTACCCTACACACTCGCACATGTACATTATAGCACAAACACAGCATTTACACAAACACGCATGGTTTGCTGAGCTAGCATGACTTTGCATGAGGTATGGCTTTCCTGAGTGGGGGTGTTAGAGAATGCAGTCAAGCCATTGAGGCGACTCTTCGTCACGGGTAGTGTGTGTTTGTGTGACCGGTAGGACTTAAGCAGACTCCTGCGTGAGGCACGACGGCACGGTCGTGCCCTCGCGCAGGTATGGTGTTGCTCCGCATTGCTATGCACATAGTTACAGCCTAGTCGCTCATCGCGTGCATACAATTGTTCTTCTCTTTACACTTGTAACAAGGCACGGTCGTGCCCTCGCGCAGGTTATGGGCCCACCGCCCTCCTGAAGAGCAGAGCAACCGTTCCGTCAGCCTCGGGTGACAACCTCGGGTGACGATGAGTGCTGCGGCGCCAATGGCTGCTGCGGCAGCAGTGCAAACGCTGATGGGGCCGAACTACCCAGACTGGAGGTGGGACTGCACCCACGCACTGGCTCTCACCGGCTACTACGACGCCGTCTTTGGCGGTGCTGAGGCTTCCGAGGGAGCAGCACCGGCCACGCCCGCGGGCAACGGCACTCCAGCTGTACGCGTACAGCTAAGTACACCTTCTGAGAGTTCAGCGCCCGAGGGCGACAGATCAGTGCCCGCCAGATCAGTGCCCGGCACTCCGCAGACCCCTGCTCCCGTCTCAGCAGACCTAGACAGGCGCGCCCACTCGTTCATCAGTCCCACCCTTGATCGATCGCGCTACAGACTGCTGTGTGAGGCGCACCGCACGGCCCGCGGGCTGTGGGACGCGCTTGCGCGCATGCATACCCAGGAGCTGCTGGCCACGAGAGGCCCTGTTTTGGAGCAGATCACCCAGCTCCGCATGTCCCCCGAGCAGTCAGTGACAGACTACTGGCTGCATGCAGAGCAGCTGCACGCCACAGCCAACCAGTCTGGCAGCTTCAAAGACACCATGCACTTTGCTCTCCGTGGCCTGCCCTCAGATTATGACGTCATCACCAATCCTCTCCTCACCCAGAGACCTGAAGATGTTACCTTTGCTGCAGTGCTTCCCAAGCTGCAGATGCAAGAGCAGATTCTGCAAAGCCGTCGCTCCGCTGATGTGGCTCTCAGCGCCCACAGCAGCCCGGCTGGGCGTGGCAGATCCAGCAACCGCGGCCGGGGCCGTGGCCGTGGCCGGGGCCGTGGCACCAGCAGCAGTCCTGTGGATATGTCCCGGAGGGTCTGCTACAACTGCGGTGAGCCAGGCCACTACCAGGCTGACTGCCCTAGGCTGCAGCGCACCAGCGGCACCAGCAGCTCCCGCACGTTTGCCTTCACGGGTGTGTGTGCAGCAGCAACAGATCAGCTGCAAGGCATGTGGCTGATTGACTCAGCCTGCAGTAAGCACATGAGCTGCTGCGCACTCCGCGCGATGAGCTGCTGCATGATTATCAGCTGCTGCAGCCACCGCATCAGATCTTGTGTGCCAACAACAGCGTCATGGCAGCGCAGGGACAAGGCACAGTCAGGTTCGAGACAGAGGATGGGGAGTTCCAGCTGCAGCATGTGTTGCATGTGCCCGGGGCTTCCTCCAGCCTGCTGTCCCTTGGCAGGGCTGTGAGGGCTGGCATCATGCCCAGATTCAGCAAGGCGGGCTGCGAGCTCACTGCTCCCCACATGGCCCCTCTGACCAGCAAACTGCAGGGGGACCTGTTTGTCATTGATCAGCAGCCCATCCCAGTGCTAGGCAGCCCTGGCAGCCTGTGCATGGCTGCACGCATGGCGCAGTCACCGCTGCTGTGGCACTACTGCTTTGCCCACTCCAGCTGCCGCAGGCTGGCCAATATGGTCAGGCACAGCATGGTGCTTGGCATTGACGTCAGCGCAGCAGAGTTTGAAAGGCATGACAGCAGCAGCACACTGTGCGAACCATGCATCATGGGCAAGCAGCATAGGTGGGTAGAGCCGCAGCATGCGGGTCTCAGCAGGCCTGCGCAGCAGGTGCAGGAGCTAGTGCACTCAGATGTGTGCGGGCCCATGGAGGTGTACTATGTCAGCCTGCTGGATGATTACAGCAAGCTCTTAGCGGTGACGCTAATCAAGCAGAAGTCAGACGCAGCTGCAGCCATCATTGACATGGTGACAGCTCTGGAGCGGCAGACTGGCAGCAAGCTGAAAGCGCTGAGGTCAGACAGGGGCGGAGAGTACACAGGGGCAGAGCTGCAGCGCTGGCTGCGCACGCAAGGGGTTGTGCATCAGCTAACAGCACCGTACAGCCCTGAGATGAACGGCAGCGCTGAGCGCGTGAACCGCACAGTTCTCAACATGGTCAGGTCAATGATGGATGCAGTATCAGCCCCAAAGCCCCTGTGGGGAGAAGAAGCCAAGGCATCAGCCATGATACACAACGGGAGATGGCCTTCAAGGTCAAGCCAAATGTGGCACACCTCAGGGTGTGGGGTGCCCATGCCTACATCCATGAGCCAGACCAGCTGCGCCGTAAGCTAGACAGCAAGGCAGCCAAGGGTATCTTTGTGGGGTATGAAGTGGGATGCAAGAGTTTCAGGGTGCTGGTGGAGGGCAGGAAGAGTCAGCAAGAGTGTGGTGGTGGATGAGGCAGCCGTGCTCCCTCGCACGGCACCGGCGGCAGCAGTGGATGATGAGCCAGAGGCACCAGCTGAGGTGGCTGCGCCCACTCCCGTGGGTGCAGCCAGTGGGGGAACAGGTGCTGGAGCCAGTGGGGGCCTTTCAGGTCCAGCAACAGCCGGTGGGGGTGCAACCCCCGCTGCCCCAGCAGCAGTCAGTGGGGGTGCAGCCCCCGCTGACGCAGCAGCAGCAAGGACAGCCAGCAAGGTTCCAGCAGCACACGCAGAGCGCTCAGAGCCAGCAGCTGCGCCAGCAGCCGAGAAACCCTACAACCTGCGCCCCAGGCCCACAAAGCCCACCAAGTCAGTGAGCTTCAGTGACACCGTCAGCCTATGTTTCTTGGGCAGTGACAGGAGTGGGGGCAGCAGCAGCAGCAGCATTGACCCGCAGTCCTACGAGGAGGCCATGGCACGCCCAGATGCAGCAGATTGGTTGCGCGCCATGAACAAAGAGATGGCCTGCCAGCAGGCCAACAATACCTGGCAGCTACTTAAGCAGCAGGGATGGATGAGGGTGCTACCTGGCAGATGGGTATTCAAGACGAAGAGGGGTGCTGATGGCAGCATTCTGAAGCACAAGGCCAGATTTGTTATCAAGGGCTACAGGCAGGTGGAAGGGGTTGACTTTGACGACAGCTTCGCCCCGGTTGTCACGCAGGGTACCCAGCGGGTGTTGCTCAGTGTGGCAGCAGCTAGGGGCTGGGAGCTGCAGCAGCTGGATGTAGAGACAGCTTTCCTCAATGCCCCAGTAGATGAGGGCAGGCTGGTGTACTGCCAGCAGCCTCCAGGTTTTAAGACAGGCCAGGGGCTGGTGTGCCAGCTGGACAAGGCCGTGTATGGCCTACGCCAGGCCCCACGGGCCTGGTACCAGCACCTGACTCAACAGCTGGGTCTGATTGGCTTCACAGCCACAGCAGCAGACCCCTGCCTATTCAGCCTACGCAGCAGCAAGCAGCCTGTGGTGCACCTCATGGTGTATGTTGATGACATCATTCTTGCCTCTCCCAGCAGCACAGCCATCGCAGCCGTCAAGCACCAGCTGCAGCAGGTCTTCAGCCTGCATGACCTCAACCCAGTGGCCAACTTCTTAGGTATGCGCATCACGCGTGACCTGGAGGCTGGCACACTCAAGCTGGATCAGCAGCAGTATATTGAGCAGCTGCTGGACAGGTTCAGCATGACAGCTGCAAACGGCAGGGTCTTGCCCATGACCCCAGGCACACGCTTGGTCAAGGAGGGCAGCCCGCTAGACAGCAGCAGCGCACACCGTTACCGGGAGCTGGTGGGGGCGTTACTCTATGCCTCCACATGCACTCGACCTGACATTGCCTTTGCAGTGGGGCAGCTTTCCCGTTTCATGCAGGCACCCACTCAGCAGCATCAGCAGGTGGCCTTTGGCCTACTGCGCTATCTCAAGCGCACCGCCGAGATGGGTCTGGTGTACAGCCGTTCCCCAGTCCCCAGCTGCAAGGGTATGTGGATGCAGATTATGCGGGGGATCCTGACAGCATGCGCAGCACCACCGGCAACGTCTTTGTGCTCAATGGTGCTGCTGTCACATGGCGCGGCAAGCTGCAAACTACAGTGGCAACGTCAACTACAGAGGCAGATTACCAAGCAGCAGCAGCTGGCACCAAGGAGGCGCTATTCTTACGCAAGCTGCTGCATGAGCTGGACGCCGGCTGTAACCCAATCCCCATTCTGTGTGACAACCAAGGGGCTGTGGCACTCATCAAGAACCCCGTCGAGTCACACCGCAGCAGGCACATAGCTGTAGCTCATCACATCTCACGGGAGCGCATGGTGAGGGGTGAGGTGGTGTTCTCGCACTGTCCCTCTGCTGAGATGGTGGCAGATGCCCTCACCAAGCCTTTGTCAGCTCAGCTGTTTGAGGCATGCGTTCGTGGCATGGGGGTGGGCTGAACACCGCACATGGGATGAAGCATGATTGACATGACATGTGTGATGGTCAGGATGTCCCAACATGGGGTTGGTAATCTTCATGCAAATACTCACTCAATACTGCACCGTTTTCGATAGCGTTTGTAACATTGACAGCTGCGAATTATAATGCATCTATTGGCAAGCGGCGCGTTAGTTCAAGTGTTTGAGGCCATGCCGGCGCAAGCGATCACGGACACACCTCAGCAGCTCACCATCAATCGTACTAGTGGTATGTAGCGGCATCAATAAGCGAACTGCGCCTGGCATCGAGCCAGTAGTACAATCACATTTCAGCCCGCCAGGCTCGCTCTGCGAACTTTTCATTGGTACAGGCGGCGTCGGAAGACCATCGTTGGGCGAGTTGACACTCGACATTGCTGAAAACGCGACAAAGGTGCGTCTCTCTCTGACCAGCCACACAGAAAAAGGGACCCCCTTGCACAAATCGGCATGTTGTGAGCTGACCACTCTGACTTTGCAAAACTTCGAGTGTCAACTTTGTTTATTACTTAACGAAGCATCTGCTGGAGAAGATAGCACTGCATTTCATCGATCAGGCCGGTTGGAAATGACTTTGGCGTGACTCAACTTTGCCTTGCAGTAATGACTAGCCCACCCCGACCGCCCGGAACCTGCTCCCTCCCAGCCCCCTCCCAGCCCCAGCCCCGCCTTCCCCACCCCTCCCACCCTCAGCCCGCATTCCCACCCCCTCCCAGCCCCAGCCCCACCCTCCCACCCCCTCCCCACCCTCGCAGCCCTAGCCCCGCCCTCCCTATCCTATCAAGCCTCACCCCCTATTAAGCCCCACCCCCACCTTTCCACCCCCTCCCAGCCCCTCCCACCCCCAGCCCCGCCCTCCTGCTGCACCCCCCTGGCAGCAGCAGGCAGCTGGTGCTGGTGCTGCCCCTGACCTGCCCCCCCCTCCTGCTGCACCCCCCTGGCAGCAGCAGGCAGCTGGTGCTGGTGCTGCCCCTGACCTGCCCCCCCTCCTGCTGCACCCCCCTGGCAGCAGCAGGCAGCTGGTGCTGGTGCTGCCCCTGACCTGCCCCCCCCTCCTGCTGCACCCCCCTGGCAGCAGCAGGCAGCTGGTGCTGGTGCTGCCCCTGACCTGCCCCCCCTCCTGCTGCACCCCCCTGGCAGCCGCAGGCAGCTGGTGCTGGTGCTGCCCCTGACCTGCCCCCCCCTCCTGCTGCACCCCCCTGGCAGCAGCAGGCAGCTGGTGCTGGTGCTGCCCCTGGGCTGCCCACCCCTCCATCTGAGCAGCAGGGGGTCAGGGCGGAGCTGGACACAAGCTCGACACGCAAGCGGAGGGCGGGCGGGAGGGATCGGACCCAACATGTCGAGCAAGCCTTACCGAGTGGCCAGGTAGTAGGTACTACTCACGAAGCGGTCAAGCAATGCAGCAGCCTTGTATACTTCCGAGCATGGGTGGAGGGGCGTCGTTACATCGGTTTGGCGTGCCATGTGAATTGTTTTGACTGCGGCGACTGTCCCTGACTGTTTGCAGATGCTACTGGGCCACGTCGGTCGCGGCGGTCGGTCGCGGCGAGGCCCGCATGAGCAAAACTGACATGAATTTGAATGTCAAGATTCGAGCCGCCATAGCACTCAGCACAGTGCACAGTATTTAATGATACATGTTTCACCGCATAGCTGACGGAGTCCTCTATCCAGTGATGTGCGAAACATAAATATAAACCACGTGGCTGAGACGCGGCGTCGTTTTGATTACCAGGGGTCGGTTTCCTGTCATTTTCTGTCATTTTTTGTTAGTTGGGGTCGCCTGAGTGATGGTCAGTGTTACCAAAGACGGCTGGGCCGTCTTTTATCGTACACCGTTTTTTCGTATATACTGTACCGTACAATCGTCTTGGCCGTATGGCCGAGAGATCGCTTGTTCGATCCCTAGTGAGTCATGAACTTTTTTCCATACCAACAGTACGATCACAACATGACGGCGGTGGCACGGTTGGATCATTATAGCATGACCAATGGCAAATATGAAGTTTCACGATGTACGCATGAGATGGTGACCATGCACTTATGGGCTTGCTCGCTCATAACTACAACCTTGCCAAGATTGCCTCCTCTGCATCCTGAGCCGCTTGCTCCACTTGCAATCGCATAGCATCGCGAGCCATCATCTCATTGAGAGCTGGCTCATTCACAGCCAAGAGCCTTGCAAACATTCCTTGCTCCTCCTCCTCCCCCTCCCCCTCCCCATCCTCCCCTTGCTCCCCTTCCCACTCCCATGCTTTCGATGCTGCACCCTTGGCTGCACGTTCCAACAGCCTTGAGTTGAAGTACAGGCGGATCAGCTTGTCAGCGGTGTCTGACTTCAGCCGGTTGCGGCGCTTGTTCTGAATGAAGTCTGTGGAGCTCCACGCCCGCTCGCATGAGGTGGAGGAGGCAGACTGGGAGGTGATCCTCTGTGCAAAGCTGCTGAGGGCTGCGTTGTCACGGGTGCTGACCACGTCCCACCACTTGTGAGGTGGTGTGCGCACGGCCATTGCCATGAAGCAGTTGTACTTGGGATCACGCAAGTAGTCCACGAGCTGTACCTTGCACTCGTCGGCGGTGGCAGGGGTGAGCTTGTCCACAACCTTGAAGAAGTCCTCTTTTAAGGTTTGGCACAAAGTGTGGTCTCGAGCCAGGTGGGCGCGGTACTCCGGGTCCAACAGAGCGGCAGCACCGTGCAAGGGTCTCAGGAACATGGCGGTGCGCCGCTGGAGCGCCGCCATGATGATGTCACCATCAGGCACACCCAGCTGCTCAATGGCTGCCTCCACCTCTTGCATCATCCGCTGGACACCGAAGTACACCTTGCTGGCGACGGGCTGACTGCTGTCCATTCTGCGTAGTAGCACACGGATGGGAGTCATGATGCCCACCAGCTGGTGCACACGCTGCCGCCATGAAGATGAATGCATGCCAGCTTGTTGCTGGACAAGGCTGCCCATGGCAACTTGCCGATGTCCTCAAGCCCGAGGTCTAGATGCGGCGAACTCCAAGTTGCAATTTCGGCACTGGAACCTCGGGGACCCGCTATCTTGCTGAAGGTGGTGATAAGAATCATGTACAGCTTTGTTTAGCTCCTTGGGTAGGGGCATCGCTCTGTGCCGCCAAAGGCCGCGGACCACCGTATAGACGGTCTGTATAAACGGAAAAATACAAGGCCATTTTCGAAAAAACGATTATACGGCAAAAACGGACCGTCTTGGACCGTATTTGGTAACACTGGTGATGGTGCGTCTACTAGTTGCTGGCAGAACCTGCCAAAATTACACTTTGCTTGCACTTGAGCATTTGAGCATGACTGCATGCATATGTACCCTACACACTCGCACAAGTACATTATAGCACAAACACAGCATTTACACAAACACGCATGGTTTGCTGAGCTAGCATGACTTTGCATGAGGTATGGCTTTCCTGAGTGGGGGTGTTAGAGAATGCAGTCAAGCCATTGAGGCGACTCTTCGTCACGGGTAGTGTGTGTTTGTGTGACCGGTAGGACTTAAGCAGACTCCTGCGTGAGGCACGACGGCACGGTCGTGCCCTCGCGCAGGTATGGTGTTGCTCCGCATTGCTATGCACATAGTTACAGCCTAGTCGCTCATCGCGTGCATACAATTGTTCTTCTCTTTACACTTGTAACAAGGCACGGTCGTGCCCTCGCGCAAGGCAGCCCTCCATCCCTCCAGCAGCGGACCCTCTAGTGATTGGGGCGAGGGTGGGTTCAGGTTGGGAGCTAGGGAGCCAGCTCTAGACCAAGTGGTGCATAAATACTACAGCCACCTGTGCGCTTAGCTCAGCGCATCGCAAGTCGAGCAGGGATGAGTCTAGCCTGGTATCCTGGCCCCCTGGCCCCCTCCATCAGAAAGGGGCCCTCTGCATCTGGGGCTGCATAGTAGCAGGCATATCCCACCCCCCACCCCCTGCCACTGCCCAACCCCATCTCCAGCTGTCCGTAGCACCACACCAGACCTCCCACCACAAGGTCCACACAAGATGTAAAATACATTTGGATGTGCTCTGCCACTGCTGTCACCGCTGCAGCTGCCGTTGCCCTCTGTTGGGCGGGCAATCCCTGTATGTGCCTAGCTAGGGTGAGGTTTGCAGATGTCCACCCCTACCTTACCATGTCCGGGCCTACCACCTAAGCACGTGCAAACAGGCAAATAGGCAGGCAGACAGGCAGGGTGGTTTTAGTGGATGAGCGCTGAGGCAAATGAGCAGCCCACTAGCAGCCCACCAAGCAGCCCAGCAGGAGCTCTGGAGCACCATGTGGGCAATTGAAGCCCGTACACCAGCATATTGTAACATTGGGTCCACAAGTCTGGATGTGACGCTCTCGCCAATCCTGTGCAGCACAGGGGCTGAAACAAAGCCAATGCCTCCCATGATCACCAGCCATGCCATGCTTTGAAGTGCGCTCCTGCACTGCGGACACTCAACCGTTGTCTGCACCCCTCAACACCGTGCCTCTGAGCGAACTGTCAGCACCCCCGATACATCTGTGTAAGGTGGCAGGTGTCTAGGTGTCTGTGGGTGTCTGTGGATGTCTGTGGATGTCGGTAGGTGTCTGACACATACTGCCCTACATGTCAGTGGATCTACATGCTAACAACCACTGTGTGTGATGAGGACTAGGGGTCCAGGGCTGCATAGGAGAACTTGCCAAGCAGCCTGCCAGCAACAGCTATGAGCTGCCAATAGATGCAATTGCTGGCCAGGTCACCCAGCAGCCTCTCAGGTGGGCAGAACTCCTGGCAGCTTGCGCAGGTTTGTCAGGCTGTATGTTGATGGCTCAAAGAACAGCACATCACCGCAGCTATTCACACAAAAGTCAGCGCTGAGGGCTGACTGACGCGGGGTGTGATACATGCTTGTGCTCATGCTCCCGCTCATGGAGCAGGGCAGCAAATACATGGAGTCAGATGATGCAGGGTATATGAAGAGCGCTGACTTCTCTGTGCCACTGCACAGGCGGCCAGCTGTGCTCATGCGTTCTGTGATGACCCGGCTCTCCTTGATATCGATGTCCACCTCACACAGGCTGTTGCGGTCGCTGATGAACAGCACCTTTTTGGCTGCGGGGAACAGCGCCAGACCACCAGAGGGCTTCACATGGCTCACCAGCTCCTTCACGTCATCTTCACACATAATTGCCACGCGTAGATTGGCCATGTACATGGTATCATCTGCAATGAAGATTAACCTGCAAGCAACAAAAGACACCATTGCTGTCCTTGTGGTGTCACCCCCAGCAGCATCAAACCTATGAACCAGGACACAATGCGTTGATGGGGATGGATTCTCCACCAGATGGGTGCTACACCCGGATGAGTGCAGTTATTGAGGTGCATTGCTGAGCCCTTCACCTGCCATCTTTAAGGCACGCCATGCAAGCGACGCTTCCTCGCCCTGGTACAGCCAGGGTATGCTGCAGACTTCCTTCACAGTTGAAGGTATGTATGTGGCCATTGCCAGCCACCACGATGGTGCCTTTTGAGTCTTTAGCATCCGCAGAGGGCTTGTAGTCGAGCCTGCAAGCGCAATGGGAGCAATCTTAGCCTGTGACATAATTTAGTTGTGTAGATGTGTGGCATACACCAGGCACGCTTGAGGGTCCAGCGTGTACATCTTACTATTATGGGATTAACACCCCTGTTGCCGCACCGTGACTTCAATCCATTGCCCACACATAGCTTGTGGACTACTCACCGTGCTTACTCATGGACTACTCACCGTTCATTAGGGCCTTCCAAGTCGGACACGTGTCTAAGGACCGGAGCAGCCACTAGGATACTGTCGCCTGAAGCCACAGCTAAGGCGGTAGGCTTGAAGTCAAGCCTGTAAGGAAAGCCAGCGCAAAGGCCATGACTGAAGCCTATGAGGTTGGCTTGTGGACATGGGGCTGCTGAAAATCCCCTCCATTGAGGCTGCTGGGGACCTCACCTGAACAGCGTAGCAAAGCCTGTACCAGTCTTGGAGCGTTTCACGACCCAGCCCTTGCTCTCCTCCTCCACGCAGCACGTTACCGCGTAGCCGTCGCAGTCCGCAACCAGGCCCCCAGTGTTCAGCAATGGCACGTGCAGCGTGCATAGTGTCTCAGCGCTGCCTGTAGCGCGCTGTGACGTTGTTAGGGCCCGGCTGTGGTCGCGCCTACTGCATGCACTCTTCCAGATACAGCGCTGTGGTGCGCATCGGACGGCGAGCATCGTCTCGCCTCCGCAACATGACACCGCGAGCGGCTGTTGAAAAGGACCACTCCCCGTGAAAAAGTACAGATGGCTCTGAGCTTTATCAGCGAGTGCGGGGAGAGCATCTTCGCGACTCAGATACACGACAGAGAAGGCGATTGCCGCCTCCCCGTGAAAAAGTGTCACTCCCCCAGCAAAAACAGTTGGCAAAAACAGAGCGAAGCCAACGTAGCGCAGGAAAGCTTCAGAGTCGACTCGGTCGTCGCGATCGGCCACGCGGGAAATTGATTTTTGCACCTCGATCATGCGATCATCACCCAAAACACCCAGGCCAATATTTGCAATTGGGGCGTGGGCCAGCTCACCCTATTATGACTAGTATGACTTGTGTGCTAGCTAGCTAGCTCCACTCCACTCCAGCTAGCTCCACTCCAGCGACGTGGATCCTCCCTGCGCGCTATCGGCCAGACTATGCGAGCTAAACGAGCTGAACGAGTGTGTAAGGAAGGCAGGTGGCCAACCCCACCATTAACAACATATCTGCTACCACACCAGCCTGTCCATTAAGGCGCGCCCGGAAAAATCTTTAAGATATGACCCAATATGATCAAGCCAGAGAATATGATGAAATATGATCAAGCCAAAACCGAACCAAAGTCAATTGCGCATCAACAACAAGCTATGGGCCCTGTTCCCATGTTTCTAGAATCCCATTTGCTCGCAACCACTGCACTTTTCGGCCTTGTGCAAAAGTGGCTGGCGCGATGCGCGGTCTGGCCCCACACGGTTCTCCTGCATACCCGTAGCTGCTTGGGGAGCGTCTCAGCAGCGCAAATGGACGACCCGTGGCGACCCAACCGTCGGACCCAACCGCCGAACATTTCGAATTTGCTGACCCCTTTTGCTAACCTTAGCATCGCATGCTACAAGGCTTGTACATTGCACATAGGTTGCTCCGGCCGCTGCAGTTGAGGAGCTTGACATCTTTGAGATAGGAGCATGGAACCCGGGACGCGTGTAGCCAAAATCACTTTGCGCATGACCAAGGCCAAGATCGATTACAAGAGGATACAGAGAGCTTCATTGCCGTGGTCTCAACCTCAATGGTTAACTTCGCGGAGAGTAGAGGAGTGTTGCGGCGGGCTAACTGCAACTGAGAGCGATACTGGTTTTGAGATCGTCAAACCCTCTTCACACTCGGGGTTCCCAGGTGGATTAGTGTGGTAATCTGCCACATTATCCTCTTGACTACAGACCCGGTCATATCCCATCTTTAAGCCATCATATTCAGTCATATGACCAATTCCTCAGCAAGTCATATGATCGGTCGCGCCCTACTGTCCATACTAATAATATGGATAATATTTAATTATATCTCTGAGTGTCCCCCCAGGCAGTCTTGCAAAAGGTGTGGCTGCTTGGCTGCTACCCAGCAAGCCAGCTGTGGAACGCTCGGCCACTCTCAGCCCACTGCTGTGCTCCTGCTCCCCCTTGCTGAGCAACCAAACCCACGACCACCACCACCACATGCTTGCCTAGCTGGCTTGCCCGCGAAGTAGGGTGGGCTTGCACAGGATGGGCTTGCATGAACGGGAAGGATGATGCCGCTGCACAGTATTCTCAAGGCGCTGGGTGGGCTGGTGCTGGGTAGGTATGAGGGAGTCGCTGCAGACACTAGGCCTTCACCCACACAAGGTTCAGACAATATTGAAACAAACATTGAAACATTTGGCTGCAGCTGCGGCTGCCCTCTGCTGAACATACGATCCCATCATGGGCCTGCCTAGCTGGCCTGCTGGCTTGGCTGCGGGGTGTGGGGGGCTGCAGATGGCCACACCCTACCAGCCTTGTGCTGGGGTCTGCCAATGACACTACCATTCCTATGCTGGGCCTGCCAATGAGCCAAGTGCAAGCAGGCAGGTAGGCAGGCATGGCAGTGCAAGTGGTGCAAGTGGTGCTAGTGGATGAGCGCCAAAGCAGCTGTGCATATTCCCATGGCAGCCCACCAGGAGCTTTGGTTCACCCTGTGAGCAATTGGTGCCCGTACACCATACTAGCACTCGCAACATACAGCGCCTGCCATATTGTTGGAAGTAGCTTGACAAGGCTCTATGCGACCTACTGCCTTGCACATGCCACAGGTCTGGGTATGATGCTCCTGCCAATCTTGCACAACACAAGGTTTGCCATGCCACATGCCACATCGTGCGCCCCTCCCCGCAGTCAGCACCCCTATGTCCAGGGCGGAAGGGGTAAAGGTGTCTGGGGTCATTTCAGCAAGCTGGGATACTGAGCACCTACATGCTGTCTATGACGGCGTGTGACAAATGCTGAGGGACTGAGAGGTTCAGGGCAGATATAAAACAGCTCACCAGGCAGCCTGTCAGCAACAGGTCGGGTGCTGATGAGCAACATCGTCTTTGCTGCAGGTACCCTAACCCTAACCCTGACAGTAGCCGCTGATCAGCCGTGTCACCCAGCAGCTTTCTAAGTGGGCAGCAGTCCTGGCAGCTTGCACAGGTTAGCAAGCTTCCCCTTGCCTGGCGGCTCAAAAAACAGCACGTCGCCGCTGCTGTTTACACAGAAGTCAGCGCTGAGGGCTGAGTGCTGTGGGACGCCAATAATCTTTAAGCTCCCATTCATGGAGCAGGGCGGCACGGGCATAAGGCCAGCTGCATACGGCCATATGACAAGCGCTGACTTCTCCGTGCCACTGCACAGGCGGTCAGCTAGGTGCATGCTTCCAGTGATGACCCTGCACTCCTTGGACTCCATGTCCAGCTCACACAGGCAGTTGTGGTCGCTAAAGAACACAAGGTTTGAAAGACAGGAAGCCAATGCATCCCATGGTCAGCAGTCATGCCATCACTCGCAGAAAAGTTCATGAGAAAAGTTGAATTTTTTGACAAAGTGGCTTGATAGATTGTATTTTTTAGCGGTTCTAAGAATGGGGGTGTAAACCTAAAATCGAGGAAAAATCGGGCTGAGGAGATACGAGAAAACCAGTACTGGTCCACCCCCCCCCAGTACTGGTTCACCCCCAACCAGTACTGGTTCACCCCCAACCAGTACTGGTTCACCCCCCCCCAGTACTGGTTCACCACCAACCAGTACTGGTTCACCCCCAACCAGTACTGGTTCACCCCGAAACCAGTACTGGTTCACCCCCAACCAGTACTGGTCCACATCCAACCAGTACTGGTCCTCTCCCAACCAGTACTGGTCCACCCCCAACCAGTACTGGTCCACATCCAACCAGTACTGGTCCTCTCCCAACCAGTACTGGTCCACCCCCCAACCAGTACTGGTCCACCCCCAACCAGTACTGGTCCACATCCAACCAGTACTGGTCCACCCCCAACCAGTACTGGTCCACCCCCAACCAGTACTGGTCCACATCCAACCAGTACTGGTCCACCCCCAACCAGTACTGGTCCACCCCCAACCAGTACTGGTCCACCCCCAACCAGTACTGGTCCACCCCTAACCAGTACTGGTCCACCCCCAACCAGTACTGGTCCACCCCCAACTAGTACTGGTCCACCCCCAACCAGTACTGGTCCACCCCCAACCAGTACTGGCCGCCCCGCAACCAATACTGGTCCACCTCCAACCAGTACTGGTCCACCCCCAACCAGTACTGGTCCACCCCCAACCAGTACTGGTCCACCCCCAACCAGTACTGGCTGGCCCCCAACCAGTACTGGCTGGCCCCCAACCAGTACTGGCTGGCCCCCAACCAGTACTGGCTGACCGCAGGAGCTTGGGGCAGGGGGCCAGCAGCAGCAGCAGCAGCAGCAGCGGGGCAGGGGGGCAGCATCAGCAGCAGCAGCAGGGGGGCAGGGGGGCAGCAGCAGCAGCAGGGGGGCAGGGGGGCAGCATCAGCAGCATCAGCAGGGGGGAAGGGGGGCAGCAGCAGCAGCAGCAGGAGGAAGGGGGGCAGCAGCAGCAGCAGCAGCAGGGGGGCAGGGGGGGCAGCAGCAGCAGCAGCAGCAGGGGGGCAGGGGGGCAGCAGCGGCAGAAGCAGCAGGGGGGCAGGGGGGCAGCAGCAGCAGCAGCAGCAGGGGATCAGCAGCAACAGCAGCAGGGGGGCAGGGGGGCAGCAGCAGCAGCAGCAGCAGGGGGGCAGGGGGGCAGCAGCAGCAGCAGCAGCAGGGGATCAGCAGCAACAGCAGCAGGGGGGCAGGGGGGCAGCAGCAACGAGAGGGATGGGTGGCTGTGTGACCCCCTCAAGTGTTGAAGGGCTGGGTAAAGGGCTGAAGGAAGGGGCTTGCTCGGAAACGGTTAACAAGCTGGAGATTATTACACGTTGGGCTAGAGCCGTTGGATGTACTTACACTTGATACTGAGCTGCAGATGTTGCAAGGTATACTGAGTATATATCACCATGAGGACAACATTCTATAACCACATGCACATGCTATGACCCACTCCTGGTTATCACAATGTTACAAAGCACACAGCGCCACGCAACCATCAAGCTATGTAGCGTCAACTAACACCCTCCACAATCTCATGTGCTGGTTGTCCTAATTTAATGCCCTCTTTTACATAAGGTCCAACGACCTTGACGTAATGAAGGTACTCGTCCATGCTCCAGCCCCTGCAAAGTGACACAGAGTCTGGCTGGCTGGCTGTGACCAGTACTGGCTGGCTGTGACCAGTACTGGCTGGCTGTGACCAGTACTGGCTGGCTGGCTGTGACCAGTACTGGCTGGCTGGCTGTGACCAGTACTGGCTGGCTGACCAGTACTGGCTGGCTGGCTGTGACCAGTACTGGCTGGCTGACCAGTACTGGCTGGCTGGCCAGTACTGGCTGGCTGGCTGTGACCAGTACTGGCTGCTGGCTGTGACCAGTACTGGCTGGCTGACCAGTACTGGCTGGCTGGCTGACCAGTACTGGCTGGCTGGCTGTGACCAGTACTGGCTGGCTGGCTGTGACCAGTACTGGCTGGCTGATCAGTACTGGCTGGCTGGCTGTGACCAGTACTGGCTGGCTGACCAGTACTGGCTGGCTGGGTGTGACCAGTACTGGCTGGCTGACCAGTACTGGCTGCTGGCTGTGACCAGTACTGGCTGGCTGACCAGTACTGGCTGGCTGGCTGTGACCAGTACTGGCTGGCTGACCAGTACTGGCTGGCTGGCTGTGACCAGTACTGGCTGGCTGACCAGTACTGGCTGGCTGGGTGTGACCAGTACTGGCTGGCTGACCAGTACTGGCTGCTGGCTGTGACCAGTACTGGCTGGCTGACCAGTACTGGCTGGCTGGCTGTGACCAGTACTGGCTGGCTGACCAGTACTGGCTGGCTGGGTGTGACCAGTACTGGCTGGCTGACCAGTACTGGCTGCTGGCTGTGACCAGTACTGGCTGGCTGACCAGTACTGGCTGGCTGACCAGTACTGGCTGGCTGACCAGTACTGGCTGGCTGGGTGTGACCAGTACTGGCTGGCTGACCAGTACTGGCTGCTGGCTGTTGGCTGTGACCAGTACTGGCTGGCTGACCAGTACTGGCTGGCTGGGTGTGACCAGTACTGGCTGGCTGACCAGTACTGGCTGCTGGCTGTGACCAGTACTGGCTGGCTGACCAGTACTGGCTGGCTGGCTGTGACCAGTACTGGCTGGCTGACCAGTACTGGCTGGCTGGGTGTGACCAGTACTGGCTGGCTGACCAGTACTGGCTGCTGGCTGTGACCAGTACTGGCTGGCTGACCAGTACTGGCTGGCTGACCAGTACTGGCTGGCTGGGTGTGACCAGTACTGGCTGGCTGACCAGTACTGGCTGCTGGCTGTGACCAGTACTGGCTGGCTGACTGTGACCAGTACTGGCTGGCTGACCGACCAGCGCTGGTTCGACAGCGGCAGCAGCAGCAGGGGGCAGGGGGGCAGCAGCAGCAGCAGCAGCAGCAGCATGGGGGCAGCAACAGCAGCAGGGGGGCAGGGGGGCAGCAGCAGCAGTAGGGGGGCAGAAGCCGCCAGGGGGCAGCAGCAGCAGCAGCAGGGGCTGGGGGGCAGCAGCAGCAGCTGCAGCAGCAGCAGGGGGGCAGCAGCAGCAGCAGGGGGGCAGCAGCAGCAGCAGGGGGCAGGGGGGCAGCAGCAGCAGCTGGGGGGCAGGGGGGCAGCAGCAGCAGCAGCAGCAGCAGCAGGGGCGGGTTGGTGTGGGCAGGGTTGGTTGGGGTGGAGTGGCACTCACCTAGCAATGCGGGCAGAGGGGCCACGGTACACGTTTCATGCTCTCACTGAAAGCAGGCAAGAGCTAGGTTTGGATCAGCAAGCACATTAGCAGCAGCAAGAGCACGCTATTGAGTGGCGCCGGCAGCAGAGTGGAGAGACCTACTGCCTGCATGCTGCTCATTACTTGCCTCTCGCCTTTCGCACTTGCTGCCTGGTTGGGGAGGGTTGCTGCTCCTTGCCACCCCTCATGTGAGAGGGGGCAGTGCAGCGTGGGAGGAGGGTGGGAGGGAGCGAGGGTTGCAATGGGGAGGGGAGGGGGTGGGGAGGGGAGCAGTGGTGGGGTACACAGCTGTATCTCCAGGTGAGTGTGATGGTGTCGTTGGAGGTGGTGGTCGGGGGGCTGGGCTAGGCGGGGACGGGGGTAGGGACAAGGGAGGGCAATAGTGTTGATGATCTGTATACGGGGGATAGAGAAGGGGAGGGGCAGGGAGCAAGGAGCGAAAGGGGGAGCTTGTGTGTGGGCGGGGGGAGGAGCGGGAGCGGGGGCGGGGGCGGGGATGGGGGAAGCGTGTCGATGAACTGGGAGGGGGTGGTTGTGTAAGGGAAGGGAAGGCTGGGCGGGGGTAGGGGCAGGGGAGGGAGCGGGGGCGGGGGTAGGGGGGGGGACGGGGTCGGGGGCAGGGGCGGGGGAGGGGGGGAGGAAGGGGACTGAAAGGGGAAGGGATGTGGACCTGCGGCAAGGAGGTGACAGGTTGTCAAAGGAGGAGCAATGAATGGTGGGTACAAGATGCACTCACCGAGTTTGATGCACAAGGGGCAGGGAAGATGGGCTCGGAGATGGTGGGTACATGTCAAAGGCAAAAAGATGGGTCGCTGCATGTGAAACGGTGCATTACCTCGCAACGCATTGGCTACGCGCAAAGCGTGGCGAGGTAATGCCCGTGTGTTATCGCGCAACGCGTGGCTACGGAGTTGGCTGAGATCTCCAGGTTGCGACACTGGCTAGGAGGCTGGCCGCTACGTGAGATGTGGCTGCCTGGCCGAATGTGGCTGCAAGGCTGCGATGTGGCGATGTTGCGTGGCTGCGATGTGGCTCAGTGGCCGCCTGGCTACCTAGCCTGGCTACCGAACTGAGGGCAGGGGCTACCGAATTGAGGGCGTGAAGGGCGGCACGAACTGCAGATCGGCTTGCATGTTAGACATGAAATATGAAAAACTAACATCCGCCCAGTACGCGGCGTAGTCAACTAGCGACGATCCTAGTCATGCTAGGAACGTAGCCGCAGCTAGTGCCAGCCTTGAGGATAAGCAGCCTAGAAACTCAGCCTCGCAGCCTTGCAGCCACACTGCCCCTAATTCGCGTCCCGCATCTAGGTAGCCAGGCGCCTTGCAACCAGCCTCGCAGCCTCGCAGTCATGCCCGAAGCTCAGCTCGCTCCCAGCCACATCGCAGCTAGCTAGCTAGCTCAGACACACAAGGTAGTTTCAGCTAGCGTTGCAGCCATTTCCATTTCCATTTCCATAACGCAGCCAACCTCGAAGCTAGGCGTACAGCCACGTATTTACGTAGCTAGCTCAGCCCCGCAGTCCAACCACTTCACCAGCATCGCGACACAGCTACACAACCTCGCAAAGTCGCAGCCACGCAGCCACGCAAGAAGCCAACGTAGCCAGCCTAGCAACGCAGCGACACACTACGAGCAAGCCGTCATCCATGCAAACCATGCGAAGTTGTCAAGGTGAGTGGCTATCCCTGTGCAGGTATGTGGCTCCCTCTACTTAGCTTAACCACTGGCGTGCCTTTTGTGCTGCTGTAGGATTAATGGTCTTACCTCTTCCCTTTGCCACCACCACCTCCAAGTCCGTCGTCGCACATGCCTTGACATACTCCCTACCGTACCTTGCAGCCTACCTCGCAGCCTACCGTACCTTGCAGCCTACCTCGCAGCCTCCCTCCCTCCCTCCCGACCTACTCCCTCCCTCCCTCCCTCCCTTCCTCCCTCCCTTCCTCTCCTTTCCCTCCCCCCTGGCTGATTGCAGGTGTAATGGGCACCTCCCCTTCCCTCTACACTATACAACCACCCCCTCCCAGTTTGACATTACATTCCCCCCCTCCCTCAACCTCACCCTCACCCTCACCCTGGCAGTTTCACCACTTTCACCTCTCCCCAACCCCTGCTTCCCCCCTCCCCGTCACCTCCCCCCTGGCATCCCAGCCCCCTCCCTTACCCCAGCAGACAGAAGAGAGCCCACCCCACCCTTAACGCTCAACCCTACCCTGGCTCTTCCACCCCCACCACTAACAACACCACTCCAAAAGGTAAGAGCCAACTCCACTCCAAGGTAAGAGCCAACAGGGAGCCAACATGGCGCAGCATGGAGCAGCACGGCGTTAGCGGTGAGTGGGTCGCCCTTGCCTTTCAGTGTCCATTATCACCCAGCCTAACCACTAGCACGCACCGTGTTTGTTGCAGGTCTGATGATCACTCCTTCACCCCCCACCCTCACCCTCACCTTCACGCCCAGCCCAGCCCAGCCCAGCCCTGCCCTACTCTCCCACCCTGCACTTCCTACTGAGGTGAGGACAAAGGATGGTGGGTTGTAATGGAGGGCTGCTACACCTGCCCCTCCATCTGCCAGCTCTACATCTCCCTACTCTATTGGTGAGTGCATCCAGTACCCATGTCCAATGTTTGCTTCTGTTGACAAATCGTCACACCGTTGCCGCAGGTCTTGCGCGCCTACACATGAGACTATTAATGCCCTCCCGCCCAAGGAAGGGGCTTGTCCCGCTGCAGGATTGATCATCACACCCTTCCCTTTTCCTCCCCTTTCCCACGCCCACCACCATCGCCAAGCTGGTCGTCCCTCCACATCCACCTCTCCCCACCCCCACTTCCACCCTCCCCGTCACCTCTCCCCTGACATCCCAGCAACCAAGAGAAAGCCCACCCCATCCACCCTCTTGCCACTACCACCACCACCCCCCCCCCCTCCCTTCCCCCTCTCCCTCTCTCCCATGCTTGTCAAGCCTAACCTTCCCCTCTCCCACCCTTTGATTGACGTGGCATCGCAGCCCCCTCCTCACCCCACCTTCCCTTCCCTACACACTACTACACACCCCACCACAGTCCCAACCCACTGGCGCATGGGATATGTTGCCAGGGGTGAGCAGGTAGGAGGCCAGGAGGACCACAAAGGTGAGGCCGCGGTGATAGCTAACACAGTGCACAGCCTGGTCACCCTACCTCACGTGCACGCCCCTTGGTTGCAGGTCTGATGGGCACCTCCCCTCCACTTTCCCTACACAACCACCCCCTCCCAATTTATCCTCCCCGGCCCCCGCTCCCTCTCCCGCCCCGACCCCCGCCCATGCCCCCAACCCATGCCCCTACACAACCCAACCCAGGCCCCTACACAACCCAACCCATGCCCCTAACCCAACCCACCCCGCCTTCAAGCCACCCCGCCCATTTAAACCCAACTGAGCCTTCCGCCTCCCCGCCTCCCGCCTCCCTGCCTCCCGCCTCCCCGCCTCCCGCCTCCCTGCCTCCCGCCTTCCACATCTACCCTCCCTCCCCGCCTTCAATCCTCCACTCCCACCCCCTTCCCAGCAGCAGTCATAGCAAGCAGCCAAAAGGTAGGTAGGTGCTATAGTGCCCCTACTATCCGCTGCTGCTGCCCCCCTTGCTGTTGCTGCCCCCCTACTGTTGCTGCTGCCCCCCTACCCTGCTGCTGCTGCCGCTGCTGCCCCCATGCCCCCTACTGCTGCTGCTGCTACTGCTGCAGCCCCCCTGCGGCTGCTGCTGCTGCTGCTGCCCCCCTACGGCTGCTGCTGCTTCTGCTGCCCCCCTACCTTGATTGCAGGTCTGATGATTGCAGGTCTGATGAACACATCTCCTCCACTTTCCCTACACAACCACCCCCATTCCAGCAGCAGTCATCAAGCAGCCAAAAGGTAGGTAGGTGCTATAGTGCCCCTACTATCTGCTGCTGTAGCACCCCTGCCCCCCTGCTGCTGCTGCAGCCCCCCTGCCCCCCTGCTGCTGCAGCCCCCCTGCCCCCCTACTGCTGCTGCTGCCCACCCACTGCTGCTGCTGCCCTCCTGCCCCCCTGCTGCTGCTGCTGCTGCTGTAACCCTGCTGCTGAATGGGGGGGCACCAGCGCTGGTTGCGCCTACTATCTGCTGCCTACTGTCTGCTGCTGCAGCCCCCCTGCCCCCCTGCCCCCCTGCTGTTACTGCCCCCCTGTTGCTGCTGCTGCTGCCCCCCTGCTCCTGCTGCTGCTGCTGCCACCCTGCTGCTGCTGCTGCCCCCCTACTCCTGTTGCGGCTGCTGCTGCCCCCCTGCCCCCCTGCTGCAGGTCACAGCCAGCCAGCCAGTACTGGTCACAGCCAGCCAGCCAGCCAGTACTGGTCAGCCAGCCAGTACTGGTCACAGCCAGCCAGCCAGTACTGGTCAGCCAGCCAGTACTGGTCAGCAGCCAGTACTGGTCAGCCAGCCAGTACTGGTCAGCCAGCCAGTACTGGTCAGCCAGCCAGTACTGGTCACAGCCAGCCAGCCAGTACTGGTCAGCCAGCCAGTACTGGTCAGCCAGCCAGTACTGGTCAGCCAGCCAGTACTGGTCAGCCAGCCAGTACTGGTCACAGCCAGCAGCCAGTACTGGTCAGCCAGCCAGTACTGGTCACACCCAGCCAGCCAGTACTGGTCAGCCAGCCAGTACTGGTCACAGCCAGCCAGCCATGACTGGTCAGCCAGCCAGTACTGGTCACAGCCAGCCAGCCAGCCAGTACTGGTCAGCCAGCCAGTACTGGTCACAGCCATCCAGCCAGTACTGGTCAGCCAGCCAGTACTGGTCACAGCCAGCCAGCCAGTACTGGTCAGCCAGCCAGTATTGGTCACACCCAGCCAGCCAGTACTGGTCAGCCAGCCAGTACTGGTCACAGCCATCCAGCCAGTACTGGTCAGCCAGCCAGTACTGGTCACAGCCAGCAGCCAGTACTGGTCAGCCAGCCAGTACTGGTCACAGCCATCCAGCCAGTACTGGTCAGCCAGCCAGTACTGGTCACAGCCAGCCAGCCAGTACTGGTCAGCCAGCCAGTACTGGTCACAGCCAGCCAGCCAGTACTGGTCAGCCAGCCAGTACTGGTCAGCCAGCCAGTACTGGTCAGCCAGCCAGTACTGGTCACAGCCAGCCAGCCAGTACTGGTCAGCCAGCCAGTACTGGTCAGCCAGCCAGTACTGGTCAGCCAGCCAGTACTGGTCAGCCAGCCAGTACTGGTCACAGCCAGCCAGCCAGTACTGGTCAGCCAGCCAGTACTGGTCAGCCAGCCAGTACTGGTCAGCCAGCCAGTACTGGTCAGCCAGCCAGTACTGGTCAGCCAGCCAGTACTGGTCACAGCCAGCAGCCAGTACTGGTCAGCCAGCCAGTACTGGTCACACCCAGCCAGCCAGTACTGGTCAGCCAGCCAGTACTGGTCACAGCCAGCCAGCCAGTACTGGTCAGCCAGCCAGTACTGGTCAGCCAGCCAGTACTGGTCACAGCCAGCCAGCCAGTACTGGTCACAGCCAGCCAGCCAGTACTGGTCAGCCAGCCAGTACTGGTCACAGCCAGCCAGCCAGTACTGGTCAGCCAGCCAGTACTGGTCACAGCCAGCCAGCCAGTACTGGTCAGCCAGCCAGTACTGGTCACAGCCAGCCAGCCAGTACTGGTCACAGCCAGCCAGCCAGTACTGGTCAGCCAGCCAGTACTGGTCACAGCCAGCAGCCAATACTGGTCAGCCAGCCAGTACTGGTCACAGCCAGCCAGCTAGTACTGGTCAGCCAGCCAGTACTGGTCAGCCAGCCAGTACTGGTCACAGCCAGCCAGCCAGTACTGGTCAGCCAGCCAGTACTGGTCACAGCCAGCCAGCCAGTACTGGTCAGCCAGCCAGCCAGTACTGGTCAGCCAGCCAGTACTGGTCACAGCCAGCAGCCAGTACTGGTCACAGCCAGCCAGCCAGTACTGGCCAGCCAGCCAGTACTGGTCAGCCAGCCAGTACTGGTCACAGCCAGCAGCCAGTACTGGTCACAGCCAGCCAGTACTGGTCACAGCCAGCCAGCCAGACTCTGTGTCACTTTGCAGGGGCTGGAGCTTGGACGACTACCTTCATCACATTGAGGTCGCCTTGCATTATAAGGGAATGAGATAGAGGACGGATGGAGTAGCTTGGTTGATGCTACATAGCATGCGAAGCAGTGTACTATGTAATGTTAGTGATAGTGATAACAAACACACGTACATAGTAATCTCAATGACATTGCTTAGTTGAGTGATAGCACATGCAATGTGTTATAGCGTGTTGTCCTCTTGTTGTAGTCGGTGCCTATACAGTACCTAACCAAGTTACCTGGCCCTGACCTCAGTCCTCAGCCCTAACCCTTCAGATATCATCCAATTGTCTGTAAGCATACTCGCTTCATCGATAGGACTTGACATTATAGAGAGATGTTGACCCATTACAAGCGCACACGATAGCGCACATCGACTGGACATCGCACGTCAGAAAGACTTGGCAGTATGGAGGATGTTAACCCATCACAAGCGCACATTGTAGCGCACATCGACTGGACATCGCACATCAACGTAGACAGCCGTTGGGGAGCTTACAGCGAAGCGCTAAGACCAGCGATGCAAGTATTACATATGGGAAGGCTTGAATGTGATACGCGGAAACTTTGATATCTCCATGCCCTAACCCTGCCAAAGTTGACAACCAGTACTGGATGGCAACCAGTACTGGATGCCAACCAGTACTGGTTGAGGTCCAGTACTGGTTAGCAACCAGTACTGGACCTCAACCAGTACTGGTTGCCCTCACAGGAGTGCACGACAGGCCAACGCTCGAATCTCGCCAGCCACTTGGAGTAGATTTTTTTTTTCAACAGCGTTGGCTTGCTTATGAGCAACTGCAGCCTTCCATAAAAAAAAAGTACCCTTAGGTGGCACCTATAATGCGATCTTTTCTGCGAGTGATGCCACATCGTGCGCCGCTTCCCTGCAACAGTCAGCACCCCATAAGAAGTTCGTCCAGGTTGTAAGGGGTAGAGGTGTCTGGGGTCGTTTCAGCAAGCTGGGATCATGCAGCAAGCACCATGCAGCTGGGATCATGCAGGTAGCACCTACATGCTGTCTATGACAACGTGTGACAAGGGCTGGGGGTCTGAGAGGTCCAGGGCAGGTATATGACAGCTCACCAGGCAGCCTGTCAGCAACAGGTGTGTGAGCTGCTGAGAAAGGCCGCTGATTGCCAGGTCACCCAACAGCTCCCTAAGTGGGCAGCAGTCCTGGCAGCCTGCGCAAGTCTGCCAAGCTGTCTGTTGATGCCTGCACAAGGAATAGCACATCGCCGCTGCTGTTTACACAGCAGTCGGCGCTGAGGGCTGACAGCGTTGGGCTGAGATAACCGCTCATGCTCCCGCTCACGGAGCAGACCCGCAAGTACACAATTCCAGCTGCATAAGGCGATATGAAGAGCGCTGACTCCCCCGTGCCGCTGCACAGGCGGCCATCCTGCATTTTTTTAGTGATGACTCGGCACTCGTTGAACTCCATGTCCAGCTGACACAGGCTGTTGCGGGCGCTGATGAACAGCAGCTTGTTGGCTGCGGGGAACAGTGCCAGCCCACCAGAGGGCTTCACATGGCTCACCAGCACCTTCACTCTAGCTTTGTGCTGCCGTAGATCAACCGTGTACATGGTGTTGTCTGCAACAAAGATCATCCTGCAAGCAACATCAGACTCATTGTGTCTTTGTGGTAAGTCTGTAACATCACACCCACTAGCGCACCCACTAGCGCATATCACACCCACTAGCGGAAGAATGAGTATGTGTGCTGCAGCATCGCCAACAGTGCAGTGTAATGATCATGGCAATGACGCTGATGGCTGTCACACTGTATCGTTGGTGTGGGTCAGGTCCAGGGCCATTCAGGTAGTCAACGAGTGCGGTTCTTGAGCTGCATTGCTTAGCCCTTCACCTGCCATCACTGAGGCATGCAATGCAAGCGACGCTTCCTTGCCCTGGTACAGCCACTGTTTGCTGCAGGTCCCCTTCGCAACCAAAGATATGTATGCTGCCTTCGCCAGCCACCATGATGGTGCCTGTTGGGTCTGCAGTGGACACAGAGGGCTTGATGTCACGCCCGGCCCTAACAAAGGCCTCTTCATCAAAGGGCTGACGATCAAAGGCCAATTCATTCAACCTGCAAGCAAACTAGGAGCAAGTTTAACCAAAGGCATACACAGCATTTGCTGAGGTGTGTGACTGACACGAGCATCTTGGGCAAACAGCAGGTAAGATCAAACAACAGCATGAGGAATAATGGACTGCTGGACAACTCACCATTCACCAGAAATGGGGTCATACACGGTATCAGTAGCCTTCCCGTCCAAGTCGAACATATGTCCAGAGCTCGGAGCAGCCACTAGGGTACTGTCGCCGGAGGCAACAGCAAACGCAGTGGGCTCAAAGTCAAGCCTGTAAGCAAAGCCAACCAAAAGGCCATGAGTTAAGTCTATGTGACTGGCTTGTGGTACATGGCCCCATGGCCGCTCAAGATCCCCACTTGAACATTGTCGCGAAGCCTGCACCAGTCCTGGAGCGCTTCACGACCCAGCCCTCGCCCTCCTCCTCTACGCAGCATGTCACCGCGTAGCCGCCGCAGTCCGCGACCAGGCCGCGACTATTGATTAGCGGCGCGTGCAGCGTGCACAGCGTCTCAGGGCTGTCTGTCGCACGCAGTGTCGTTGTAAGGGCCTTGCTGTGGTCGCGCCCAATGCCTGCACCCTTCCGAGGTACAGCGCTGTGATTGCAAGCTCGTCGCAGCGAAGGATGGGCGGATTGCACGGCGAGCATCGTCCCGACTCCGCTTCAAGGCAGCGCGAGCGGCTGTTGCCATCCCGTGAAAAAGGACACCCCTCCCCGTGAAAAAGTACAGATGGCACCGGGGCGCATTTGCCACGCAGGGGAGCGTCAGAATCGCCGCGGTCTGTTTCGGAGTCAGGGTTTGCACTGGGCTAGGGTTTGCACTGTGGATCCATCTGTGCACTGTCCAGCAGACTGGTGTTCCGGTCAAGCGATGTGCCTTGGGAGCTTGGGAACTGAACTCGTGGTGGGGTGTAGGCAGGTAAGGGGGGCATTTTGCCAACTTCACCGTCCACAACTTATCCATTACCATCTAGTGGTAGGCAGCTCCAAGCCTTGAGAAGGTGTAGCTACTTGGGTCACTTGGCTCATCCGCTGCGGTGCTCCCACTCCCCCTTGCAAAGCAACCAAGTCCACCATTGCCACGAGCATCTGCTTGCCTAGCTGGCTTGCCTGTGAAGTAGGGTGGGCTTGCTCAGGATAGGCTTGCCTGTTCGGGAGGGATGGTGCTGCTGCAGACAGTTACCTGGGTGCTGATGGCTATCAATTAGGCACTGGGTGGGCTGGTGCTGGGTGTAGTTGGTGCTGGGTGGGCTTAGCGGGGCGCGATACATGCAGCCAGGCAGTCCGGCTTGGTGGCCAGGCTGGTGAATGCCCACCATACCAGCCAGGTTGAGGCAGGCAGCAGCCTTCGCCAGCTGCTAAAAGCATGAAGCCAGTGGCACGACATGCGCGTGCAGGACTTGATGTGGTGAAGCAGGTGCTGCCGACCACCCGTAAGTGTCAGGCGCGGCCAAGGCGGGGGCCTGGCAGCTGCTAGGGACCAGCTTCGGCAGCCTGTGGCAAGCCATTGTGGTCGACTTGCATTTGGCACCTCGCAAGTTGAGCAGAAGGTCTGGGGGGGCTGCGAGGGGTGTCGAGCTGCAGACCATCCCTGTGCTGGGGCCTGCCAGGTAGCCAAGCAGGCATGCAGGCATGGTGGTACTAGTGGAAGCGCCATGGCAGCTGGGCAGCCCACCTAGGCAGCCCACTAGGCAGCCCACGGGGAGTTCTGGGCCACCTGTGTACCTTACCTAACCTACCTATACCAGTGTACACACACAGCATGCAACGCCCAGCCATACTGTAGGTAAGCACATTGACAAGGCTACTACCTTGCATATGCCTGTGTGCCCAAATCTCTGGATACGCCGCTCCTGCCAACCTTACTACGCCTGGCATTCTGTTGATGAGCACATTGACCATGCTCTACACGGCCTACTACCTTGCACATGCTTGTGTGAGTCTAGTCTGGATGTGACGCTCTTGCCAACCCTGTGCAGCACAGAGACTGAAAACAAAGCCAATGCCTCCCATGATCACCAGCCATGCCATGCTTTGAAGTGCGCTCCTGCACTGCGGACGCTCAACCGTTGTCTGCACCCCTCAACAGATCCTCACAGGGCATAAGGGGTGATGGTGTCTCATGGTGGTGTAGCAAGCTGGGATCCTGGGCACCTACATGGTCCTGAGAGGTTCTGTGAGGTCCAGGGCGCGTCACAATGGTACAACTAAAAAGAGCTTCCGCCGTCTGTGGTGATGGGAAGAGCTATGGCTAGCAAGTTCAAGGACACTTGGGACTTTCAGTACGGTTCGAACGGCGGTGTACGCCCGATGCAAGGCTTGCCCGCGGGAGGACGGCGATGTCGAAAAGTGTACTGTAAAGTGTGGAACGCTCCGCCACGCTCATCCCGCTACTCCCGCTACTCCCCCTCGCATAGCGAGTCCACCATCGCCACCAGCACATGCTTGCCTAGCTGGCTTGCCTGTGATTTGAAATGGGCTTGCACAGGATGGGCTTGCCTGTTTGGGAGGGAGGGAGACAGTTACCTGGGTGCTGATGGCTGTCAACCAGGCGCTGGGTGGGCTGGTGCTGGGTGTAGTGGGTGCTGGGTAGGCCTGGGCACCGTATAGGCAGCCCGGCAATCTGGCTTGGTGGCCAGGCTGGTGATTGCCCACCATACCAGCCAGGTTAAGGCAGGCAGCAGCCTTCACAAGCTTGAAGCGTCCAGGACTTGATGTGGTGCTGCAGTTGCTGCCGACTACCCGTAAGCGGTAGGGCCAGGGCAGGGGTTAGGCAGCTCGTGCTGGGGATATACAACAGCAGACTGTTGCATGCCACTTGCATTTGCTCGGTGGATGGGTTGCTCGGTGGATGTGCTTGTACATAACAGTACCGAAATTGAGTGGCAATGGGCCCTGAACGCCAAACAGTATCCACGTTAGGCACGTGTATTGTTGAAGGGTAGCTTGACAAGGCTCTATGGTGGCCACTGCCTTGCACATGACTGTGTGCACAGGTCTGAGCGAGACGCTCCTGCCCTGCCGAACCAAAGGCAATGCCTCTCATGATTGGCAGCCATGCCATGCCATGTCACACCGTGCGCTCCAACACTGCAACCACTGAAAGCACTGTCTGCACACCTCGATAGTCATAGGGCGTGAGGGGTGTCTGGGGGCGCTAAAACAAGCTGGGATCATTGAGGGTCTTGGGGGTCCAGGGCTGCATAGAGAGCCTGTCAGCAGCAGCTATGAGCTGCTGATAGTAGCCGCTGATCAGGCGTGTCACCCAGCAGCTTTCTAAGTGGGCAGCAGTCCTGGCAGCTTGCACAGGTTTGCCAGCTTACCCTTACCTGGCTGCTCAAAGAACAGCACATCACCGCTGCTGTTCACACAGAAGTCACCGTTGAGGGCTGACTGCTCTGGGACGCCAATTTTGTTTAAACTCCCACTCATGGAGCAGGACATCACGTGCGTGGGACCCAAATATGCAGGGATCAGGAAGAGCGCTGACTTCTCCGTGCCACTGCACAAGCGGCCAGCTGTGCTCATGCGTTCAACAATGATCCGGCACTCTTTAGACTCCAGGTCCAGCTCACACAGGCTGTTGTGGACGCTGATGAACAGCAGCTTGTTGGCTGCGGGGAACAGCGCCAGACCATGAGAGGGCTTGACATGGCTCACCAGCACCTTCACATGTTCGTCATCAAAAGTGTCAGTGTCCAGCGTGTACATCTTCTCAGCTGCAATGAAGAATAAACTGCAAACAGCACCATGAGGATGAACACACATGTCGTCATCTTCTGCACTTCTAAACACTTCCCTCCGCCTTCGCCTAGCCTTGCTGCCAAGTGCTCACCAATTGCCAAGGCTTTCCTAACAGGCAGCGGTGTCTTCCCCTGGTACAGTCACTGTTTCAGCCGTCCCTTCCGAGTCAAACATGTTTATGAAGCCTGGGGCAGCCACTAGGATCATGCCACTGGAGGCCACAGCAAATGCAGTGGGCTGGAAGTCAAGCCTGCAAGGAAAGCCATAGGAAAGCTTGCTGATCAGCCTGCCAGCAAAAGCTATAGGGTGCTTATGTGCTGATTGGTGGGCAGCACTCCTGGCAGCTGTGGTATGTCAAGGGAGGCTGACAAAGAAGGTGAGCGAAGCCTATGTGATTGACTTGTGGTCATGGGGCTGCTATAGATCCCACCCGAATAGTCTCGCGAAGCCTTCACCAGTCTTGGAACGCTTCACGACCCAGCCCTCGCCCTCCTCCTCTACACAGCATGTCACCGCGTAGCCGGCGCAGTCCGCAACGAGGCCGCGACTTTTGAGCAGCGGCGCGTGCAGCGTAGACAGCGTCTCAGGGCTGACTGTCGCACGCAGTGTCATCGTAAGGGCCTTGCTGTATTCGCTTCCTCTGCCTGCACCCTTCCGAGGCACACCACTGTGGTTGACAGCTCGTCGCAGCGCGGGGGGAGGGGAGCGAATGGTGAGCATCGTCTCGACTTCGCTACGCGATAGCGCGAGCGACTGCTGCCTCAACCGTGAAACAGTGCCACTCCCCGTGAAAAAGCAACAAATGCCACCGGGGCGGAGCCAACGGACGCAAGCGAAGTTTGTGAGTCTGTGACGCCACACCCGAGCAACCAGGGCCGAGATACTCCCCCGGCTGCCAAGGCAGCGCAGGCAGGGCCAAGGTTTGTACTCGGGCGTGGCCTAGCCAACTCTGCTGGGACACAGCGACAGCAGCGGTGTGCATCCCTGCACGCTCTCTGGCAGACAAAACGAGCTGAACGAGCTGAACGAGTGTTGGGCAGACCTCCTTGGGCAGACCCACCTGTGGCCAACCCCACCATCAACAACATATCCGCTGCCACACCAGCTTCAAGTGTCCCCGCCAGGTAAAGGACATCCTTTGCTACTACCCCCATCATCTATGGCCCCACCATCACTACCAGCGTACCTAGCTGGCAGAAGATGGGCTTGTCTAAGCAGGAGCTGATGGCTGTCAACCTGGTGGTGGGTGTAGCTGGTGCTGGGTGGGCAAAGCGGGGCGCGATACATGCAGCCAGGCAGTCCGGCTTAGTGTCCAGGCTGGTGACTGCCCACCATACCAGCCAGGTTAGGCTGCAGGTGCTGCCTACCACCCGTTCGTGTCTGCCAGGGCCAGGGCGGGGGTCTGGCAGATCATGAAGCACCTGGTGGTTCAACCACGGTCAGTGTGTAAAGTGGTCGGCCGGATTGGCACTTGGTCGACTTGCACCTGGTCAAGCTGCACTTGGCCAACTTGCTCGACTAACAGCAGTGTGGGTCAATCAAGGGCACCATGTGACTACTACCTTACTTCCTAACTAACCCTTACTGCCTATCATACACATCGGGCATCAGGTCAGGCAGCGGCCTCTGAGCAGGGCAGCAGTCCCCGCATAAGACACAAACGAGCCAGCTTGTCATTGCCCGGCTTCTCCAGCATCAGCAGGCCACCCTGGCTGTTTACGCAGCAATCAGTGGTGGTTGCTGGAAGCATGATTTTTCGTTCTAAATCCAAGATCCCCTCCATGGAGCAGGGTGTCAGGTACAGGGAGCCAGATGATGTGGGCGATATGAAGAGCGCTGACTTGTCTGTGCCGCTGCACAGGCGGCCAGCTAGGCTCATGCTTTCAGTGATGACCCGGCTCTCCTTGGACTCTATGTCCAGCTGACACAGGCTGTTGCGGGAGCTGATGAACAGCAGCTTCTTTGCTGCATGCATCAACGCCAGACCACCAGAGGGCTTCACATGGCTCACCAGCTCCTCCATGATAAAATCATCCTCGATTGCCACTCGCAGATTCATCTTGTACATGGTATCATCTGCAATGAAGATCAACCTGCAAGCGACAAAAGGCACATTCCTTGTTCAAGCAATTCTACACCCACGAACGCATGACGACCCAATGCGATGATGGGTATGTGTGCTGAGGCATCGCCAACTGTGATATTGAAGCCAATGATGCGGATGGCTGTCAAATCATATTGACCAGTTCAAACAGCCATGAGCACAAGGTCCAGGGCCTGGGCCTGGGCCATAGAGGGAGTGCAATCATTGAGCTGCATTGCTGAGCCCTTCACCTGCCATCATTGAGGCACGCCATGCAATCGATGGTTCCTTCCACAGGCACGAAACCATGCATGTTCCCTTCATCATCGAAGATAAGTATGGAGCCACGATCAGCCACCGCAATGGTGCCTTTTGGGTCTGCAGCAAACGCAGAGGGCTTGAAGTTGTCGACACTGTCAAACCTGCAAGCAAAACGGGAGCAAGCATAGCCTGTGACATAAGCAGCAGTCGTTACATATGTGGCTGACACATGCCACACTAGGCAATATCCAAAACAGAGATCTGGGGAGAAGGGGCGAAGGGGAGAAGAAAGCCACAGGAACAAACTCCCACCACGTATGCAACAGGACTAGCCTGGCCAAAAGAAGGGTGACTGGTGTGTGTGGAGGGGAGGACCATTGCAACTTGCTTACAGACCTGGCTCCATCGAGGCTGTTGGGGATCTCACCTGAACATCGTTGCGAAGCCAGCACCAGTTTTTGAGCGTTTCAGGGCCCAGCCCTTGCTCTCCTCCTCTACGCAGCACGTTATCGCGTAGCCGTCGCATTCCGCAACCAGGCCAAGAGTGTTCAGCAACGGCGCGTGCAGCGTGCATAGCGTCTCAGCGTTGGCTGTTGCGCGCTGTGTCGTTGTTAGGGCCCGGCTGTGGTCGCGCCTGTAGTCACTGCCTGCGCCCTTGCGACGTGCTGCCCTGTGATTGGAAGCTCGTCGCAGCAGCGAGGAGGCGGCATTAGCGGCCAGCATTGTCTCGACTTCGCTGCACGAGAGCGCGAGCGACCTATCCTCCCCCAGCGAGTGATGCCACTCCGTGAAGCGGCTCCGTGAAACAGCGACAGCTGGCACCGGGTTGGAAGCGACGTTGCGTAGTAACTTCGCAGGCAAGTGTCGGGAAGCGCGGGCAGAGGGCGGCCTTCGCCGAGACAGACAGCGCCGACAGCCCACCAGCAGGACCCCAGTGCCGAAAGTGAAGTTGAAGAGGCAGGTGGGATACAGGGACGGAAGTAACACGTGACGCTGACACGCGGCGATCCGTCATCCGTACATACGAACCGGGTGTCCTATTCAGTTGCAGTTGCGGCACTTCGCAGTTGTAGCACCCAGCACTAAGCCCACCCCCTTTGCCTTGACTGGCTCAGCGGCTCTTATCGTCAGCACCCTGCTGCTATGATCTTGGCGCTTAGCATGATGCTCAGTGTCAGGGCCTGATGGTGTGGGTGATCAAGGCCAGGGGACAGCACTGGCTCGGGCTGTGCTTGGCAGGCAGCAGTCACCAGAGGACTGCCCGCAATTCCAGCCATGTTGAGGCAGGGGGCGGGGCGGGGCGGGGCGGGGCGGGGCGGGGCGGGGCGGGGCGGGGCGGGGCGGGGCGGGGCGGGGCGGGGCGGGGCGGGGCGGGGCGGGGCGGGGCGGGGCGGGGCGGGGCGGGGCGGGGCGGGGCGGGGCGGGGCGGGGCGGGGCGGGGCGGGGCGGGGCGGGGCGGGGCGGGGCGGGGCGGGGCGGGGCGGGGCGGGGCGGGGCGGGGCGGGGCGGGGCGGGGCGGGGCGGGGCGGGGCGGGGCGGGGCGGGGCGGGGCGGGGCGGGGCGGGGCGGGGCGGGGCGGGGCGGGGCGGGGCGGGGCGGGGCGGGGCGGGGCGGGGCGGGGCGGGGCGGGGCGGGGCGGGGCGGGGCGGGGCGGGGCGGGGCGGGGCGGGGCGGGGCGGGGCGGGGCGGGGCGGGGCGGGGCGGGGCGGGGCGGGGCGGGGCGGGGCGGGGCGGGGCGGGGCGGGGCGGGGCGGATCATGAGGCCAGCGGAATGACATTCGCGTGCAGGACTTGATGTGGTGCTGCGAGTGCTGCCGACCACCCGTAAGCGTCAGGCAGGGCCAGGGCGGGGGTCTGGCAGATCATGGAGCGCCTGATGGAGCTGCTAGGGATTAAACAAGGGCCACTGCGGTTGACTTGCTTTTGGCAACTCGCAATTGGAGCTAAGCTAAACTAGCTAGGAGGCCATTGGATCAACCTCACCATGTGACTACCTTCCCCTCACTGCCTACCACACACATCGCCACCACGAGTCATTCGTGTACCATGTGTGTGGCATCAGGTAAGGCAGCGGCCTCTGAACAGGGCAGCAGTCCCCGCAGAAGACACAAGCGTGCCAGCTTGCCTCTGCCCGGCTGATCCAACAACAGCAGGCCACCCTGGCTGTTCACGCAGCAGTCAGTGGTGGTTGCTGGAAGCATGTTTTTTCGTTCTAAATCCAATACCCCTTCCATGGAGCAGGGCGTGTAGTAATAGATGTCCTCAGCAGGCCACGCAGGCGATATGAAGAGCGCTGACTTGTCTGTGCCAGTGCACAAGCGGCCAGCTTCCATGCTTTCAGTGATGACCCGGCTCTCCTTGGACTCTATGTCCAGCTGACACAGGCTGTTGCGGGAGCTGATGAACAGCAGCTTCTTTGCTGCAGGGAACAGGGCCAGACCACCAGAGGGCTTCACATGGCTCACCAACTGCTTTGCGACAAAAACCATGACAAAATCATCCTCAATTTCCGCGCGTAGATTGGCCATGTACATGGTATCATCTGCAATGAAGATTAACCTGCATGCAACAAAAGACATCATGCTGTCTTTGCAGTATATCACACCAACGACCGCAAGACTCATGAATCATGACATAAATGAACAATGAGTATGTGTGCTGCAGCACCGCCAACCATGCCATGTTGTCATGATGGGGCACTGACGCTGATGGCTGGCACACGGTATCGTTGGTGGGACTCCAAGGGTCATAGAGGTACATATGAGTTCAACAGGTGACGTGCATTGCTGAGCCCTTCACCTGCCATCACTGAGGCACGCCATGCAATTGATGGTTCCTTGCACAGCCACATGATCCCGCATGTTCCCTTCGAAATCGTAGGTAGTTATGAGGTTATCCTCAGCCACTGCGATGGTGCCTTCCGGGTCTGCAGCAAACGCAGTGGGCTTATCATTTTCGCCGAGCCTGCAGTCAAAGCGCGCATAGCCTGCGGCATAAACAGCAGTTGTATATATATATATATATGTAACTGACATGTGCCACGATAGGCATGATTCAACACAGGCATTGTGCAGGGCTTGGGGAGGGGGAGGATGTAGGTTGTGACATTGTACAATGTATGCATAACAAACCCCCACCACATCATTCCAATAGACCAAACATGACTGGCCTGGCCAAAAGAAGGATGGCTGGTGTGCGGGGGGGGGGGGGGGAGGGGGGGGCGGGAAAGTTAGAAAACTTGGTTCAATAAGGATCATGGACGGCCGTCAGCGGATGCTTGCTTGCAGGCCTGGCTCCATCAAGGCTATTGGGAACCCACCTAAACATCGTTGCGAAGCCTGCACCAGTCTTGGAGCGTTTTACGACCCAGCCCTCGCCCTCCTCCTCTACGCAGCACGTTATCGCGTAGCCGTCGCAGTCCGCAACTAGGCCAAGAGTGTTCAGCAATGGCGCGTGCAGCGTGCATAGCGTATCAGCGTTGCCTGTCGCGCGCTGCGTGGTTGTGAGGGCCTTGCTATTGTCGCGCCTACTGACTGCGCCCGTGCGAGATGCTTGACTGTGATTGGCAACTCGTCGCAACAGGGAGGGAGGAGCATACATTGTCAGCATCGTCGCGACTTCGCCTCACGAGAGCGCGTGCGACAGCTGTGGTTCCTCCCCCGAGAGTGAAGCTCCGTAAACGAGCGACAGATGGCACCGGGTTGCGCAGTGGCTTCGCAGGCGAGTGTCAGGAAGCGCAGGCCTTGACCGAACCTGCTCTGACACTGACGGCGTGCCGGGTCCTGCTGGGTCCCGCCCAATCCTTGCTAGCACTCCTTGCCAACGAGACCTGCATGAGTTCCCTTAGGTGCCTGTGGTGAGGTTTAGGAGGCAGGCGGGGCAACGGGACAAAGGCAACTTGCGACACTGATAGTGTCAGTGATACACGCCGAGCCTTGACCCTTTACGTCATCAATACCTGTGTCTCACTGCCTTTCGAAGAACAACTACACCACCCAGCACTGACTCCAACCCCTGACTTTGCTTGCTCCTGCTCAGCATGATCTTACATAATCTTGGAGCCGAGCGTGGTGCTCAGTGTAAGCTGCGGGTAATCAGGGTTTCATGGGGCCCTCACTTACATAGTCCCAGAGGCAGGGGGCTGCAGTGCCCTGCACTGGCGCGGATTACATGCACCGCGCCTTATGAATCTGCTCTGTACAGCGAAAGCTACTGACGCACACATCACACACGAGTGTGACATTGTCACTAACAAGCTGGACTGCCAGCTGAGATGCGGCACTGGCATGGCCTCTACACAGCACTGCACAGCCCTCCGCCCGCCATGCACAGTGCACCATGCTCAGTGCATCACCAGGGATTGTGTCATTGCTACCAAGCAAAACCGCCGGTCACCACCACTGCTGCTGCCTTGCAAGTTTTGCGCGTTGCATGCATCACGAGCTTGCTCCCGATGCCGCATCGCGCTTGAAGGTGAAGCGTGGTCGCTCCGGGTCCTCGTACTCCGGCTCTCCATACATATCTAGCCGCATCTTGCGGAACCTGCATGCGTTGGTGGGCCAATGGCGCGTCGTTACCATACAGCCTGTCTCTAGGCCGACACTACCTTGTCCCATTGACAGCAGCTCCTCGAACCACAGGTGCTTTGTCAACCCAGAGCTGCTGCAGCTGCAGCACCCGGAGAGGAGGCAGGTCATTGCTTTTTCAGTAGCCTGAAGCCTTTGAGGCACCAGAGGCAGCTGCTCCACCCCACAGCCTGACCTGTTGAGGGAGTAGCCAGGGACCAGCTTGTCCACCAGGCCCGCCTCGTACGCCTTCTTCACGGAGAAGTACCTACAGCCGCCACCAAGGGTCACAGCAGTACAGGCTGATGCACCCCACACGGGGCCAGCCTGGCAACCAGCTGCTCATCAGTGGCAGGCAAATGATAGGCAATGCTGCATGAGGCGATGGGGTTTTGTACCTTTCCCCGCTACCCGTGCCGGTGCTGGGAGCAGCACAACAACACCATGTCAGACCCACCCCCACAGCCACTTGCTGGAACGCGCCCTGTGCTCAGATCTCCCAACAATCAGCATATGGCATGGTGCTCCTGTCTGGTAGGCCCACACCCAGCTGCAGGTAAGACTGGCCTGCATGGAGGTTGGCCAGCATGGAGGTTGGCCAGCATGACCAGCATGATTAACCCAGGGAAGAGCAGGCCAGACTGCTGCAGACAACCAGGCTGCTGCTCACCACAAGCAAGCCAGGCATCTGCTTACTTCCCGGCACCCATGCATTGGGCAGCGTGTCTGGCTGGGCCTGGTCTGGCCTTGCAAGGGTTGTGTAGCCCAGTGCACGGGTGATGTGGGGCGCAAAGGGGTGTGGGCTGCTGCTGCTGCTGCTGCTGCTGCTTGGGTGCGGGCACTCTCACCGCTTGCGGCTGAGGAACTCCTCCTGGCACTGTGCCAGCGGCTTGCCTGTGCTGCGGGCCAGGATGGCTGCATAGTACTTGGTGGCATACTCCAACTCATTGGACTGCAGGGAATGAGCAAACAAAAGGCACAGGGCGGGTGGGTAGTAGCCATTAGGGCATTGCAAGGCTGACCAGCACACAGGGGGCGGTAGGTGGCTGGTGTGATATGACGAATAAGTTGATATGGCAGCTGCTTTGGTTATGGCCGCCCTGCACTGCCTTCTCCCTCCTGTGCATGGGCTCTTTCTTGGATGTCCCCCATGCTACTGCCCGACTGCCAACACCTCCGCTCTCACTGCTCCAGGGCCCCACCCCTGCCTGCGTGCCTGCCTGCCTGCCTGCCTGCCTGCGTGCCTGCCTGCCTGCCTGCCTGCCTGCGTGCCTGCCTGCCTGCCTGCCTGCCTGCGTGCCTGCCTGCGTGTGTGCCTGCGTGTGTGCCTGCGTGCGTGTGTGCCTGCCTGCAACCCCTGGCCCCCAGCCCCTCCCTGCTGCTCCTTGCACCTGCAGCTGAGCGTCCACTGTCTGCCCAAACACTCTGTTCAGGATGGGCGGGGCAGTGGAGATCTTGGCGTGAGGGAAGGTGTAGCGGTGGCCCTTGGTCCCGGCGGACAGCAGCACTGCGGCCTACAAAGGGTCAGGGGCTCGGGGTCAGTGGCAGAGTGGGTAATGCAGCACAGCTCAGCACACAAGGGCCACACATTGAACACCGCAACACAGTGTCCTGCACTGCACTGCTCCTGCTGCTGCTTCTGATACCCCTGCTCCGTCTTTTCCTTCCTGCCGCTGCCCCAGCTTCTGCTGCCTGCTCCGTCTGCACCTCACACTGTTGTGCTGCTAGCCTGCTGCTTAGGTTGCAGGTCATGTTCTTACCCCTGCCACCCCATGTCGCTGAACTGCCCTGCTGCAGCGCATGAGACCGGACTGCCCTGCTGCAGCCCTTGAGGCTCAACTGCCCTTCTGGCTTGACTGCCCTTCTGTAGCAGCGCGGGGTTAGCACTGGTGGCGGAACTGCCTTGCTGCAGCGCATGAGACTAGACCGGACTGCCCTACCGTAACCCCTGACCATTGACTGCCCCTGCTGTAGCGCATGAGGCTTGACTGCCCTGGTGGGCCCCACCTGGTTCTGTGCCTTCCAGGTGACCCCGGTGTACAGGGGGGCGCGGGTGAAGCCCAGCGCTGCCCAGATGGCGTAGAACTCATTGTCAGCGGAGATGGCCTGCCCCTTGTCGTTGATGCAGCCTGTGGAGTTGAGGTAGACATAGATGGGCTTGTTGCGGTTCTTATCGTCAAAGTCCAAGTAGTAGCACTGGGCCACCACAAGCTCCGTCACAGAGGGAAGGAACTGCAGGGCAGAGGATGGGACAGGGTCACACCGTGAGCATAGTGCAGCCTGGGGGCAGGTGGTGCAGGGTAGGGCAGAAGTACGGATCATAGCGCTGCTCAGTGGGCTCAGCTGCAGCATGACAAGTCAGGGCAAGGCATGACACAGCATTGTAAGAGTATGGCGGCAGACAAGGCGTCCAGGGCAGGACCTGGCTGCCCCAGCATCAACCCTTCAGCCTTGACTTTCGCACTCAACCAACTTTCCACCCCTGGCCAGCCTCTACCCTCTACCCTCCACTCTCCATTCTCTCTCTCCTCTCCCAGCAGTTGAGCCAGCAGTTGACGTGTGGCAGCTACCTCTCTTGTCAGGCTGCCTGATGCTGGGTTGCCAGGCACGAGCAGACCCTGCACCTAGTAGGGCGCCTCACGGCTGGCAGGGTTTGGTCACAAGCTGTGCAGTGCTGCTACATGCTGCTCGCTGCTGGGAATGAGCCAAGGCCATCTGCTGCACATGGCCTTGCTTTGTTCACCAAGCTCCTGCCCCTGCTACCCACTGCCCCTCCCCTCCCCCATTGCCCCCTGCCCATCCCTCTCAGCTCTACCAGCCAGCCAGGCATTCAGGGCTGTCCGGCCTTGCGAGACGTGAAGCAGGAACCTCCACACAACTAAGCAGCACTTCTGAGGCTGGCATCTGATGGGGATAGCACGCTGATGGGGTTGGCAGCTGAAGGGGTTTCCTTGCCCTCCACACCCCACCCCATGCAGACTGCTGGTCAGGATGCCCAGGTGGAAGCAGACTAGCACTAGCCCCCTGCTGCGACTCCTGCTGCAGCTCTTGCTGCGACTCCTGCTGCAGCTCCTGCTGCAGGCCAGTGTCAGTCACTTCCCTCCTGGCACTTGTGCTGTACTTATATGCCTCCATGGCTGCTGAGTCGTCACCATGGTGCTGATGTCTGGCAGGCAAGCAGGCTTGAGGGGTGTGGGGTTGGGCTTTGCCAAGAGTGGCTGGCACCCATGCTCTGCCAAACTGCACCTGCAGCAACTGGTGGCTGCACTACACCATTGCAGTGCCTGATGCCTGATCTCCCTCGAGGCCCTGAGCCCTGCCCTGCTGTCAGCTGGGCCAGCTGAGCTGGTGGCCTTGTGCAAGGCGCGCGCTGCCCGTCAGCCAGGGCCTGTGGGCTCACGAGGCCAGCTCAAGGGGTGAGCCTGTGCATCCCGCCTGCGCCCTGCCCCGCTAGAAGGAGCAAGGTACTGGGCGATAGCGGAGCTGGAAGCATGCTGGGGGGAGTGCCTGCACCCTGATGGACAGCGCCTTAGACACCTAGCCTCCAGCACAGCACAACACAACAACCGCCTTGTCACCACACCTCAGTGCTGCAGTGTAGCCAGAGCCCTCCACTGCGACAGCTCAGCTCAGCTGACATCCAGCCCGCCCTTCTGCAACATCAACCTGTACCAGGACTACTGCTCCTGCAATGACATACCCCCTCTGCGCTCTGCTGATCAACATTGACCTACGCTGTTGTGCAGACCCCACCAGGCACACCAAGCTATTACCCGCTTCCCTGCTTTCTACGTGCTGGCCAACAGGGGCAGCAGGAAGCATGGCACGCACCGGCATGGAGATGTAGATGATGCGCTGCTGCAGCAGCAGGGACGGGAGGTCAGGGGGCGTGCCGAAGCGCTCTGCCTCAGGCAAGAACAGCGGGCGCCCTTCAGGGTAGGTCTGGTAGTCCCCGTAAGCAGACCGGGCCCCCTGGTAAGAGCGGCCCCTTGCTGCCATGGTGAAGCCAGCCATATTGCTGGTGTTGTACCCAAAGTGTGATGGGTCAATCTTGTCACCTCGCAGGAAGCTCCTGGAGGACAGGGTTTTCTGCAAAGCAAAACGCCAGGGTTTAGTGGCTTGTGCCAAAGAGTCAAGCGGCAGCAGTGATGGCATAACTGCTGCTCACTGGGTCAGGGCCATTCATCCGCGGGGCTGTAAGCCCTAGTGCCTGGATTTGCTTGGACGATAGGCCAAACTCTGGTCGCGTTGCAGCAGACGTTCCCCGGGGTGCTGTCAATACGGATGGAACTTCCTCTGGCTCCTCGCGTTGCGGCTGCTTGGGCCCAAACCAATCATATTGGTGCGTCAGGCGGTCGGTAGTTCGGAAATAGTCGGCATCGCCGTCTGAGTAGCTGGACGATGGCCCGAAGGTCTTCCAATTATGAGTGCGCGTAACAGATCGGCCGCGAGCAGTGCCCCGAGCTATAGGCCCAACGCTTTGTGAAAGTGCAATGGCGCTGGTAGAGCTCATTGATGCGAGCCCGGCGCCATTCGGGCATCGCATTGTAGAGTGCATGTGGCTCGCCTAATGCCAGCGTTGCTGCTGCGCTGCTGTAGGTACCTGCGGCCTCTGATGCTGATGCACCGGATACCGCAGATTTCGCGCGGGGGCGCACCAAAGCTAAGCTTGCATATAACAAGAAAACATGAGGAGCATGCGGGACAAATACAGTTCTCTGTCGCCCAGCACCATGCTGTGTCAAACAACGCAGCAAGCTTGGACAGCGTAGTGGCTGGTGGTACTCGTGACGATAAGCAGGACCGCTATCACTCCCCATACCGAATCTAGCATATGCAGCCTCCGGCAGACCCACTAACACGGAATGGCCTTGACTGGCATGACGGCAGGCCATGGGGCTGCAATTGTCCTTTCTGACCCAGATGCTCTGCTGGCCTGCCCAGTTTTACCTTGTATTAGCTCGACTCCTCTTGTTGCTCACTTTCGTCAGCAATCATTACTAAATCGGAGCTACCTTGCAGCAAGGCATGAGTGAATGGAAGCGCAACCTTACAGTGACGTTTCACATGCCACGATCTTCACAAACAAAAACCCTGATCAGCTCTACACATCCGTGAACTGTAAATGGGACATCAGAAACCACGAGCTCAGCACAATAAAGCCCCTGCATGCTCTAGTTTCATGTGCATGACATGTACAAAATGCAGGCCACTGTGTACATCCAATAACTAAAAACACGGATTGGGATCACATAGACACTGTGTCAACAGCTGAGGTTCATATGGTGGCAATTGTTGATCACTTGTTGCTGACTGTCCTGATCAGTTCGATACCCTGCCATTTGCTGACAATCGCAGTCATATGTCCTCATGCCGAGCTAGCAGGATTATTTGAGCAGGCTGGGCAAGACATCCTGCTTCAGCCACATGTCGGCGAGGTTCTAGCATTTTGTACACTGTATGTGCCTGACGACTCATCTCCATTCAACAGCTGCCACTGTCGCTGCTCACCGTGTTGCAGGTATGCACGACAGGGGTGCCTGGACCTGAAGGCGACTCCGTACCAACCTCAAAACAGCCTTGCAAAGCTTGCGATGCCCCAATGAGGCAGCCAGCGGGCCCCAGTGCACTGACATCCAATGGTGGCTTGCCAAGTGACACATGGGTCTTCAGGACTGACAGGTGGGTGCTGCCCGAGGGGCAGCTTGCATCTGGCGCCAGCATTCCCGTCAAGGTGTTGTGCACTGCAGAGTAAGGCTGCAGGTTGCGGGGGATAGCATGCGGGCCAGCCCACGTTTTGGTAGCCTCCGGCACAGCCGGCTCTGTGAAGTGTGCTGCAGTTGCCGTGCTGCTGCTGTTCAGCTGAATAGAAGCCACATCTGCATTTGCGCAGTTAGCTGCTGTATTGGCGAGGGGCATGGCAACCGGCACCCTTGGTGTGACAGGAGGTGGAGGCGGCATGCGCGGTGTACTGCCCACGCTGTGCTGGGTCGGCTGCTGGGACTGCTTGGATGGCAGGACCAGGGATCCCAGCGATGCTGAGTCATCAGGCAGAGTGCGGGTACGCAGATGTGACTGTATTTTTGTACCTGCACAGAGGAAGTAACGAGAGAGTAACACGATGTATCACACACAACACAACAACGCTATCCTGGCTGTTCACACACCTGTGCTCAGCAGCTTCTCCATGCGCGCCACAATGTGCTTGCCATAGGTGAATCTTTTGAGAGTCTGTAGCTGATCTCTCACACGCTCCAGCAAGACGTCGCGCTGCTCATCGTTGCATACCTCCAGCAAACGTTGTATCACGTAGTCTGCACCACAGTTCACGACATACACGAGTTGACGTACATGAACCCTGATCACTGTCTCTTCAACAAAGCCATGGGCCAGACTCACTGCCAAACTGGTCCCGCATCAAACGCTCCAAGGGACCCAATGGTCCGCTCTCGTCTGAACTCTGCAACACAAGACAGGGCACCATGCTCCACGCGAACTACACATCAATCAGCAAGATTGTTTGACGCTGGTATATGCTGCATTCCCACCTGTCGCGCAGTAAGGTGGGTGGCGTCCGAGTCTAACAGGGCATTGACCAGGAGGCAGCGATCGCTGTCAGAGCTGTGCGCCAGGCTCTTCTCAATGACGTTGGATGCAAACTTGTGCATGCTCAACGGCACCACGCATGGTACCAGGCTGTGCACAATCTGCGCAATGTAGCAAGCAGCGGTGGGATCAATGACTGTGATGGGACTGACTGGTTCCCTGACTGGTTCCCTGACACAGAGAGGCCCACTTGCCTGCGAACGTTCCTCAGGCGAGCCGCGCTCCAGGACATGCTGAATGACGTAGTTCCCATAGGTGTCTTGGGCCAATTGTACCACCTCAGACAGCACTTCTCTCAAGATAGCATCCTGTTAACAGGATGCAGAGCACGGAGCCTTCAGTGAGGAAGGTGTTGCATGCCCTGAGTAGACCTGGACGTTAGTGAGCATGTCCAGTTATGCCCAACTCTCTGGGAGTAAGCATTGTGAATAGCACTGACCGACCTTGCGATGCTTGTCTGAGCAGAACTCCAGCAGGCGCTGGATGATGCGGCAACCAAATGGATGGGTTGCCAGTGGGATGACACATGGTAGGAAGTTATCCAGTAGGGGTAGGATGCGAGAGGTGGGAACACACTCGATTACTTTCTGAATGACATGGTTGCCACTCTGCAGGTGATAAAAGGGCATCATTACATTAGTTCACGTCAATGTATATGGCCAAAGGTTGTCTAGGGCTTGTTCATGTGTTGCATGACAGGCTCACCTGGTCACGAACGCATTTCATGACAGCGCCATCCAGCTCTGCCACTAATGCGCATTGCATGTCTGGGTCAAACACCTCCAATGCGCGTTGCACAACACGGCACCTGCAGGAATGCAAGACATGCAAGACAAATGAGGAGATGTGCTCTCCATGAAGAGAGGCATTTGCATAAAGCACACTCACCCATACATTTGCATGGACAGCGCCAGCACCTACACACAGACATGCAAGGACAGGAAGAGGTGCTAAGCAAGCCACACACATCACAATCAAACAGCAAGCAGTCCATATGCTGAGTGTGGCTCACCTGTCCACGCATCATTCCGGCCATCAACTGATGATGCTCATACGTCCCAAACTCGAGCAGCTTTTGCATTACATAATCTGCACGTTTTCAATCATAACCATCAACAATGTTTATATCAATGGCGGTCCTAAGCTGGCAGGAGGCTGCCTGGAGTATCTGACTTCTTAGAGAAGACATGAGGATGCAGCTGACAAACTTACTGCCGAACACGTCCGTCATCAGGCTGATCCCACTTGGGACGAGTTCAAGTAGGACAGCTGCGATCAATTCTTTGGGTGCTGTCTCCAGTTTCTGTAAGCAAGCAGGTATCCAGCAGGCTGTGTGGTGTCTTATTACACTTGATACACCTTGTCTGCCACCTTGCCTGCCTGTGCTTTTAGCATACCTGCTGGACAAACCGTGAGCCATGTTGGTCGAGGCTGAGCTCAGCAATGTGACCTGTCAAGTCTGCCAGTTGCAGATGGGCGCCCTTCCCATTCTTCAGATCGTTTAGCAGCAGCACTGAAGCGCTTCCTAAGATGCAACATAAATAACAGATCACTTGATAACTCTTGTCATATGCGTATACAATTAACTGTGTCGCTTACCTCGTACGTGTTTGTACTGGCATACGCTATGGCTCCCTGGCAGATTAGACTGGAAGTTGGGCTGGGCACCCTGGTGGTTCACTTGGCGAGGAGCTGCAGGGGGGTGCCAGGGGGACATTGTCTGTGTAAAGCCTCCATTGTGGTGACCTACATTTCATCCAACATAAACATCATAGGTAAAAGCATTTGACAAGACAGTTCAACAGCTGCATAAGTAGCATAGGCTGCTCACCACCGTTGTCATGCAGTAAGCCACGGAGCGCAGTGGGCTCTGCATATCCATTTTGCGCGTTGTACATCATGCTCCCCGGCAGGTGAGCTGGTCCATTGGAAAGATAGAATGGGTCAGGGCCCATGCCGGAGGCTGCAGCTGCCTGCAGGCATACATGCAATAGGTTGCATTGGCATGCCATGTCGAAGCAAGCATCACATGTGTCAGATCTTCGCTGTACTGCAAAGCAGTACAATGAAGCGATGTATACATGCACATGTCCCACCTGTGCACTCATTTGGTAATGGTGGTAAAGAGCAGCGTACTCTGCCGGAGATACACAGGGGACAGAGGGCTCCGCTGGAAGCCGTGTCCCTGTCATGCCAGGCACCATCCCCAAGCCGGGCACAAGCCCACAAGCTTGGGGCATCATGCTCTGCATGTGGAAGCCCTGCATTGAAGCAAATGCTGCCATGCTGTTTGCATTGGGTGGGAACACCGTGCTGGATAGCATTGGGTCCATAACCGGCAGAGCAGGACCTCCAGCTTGCATAGCAATGGCTGCCTGGAGAGCTGACAGGCCAGGTTGGACAAGGTTGTCATGACGTTCAGCACTGCGGGTGTCGCAGTATTGGTTCTGGGAGGGGGTGGCAGCGCTGAGGCGAGGGTATAAATCAGCTTGGGCTTGCACAGCTGCAGCGGCAGATCCTGCTGTGCACTGCTGTTGCTCTCGTCGTAACTCGGACTGAGCTATGGCGCTGACCAGAGCAGCAGCGAGCTCATTGGCTTGGTCCTGGGAGCAACACAACTTGAAAACATGTATGCAAAGCGTAGGGGCGCGTAACTGATGGAGAGTTATACCTGAGTGGGAAGGGACGTGGCAGACTCTATATCCAAGGTGACAGATCCACTGCGTTGCATCCCATCTGGAAAGAGAGCTCCACGCAGCTGTGTCATGCTACTACCGAATCGCAGGTTGGATGGGCCAGCTCCCTGCCACTCGCAGCGTCCAGTAAACGATGAGAGGGCAGCAATCTGTGGATCCTGCAGGGATGCATTGCATGGCGTTTATGGTAACACTATTCATGGTATGCAGCTGTACTTGGCTGCTTACCTTGCTGCTCAGAGCACAGCTGCTGCTACTGCGGCAGTTCAGCTGAAAGCTGCCACTTAATGCGGCCTCAATCAAGCTGTTAGTGTCATTGGAAGATTCAGAGCTCAGCGTTGTTTGCAAACCTGTGCAATAGAGGGAAACACTATGGTGAGGTCTGACAACATACAAGTTGCCATGGATACCAACATGATAAGCTCAGACTTACCTGGGAGACAGTTCAAGAGGCTCTTGCTGCGCTCCACACCAGCATCAAAAATGCTGCCCAGCATGCACTGACGAGCAGCTGTTGGGCTGATGTTTGTGGCAACACACGAGAAGCGACGCTCCTTGAGCCCGGAGAAATCTGGGCTGCCGGACCTGAACAGAGTGAGGCAGAAACATTCATCTTGGTGGCTTAGAGGCGAACAAGAGTGAACACAATGCTATCCCGCCATGTGTACCTGACATCATGGCGTTGAGCTGCTCCAAATGGGGTGCGGCTGAAAGCTGTGTGATTGTCACGGACTTGTGACACATCCACCTCCGCCTGTGTCCACCACATTGCATGACATCAGAATACAATATGCAGCTAGGTTACTCAAGTCCCTTACATTTGTGTCCAGTGCCAGCATCTTGTTCAATGCAGCTTCATGAGCTTGCATCTCATCCCCCTGCATGAGCACACGGGCCAGTCACTATACGTGCAAGCAATGCATATCGAGCAACATGTGTATTGAATGGGCGCACCTCCTCCCAGCTAGCGTCCCAGCCTGCTACAGCGGCGACTTGGCGACTAGGCGGTGGCAGCCGAGGGTTCAGGTTCCTATTGGCATAATAGTAGGCAACGTAAGGATCAGCAGGCGCCAGGAAGGATGAACTCCTGCAGGTATCGAAAGTGTGCACGTGCAGGGTGTTGACCCGAGGGAGCAGCAGATGCCTTGCAAACTCAGACTGTGCTTCGCTAGTATCGAGCGTCGCGGGGTCACTTGCTTGAGTGAGTTTGTCAAGCGCTCTCGCTGTGCGGAGCTTTCGCTGGTGACATTGTGATGTTCACAAGGCGCGGCATCTGAAGCTTCGCGTGCTAGTAGCTTTGCTGCAGCGGGAGCTGAGCCTGGGCGTCTCCCAGGAGTTTCATTCCCTGAGGCGACGGAGACCGGGCGCTCGCAAGTATTCATCGCAATTCAAGCGCTGGTGGAGGCGTGACGCATTCGGTGCTGGATCTTTTCTCCTGTAGCGAATGCACTTGCAGAGGCCGGATGGTTTCTGTAGGTGGGAGCCGTTCACACTTTCACGACTTCTTACCTACAACGACAAGGCACTCGCGGGGCTCGTGAAGCGCGCTCTATAGATACTGCTTGGCACTTTGCTGGGCGTGCAAGGCGACCTTGTCGGAATGCAAGCCGGGCATGCAAGTGGCAACCACTACGACTGATAGCTTCCGGGTTAGACTCTCATCGCAGTGACTTGTCTGGCAAAGCGCTGTTTGTCAAAGAAGGGTAGAGATACTGAATGTAGGCGTGCAGTCTGCAGGCCTGGTGGGCTGACGGTGGTCCAGCCGCCTCACGCAGGGCTGGGGGGTGCTCACCAGTGCATTCTTCCAGGCACACCCACCCATAGGCCAGCTGCAGCTCACGACAATAGATCAAAGCGTGTGCATGCTGTGGGATGGGGTGTTCAGCATGAGATATAGAAGCACAGTTGTTCAGCGAGTGGCTGGGTGAGTACCATGCTCAGCAGTGCATGCCGCAACGCTTCTGCAAGGTTGTGAGCACGGGGTTGTGTGCAACGAAATCGCTCATTACAGCTTTGCACACTTACATTGGGTCGGATGGGCCGGATGACATTCCCACACAATTCACTACACGCTAGCTTTACACTAAACCCAGCACACCAATGCAGCCCAAGGCACTATGCAGCCCTGGCTAGTTGGGTTGAGAGGGGGGGGCAGCAGGAGGGGGGGCAACAGGAGGGAGGGGCTGCCTAGGGGCAGCATAAGCACCAGCTGCCAGCTGCTGCCAGGGGGGGGCAGCAGGAGGGGGGGGCTGCCCAGGGGCAGCACTAGCATTAGTTGAGGTGGGGTGGCGGGATTGAGAGGGGTTGGCAATAAACACTAGAACTAACACGCCGCTTGCCAGTAGACGCGCATCAATTCGCAGCTGCCAGAGTGATAAACGCTATCGAAAAAGGTGCAGTATAGAAAGAATATTTGCAGGAAGATTACCAACCCCATGTTGGGACATCCTGAACAACAGTTTGGTAACACCCTGCAGATCGTGCTGGGCCATTGTAGCAGCCTTCCTACTTCCCTCCCCCTCGCCCTGCTGATCCACACCTCAAACCTGCTCTCCCCACACATGCTGCTACCATGGACACCTTGGCGGGCCCGAGTGCACCCTTGACACACACACCTTGCCATGTTGGCTGCAGGTCTTGCAGCTGCAAGCTTGCATGCCTTGGCCGCCACCGGATCATTGCCCACGGCGCTGGTACATGGAGAAGGCAGGACCTGGGTCCACACCAGGTCACCGGGGCCACCGGATCATTGCCCACAGCGCTGGTACATGGACAAGGCAGGACTTGGGTGCAGGTCGCCGGGGCCAGCGTCAGCTCCCGCCTCTAAGTCCCTGCTGCTCTGTATGCGCGAGTCCGAGGCGGGTACTCGTGGAAAAGCTCGGGACCAGCGCGTTCGGCGCCGACAGGAGTGGGGTGAGCTGCAGGGTGCTGGGTGCCGGCTGTGAGGTAGGTACTCACTGGCTGAGCCGTGCCATGCCTGGCTGTTGCTTTGTCTGCTTGGCCTGCTGGCTGGGTGCAACAGCCCCTCCTCCACCTTGACTGCCTGAAGCACTGTTGTGGGTGCGTCTGGGCACACAGGGCTGCAGTGGTGGGTACAGCTGGGCTGGCCGCAGAGCTGTGAGCGTCCTCCACCAGCACCACATTAACTGCCTTCCTACAGCAGACATTGCAGACAGGCCACTCACTTGAACACTTTGAGTGTCCAACTTAGGTTGAGCTATGATTTTGCTCGATTTACTCGATTTGCTCGATTTGCTCGACTTACGTTATGCAATTCAATGGCATGAACCTGGGCCATGTCACTGTGAGCTATGAATAATGAATCTGGGCAAAATGAAAGAAACCCACTGCTACATAGGAATGCACCCATGCTGGCCTTTAGCTTGCTTGCCCTGTGCAGGCTGGCTGGGGTCAAGGCATGCCGGGCTTCTGCATTCCACCTGCCATGCACAACCAAGTCAGCAGTTGCATACCTGCCCAGCTCCGCGGCCCCTCATCACGATCTGGGGCCAGGAGGTTGGCTGGCCACCAAATCCCTCGACACTTGTGTGCTCTTTGTCATGATGACTTTGCCTGAGGGCAGCCACAGTGTGAACAAAGTGGTTGGCACATGGTGTGAGAAGAGTGGTGCATGCACAATATGGTGCAACCACTGTGGTTTCCCAGGTGGCAGGCTGATACGCAGCAGTACAGCAGGGCTATGGGGGGTGGTAGTCTGCAAGCTGGCTGGATGGCAGGCAAGCAAAACCAGACTTGACAGGTTGGGAGTGTGAAGGAAGTGAGGTGGAAATGTGTGGTTGTGTGGTGGGAGCAGTGGGTGATGCTATACACATGAAGCATCTCAATCTCCCCAGACTTGCCAAAGCTGTGCTGCGGCCACGCATCACAGGAGCAGGCAGGGGGTGACTAGCTTAGCTGGTGGCGCTAGGCACTCGCTGTGGACCCATGAGCGTGGGTAGGAGCCATCACTTTTCGCTGGTGCCACCTCTAGCTAGAAACGATTCATGGCTTTCATGACCAGGCATGGGCACACATCATGGGCAGCCTCCATTCTCACCACATCATACCAAATTCTTGCTCTCAATTGGTTAGCTAAGCCTAGCCCCTTGGTACCATGCCCATGCCAGCATCATGCATTGAGTGATGCAGGGGCAGGCTACTCCCGGATGGCCACCCCACAACATCTGCTGGCTGTGACATCAGACCTGTTGCAAGCAGCTGTGAGGGTCAACCTGCTGAGAGTGAAACAGTGCTTTACAACTGGGCTGACTTGCCGCAATGGTTGCCAAGAGCGGCAGGGGGGCACACAAGTAGGGTAGGGGGCACACAGCCCTGACTATGCCCTGCTGACCACACCCTGCTGTCTCCTTTCTCAGTGTCGTCTGCTGCTTGGACCTCTCGCGATGCAGTGCTCACAGTGGCGGGGCTGAGTTGCTCTTTAATTCTGCTGTTTTATGAACCTTATAGACTAGGTGCAGTCAGTTTGCTAACCCTGGTTTGGGGGGGTGCCCACTGGCCAAGCTAGAACCTTTTCGATGAGATGCACCAAATCTGATACCCTTGTTTTGGCCAAGCTAGAACCTCCCAGTCATTTACCCCTATGCCCAGCCAAGAGCTCTGGCACGCTGGAGGCCCTTCGCCCTATATGACAAAGCAGGTGGTGAGCTATGTCACACCCCATGGCAGAGTGAGCCAACCTAGGTGCTTGACTGTGTATGAGGAAGGGGTGCTGTGCAATGAGCAACCGCCCTCTCTTGCCCTAATCCCTTCGCATCCAGCTGAGCCGGCCAGCCCTTAATGCAAACCCTGCCTGCCTGTCTGCCTGCCTCCCTGACCATGCTGCTGGGTGAGCAATCCTGGCAGCCTGCACACAGCAGCCCATCCCCTGCTTCACCATGGGGCCAGCTGCACACACCTTCACTGCAGCTGGCTGAGGCCTGCACCGCCCTAGCCATAGGGTAATGAACCCACCCTCTCTTGGTGAGGCCTGTCAACCCTGATGCTGGACAAGTGTGACCATGAGCCTGGAATGGCTGCTTGCCCTCCTCATGTGTGAACAAAGTGGCCAGCACATATGCTTGCCCTTGCCAGGTGCGCTGACCTTTCTTGGACTCGAACTTTGTCGCCTTGGCAACCCACTGCTCCTTGTCTGCGTCATACTTGAGGCTTGAGGTGCCGGGGGTCCTGCTGGCCCTGGAGGCCCCCCTGCAGGTCAACAGGGCAGGCGCACGGCCAGGCAAAGCTGTGGCGCCTCATAGCAGCTGCTCAGTGCAGCAGCAGCTGTCCCTGGGGTTACTCCAAGGTGGTGGCAGTGTGACCCCAGGTGGCGGTAGTGTGACCCCAGGTGGTGGTATTGTGACCCCAGGTGGCGGTAGTGTGACCCCAGGTGGTGGCAGTGTGACCCCAGGTGGCGGTAGTGTGACCCAGGTGGCGGTAGTGTGACCCCAGGTGGTGGTAGATGCACCCTGGTGGTGGAAGGGCCCGGGTGAGGAGTAGCAGGGCGGTGGGACAAAGCAGCAGGTGCTCTGCCCTGGGTCGTGTCAGTGAGGGCAGTCCCTGGGTGTGAGGCATGAGCAGTGGCTCTGTTCAGTACAAGATGGTCCTGGGAGGGGAGGGTACGAGTCATCCCTGGGTGGGAGAGATGAGCAGGTCCAGCCTGGGGCACAGAGGGCAATGAGTGATCGCTGTGACCCCTGTCCGTGAGCGGCCATGCTGAGCGCTGCTGCTTCAGGGTAGTGGTGGTGATGATGGTGATGCCAGCGCTCCTGCTGCTGCTCCTGCTCGTGCTGTCGCTATTGCGGCTACAGGCCCTGGCTGCAGCGCCCTGTGGCCCTTGCGCCCTGACACCAACGCGCCACGAGCCTCACTGGGTGTCAGCTCCTTTGCGCCTGTGCCTGCGGCCACACATGGACCAGGCACTGATAGGCAACATGCAAGACGTGTGACATGGCACGCTATGGTATGCCATGCAAGAGGAGGCCTGAAGTAACGGTGGGATAGGATATGATTAGCCGACTCCACATGAGTAAGCAAGTAGGCATGAATGTGGCAGATGCATTTAGTATGCAGTCATGGCTGCACCATCTAGGGTGGTATAGCCATTGGGCAAAAACATATTCATTAACCATGAGCACAAGGTCATTAGCCATTGTGAATTGGCGGAGTCATGGCAGGAGCATGCCATCGCGCGGTAGAGGTGCGTCTCACTTGCGCTGCTTGCGTCGGCTCCACCACCACCACCCGGCTGCCGCCACGCTCGCGACCAAAAGCGCGCCCACGCCCGATGTACTACCGCTTTGACGACGCTGTGAGTAAACGCTCGCGGCCTCCTTGATGCGACTCCGCTGCTGCGCCCATGACGATGTAGTGTCCATAGTGCTAGATAGGCACACCGTCGTGACTGCAAAACCAACCGTCGTCTAACCGCCATATTTGCCAATCCATCCTTCCACTATTCCCTTCTCCCTCCCTCGTTTGCAGGGCCCCCGAAGAAGCTGGGCTACTCTATACAAGCCCAATTCGGGGCACCAATGCGCCTGAGAGGCAGGTCACGCCACCAATTTAGCATCGCCTACCGCTATGATTTGTCTGCGAATTCTGGTCATTTATTACAAGCCGCACAGCAGTAGCCCATCCTCTCTTAGATCGCTGATAAGGTCTTTCAACTACGGACACTACGAACTACCCCCTCACTAAGGTGCTGCCTAGACATGTCGTGTGGTTATTTCAATCATCATCATCATCAAACAAGCTGCTGACCAAGCCGCCGATGTGGCTGTTCAGGGAAAAGTTGGGTGCCGGGGCTGCTGCCCGCGGGGAAGGGCTGGCGGCGAACCCTTGACGGGCGGGAGAGCCGCGGGCTCCTGGGGAGTGAGCAGAGTGACCAGTTCGGATCGCAAGCAGCAAGCGTAGCCCCCCGCTCTTACTTGACACCACACTGCCCCGCCCAGACGCAGGGCTGCCTGATCGCACGGCGGGACTCATGACTGGTGCTGGCGGGCGGGAGGGCGAGGCGCACAAGCCGGTAGCGTACAGCGCGCGTGGCGTGACCACCTCCGCGAGGCTGGCATCACAGGCAGGCGGGGCTGCGGGACTGTGCGGCGACGCCGGCGCGCTGGAGGGGAGTTGCACTCGGAGGCTACCCACACCCCACAGCTGCAGCGCCTGAGGTCGCGACCACTGTTTCACCTCCTCTGGCTCCTGCTGCGGGTGCCGCTGCTCTGCCGTCTCCTCCTTCAGCTGTGTGTTCAAATCCGCCACACCTGTCACTGGAATCAACCCGGGCACTGGCCCAGCCGGGACCCCCTCCTGCTGGCTGGCAAAGCTGGTGGGCACCCCCACGTCAGCCTGCTGCTGCTCAGGCCTAGACAGTGATGAGGTGGTGGGGGAGGAGCTGGGGCTGGGGCTGGGGCTGGCAGCTGGCAGCGCCTCTGGGTGTTCAGGCTCATGGAGGGCGACAGAGCAGCCTCGCCCCTGCTTTCTGAGGCCCTGGCCGCACTCTGCCTCACCTAGCTCAGCCCGTGCTGCCTCCTCTGCCTGATGCCAGCCACCGACAGCCAGGCAGCAGGCAGGGGCAGGCAGCAGCTGTGGGGCCGCCGCCTGCACTTGCACCTGCCCCTGCCCCACCCCCTCTGGCCCCCTCCTGCAGTCATCAGCACCCAGGGCTGCGGTGCGCCCGCCATAGCCGGTGTGGTGCCCTGGGTCGCTGTCGCAGATGCTGCTGCCGCGGCTGTTGGTGACTGATACCTGGCTAGGTTGGGTGTTGAGGCTGCAGCTGGGCAGGCCTGCGTGGCGGGGGGGTGCGCGAAAGCTGTAGCTGACCCAGTCGGCGGCAGGTGGGGCGGCAGCGGTGCTAGTAGTCGGGCTGCAGGGGGGGGCGGGGGGGGCTGCTGCATGGAGGGGGAGGGCGGTGGCAGCAGTGTCCATCTCAGCTGCTGGGTCAGCTGTGAAGGGAGCCTGGCTGGTCTGGAGCGCTGCTGTTGTGCCTGGGCTGTGCGCGCCGGGCGGTGGCAGTGCCAGCACCACACCTGAGTTGGGGGGGACCCAGGTGGCACCTGAGGGAGGGCTGCCCTTGCTGCTGCTGCTGCTGCTGCTGGTCCTCCCGAGGGGTCCTGGTGGTGCACGGAGGCACAGCCCTGCATGACCAGCTGCTACTCCCGCGCTGGTACCTGCTGCTGCTGCTGCTGATGGGGGGTCAAGGCCAGCAGCATCAGGGGGGGCATGGCCAGCAGCTGCAGGGGGGCCCAGGTCAGGCTGTGCGGTGAGGGCAGCAGGGGGGGGAGGCAGGGCTGCCGGGGGACTCACAGGATCTTCCAGGGAGTAAGTGTGAGAGTGAGTGTGGGAGTGAGACAGCGAGGTGGGATTAGAGTGAGGGGGTGTAAGGGAGGGAGGGGAAGGGAGGGGTGGGGAGGGGTCCACAAGGGGCGGGATGCACATGGGTGGTGGCGCAGCGGGGGCGGGGGCGGGGGCGATCCTCCACTCCACCTGAGGAGCACAAGCACACCGCCCGATGCCATCACATGGACAACCTGCTTCAGCCTGATGGTTAAGGGCCGTGGCCAGTGTGGGCGTGTGAGTGAGGAGCGCAGCAGGCTGAGGTGCCTGGCTGTGGGGTGCGGGGCAGCCCCTGGCAGCTGGGGCGCTGTCCCCTGGTGCTAGAGCCGCGGCCAGCAGGCCAGCAGGGGAGCACAACAGGGGTCAGGGTTAGGGTCAGGGTTAGGGTTTAGGACTAGGGTTAGGGATTCTAAGTTTTGGCCCTGAGTTCCTGCTGGGGAGCAGGGCAGCAGTACAAGGGCTGCAGGCTGGTGTTAGGGTTGGTGTTAGGGTTTATGGTTAGGGTTTTTAAGCTGTGAGTGTTGGCTCTGGGTTCCTTGAGGGCCAGCCCTGAGCCTGAGCCGTACAGGTGAGGGGGGGGAGGCTAGACAGCAGGGGACCTAGCAGCCAGGGTGAGGGTGGGGAGGTCCGCAAGGGTAGGCAGGGGGCAGGGGGCCAGGGGTCGGAGGGCAGGGGGCGAGGGCCAGGGGCTGAGGTCCAGGTGGCAGAGGCCCGGCAGTCAGGGGGCAGGGGGCCAGGGGCCGGAGGGCAGGGGGCCAGGGGCCGGTGGGCAGGGGGTAGGGGCAGAGTGGCAGGGTCGAGGTCAAGAGGGCATTGGCCCAGCAGTCAGGGGCTTGACACCGGCTCACGTGTGAGGGCCGTGAGGTGAAGCTGGCGGTCTGCGTCCAGTCTGAGTCATAGGAGGTGGTGTCGTCGCCCCCGTGCCACTCCACTAGGTGCTCCGAGTTCGTCACCAGGGAGGCCCTGCGCCCAGTGGGGGTGAAGCGCAGGGGGTTAGGGGGTGGAGGTGTGGGGGGTGAGGGGGGTGGGGGGTAGGGGGGTGAGGGGATAGGGAGGTGAAGAGTAGGGGGGTGGGGCCACTTTGCCTTGCCCGTGTATGGTGGTAAGGATGGATGTGAGGTGAGGACGTGGGGGCACCATGTTAGGAGGGTGGGGAGGGTGAAGGGTGGAAGGGTGGAGGGGTGGAGGGGGAGAGGCGGGGAGGGGGGGAGGGTTGTGGCAGCAGCCGCAAGGTACAGGGCAGGACCCCAGGCAGCACAGCAGTGGGTGGGCAGCCAGGCAGCAGGGGCAGCAGGGGCAGCCAGGGCAGCAGGGGCAGCAGGGGCAGCAGGGGCAGCAGGGGCAGCAGGGGCAGCCAGGGCAGCAGGGGCAGCCAGGGCAGCAGGGGCAGCAGGGGCAGCAGGGGCAGCAGGGGCAGCAGGGGCAGCAGGGGCAGCAGGGGCAGCCGGGGCAGCAGGGGCAGCCAGGCAGCAGGGGCAGCAGGGGCAGCCAGGGCAGCAGGGGCAGCAGGGGCAGCAGGGGCAGCAGGGGCAGCAGGGGCAGCAGGGGCAGCAGGGGCAGCAGGGGCAGCCAGGGCAGCAGGGGCAGCAGGGGCAGCCAGGGCAGCAGGGGCAGCAGGGGCAGCCAGGGCAGCAGGGGCAGCAGGGGCAGCAGGGGCAGCAGGGGCAGCAGGGGCAGCAGGGGCAGCAGGGGCAGCCAGGGCAGCAGGGGCAGCAGGGGCAGCCAGGGCAGCAGGGGCAGCAGGGGCAGCAGGGGCAGCAGGGGCAGCAGGGGCAGCAGGGGCTGGTGCAGGCTGTCCAGGAGTCAGGGTTAGTACAGGACTCCCTGCCCTAACACTAGCAGCGTGAGTGCGTCTGCCCCCTCACCCTTCTTCCCCCTCCCCCACCTCCTCCCTCCCTCTCCTCCTTCCTCCCTCTCCTTCCCCTCCACCCCCTCGCCCTCCTCCAGTCTCCTCAAGCCAGGGCGAGGGCCAGCGGTGCGGCATCACTAACGCGGAGGGGGTGAGGTGGGGGCCACTGGGTTGGCAGCACTCACGTGGAGGGGGGGCGGTGGGAGGAGTGGTGGGATGAGCCCTTGGATGAGGTGCGGCGGCGGGGGGCCACAGCCGGTCGTGGGCGGGGCTGCGCTGGGCCAGCCTGCCCCCCCGCCGGTCTGCCCAGCCGGCTGGGGCCAGCCTCCGTGGCAGTGTGACCCAGGCGGGTGGGGGTGTGACCCAGGCAGGGGGCGCGGGGGGGTGTGCACGGGGGGCCGGCAGTGGCCACAGCACAGGAGCCGCCCTGGACCTGGACCTCAGGGGCCCCCTCTGCTGCTGCACCCCTGGCGGCAGTGGGGGAGCTGCTGCTGCTGCTCTGGCCTGCACGCTCCAGGGTGCTGTCAGCCGCCACCCCTGCAGCAGGATGCGGCACGCGTGCTAGGCCTGCGGCAGCCAGGCTGCTGGCCACCCCCTGGGCCATCACTGAGCGGACGAACTCCATGACGGACTCACTGCTGTAGCTGGGGCTTGAACTGGGGCTGGAGTGGGCCGGGGGGGCTGGAGCAGGCGGCAGGGCAGGGGCCAGCCCCAGCGCTTCGCCTGATGCCAGGACACTGCACCCATGAGCAGGCACACCCACCCCTCCCCTGCCACCCCCCCCTGCTGCTGCTGCTGCTGCTTGGTCAGGTGGCTGAGTGGCAGGGGGTAGGTGGGAGGGCAGGGAGCGGGGCGGATCTGGGAGGTCGCCCGGGTCGGCACCTCGTTGTGACGTTCGACGCAGCGATGGAGCCCGCTGCTGCTGCTGCTCCTGCTGCCACCCCTGCTGCAGCCGCTGCTGCTGCTCCTGCCACCCGTGCTGCTGCCGCTGCTGCTGCTGGTCATACGCTGCAGCCTCCCAGCGGTCCGTCTGCCAGGCCTGCGGCACATCTCCAGCAGTGCCAGCACTGCTGCTGCTGCTGCTGCTGTCCTCAAGCATCGCCTCCCAGCCCAGCTGAGCCGCCCTCCCCCCTGGCAGCAGCAGCAAGGGGTCCAGGTCCCTAACCCCACCCAGCTGGAGATCTAGAGCGCCCCTTGCATGGTCATGAGCAGGCATGGCTGCCCCCTCCTCCCCCTCCTCACCCCCGCACCCACCCTCGGCATCGCTGTGGGGTGTGGGGGGCGAGGGGGGGTCTGGGGCCAGGGGGGGCGGCAGAGTCAGGTCAGCCACCTCCCTGCCCCCATACAGGTAGTGCAGCACCAGGGGGTTTAGCCCAGCGGCCAGGGCAGCGGCTGCAGCAGCACTGCCGGCAGCAGCTGTGGGGCCCCCGTCTGGGTGGAGCGAGCCTGGATGAGGGGTGGCAGCAGCAGGGTATGCTAGGGTCAGGCCCGGGTCCACCGCCTCCCCCCTGGCAGCAGCAGCAGCAGCAGCAGCAGCAGCAGGGGGGGCAGGCGGTGGAGCCAGGCCACTGCTGTGCTGCAACTCCAGCAGCTGCAGCAGCTCAGGTGTCAGCCGCGGCCGGGGAGGTGCTGGCACTGGCCATGCTGGCCTCCCCTCCCCCTCCCCCTCCCCCTCCCCCTCCCCGCAGGGATCCTGGCTGAGAGGGAGGCACAGGGCGTGGCTCTGACCCAGTGCTGCGTCCAGCTGCTGCTTCAGCTGCTGTTGCCTCCAGCTGTGGTCGCCTGCTGCTGCTCCAGGTCCTGCTGCTCCTGGTGCTGCTGCCCTCAGCTGCTGCTCCAGATGCAGGGGAGGGGGCAGGGCCAGGGGGGCTGTCTCAACCCCAGCCAGCCCCAGACCCCTGCTGCCTGCCCCTACCCCCCCCAGCCTGGCGCCTGGCCGGTTCTCAGGTGCAGCATGGTGGGCAGCAGCTGCTGTGTCGCTGGGGTGTGATGCTTGAGCGACATAGTGTGACATCGGCTCTGTGAAGACAGAGAGTGATCCCAGGTTGCTGGCGAGGGGTGGGGGAGGACATGACTCAGCAAGGCTGTCGTCCGCAATTGCGATCTCAAAGAGTGACTCCTCCTCACTTTCATCCATGTCGCTGTCATGCATGGCCAGCTGTGTTGCATGATGGACTTCTTCCGCAGCGCTGCCCATGCCGCCCCAGCTATTGACGGGCATGGCATCAGGCATGCTTGCCTCCATGCACCCTTCCGCCCCCAGCTGCATGGCTGTGTGTCTGACATCTGTATGTGGATCATGGGCGTCCATGACCACAGCTGCATGGCGCATGCAAGCCTGCATGGAGCCCATCATGGCCACCTGGTCAAGCTCGAAGGTGGTGGTGCTGCCATGCGGCGACTTTTCAAACGAGCTGTATGGAGAAGAAGAAGAAGACGATGACGACGACGACGACGAGGAGCAGGAGGAGGACGGGGAGGTGAAGGGAGGAGGCGCAGCTCCTGCAGCCCCCCCTGCCCCCTGCCCCTGCCCCCCCTGGCCCAATGACGGGGCAGGGCAGCCCCCTGCCCCCTGCCAGGGCTCTCCTGCAGGCGCTGTGTCCTGGCTGCTGACTGGGCCAGCTGGGCTGCACTGAGGGCTGACCAGGTCTGGGCCACTGGCAACAGCAGCACCCCCCCTCATTAGGGGGGGCCTGGTGGGTGGCTGTTGAGGGGAGGTGGGCAGGGGGGCCTCAGGGCGGGGGGTGGGCGGGGCAGCATGGCGCCCTAAAGCATGGCCAGCTCCAGGGGATGGGGGGGGGGCGGCTGCAGGGCCGGCAGAGGGGGAGTGGGGGGAGTGGGGTATGGAGGTGTGTGGGGGGATGGCTGGGTAGGGTGGGGTGGGGCTGCGGGGGGAGAGGGCCACTTCCAGGGAGGCAGAGAGGCCGGCTGACTGCTGGCTGATGGCGCCCAGCAACCTGCAGGGTGGGGGCACATCCACCAACACTCTCACCCTCACCCTGACCCTCATCCTGTCCCTGACCCTGACCCTGACCTTGACCCTGACCCTGACTTTCACTCATCAGCAACACCCAGCATCAGCACCGGCATGCTCCAACACCACCATCCAGGCACAGCCCCTGGTGGTTAAAGGCCACCGGGCCAAATGCCCACCATGGCAGGTTGCAGCATGCGGGGTGGTGGGGTGCTGTTTGAGTGTATCAGAGCCAGCAGCACCCTCTAGGTGCAAGCCCTGGGGGCTGTTCAACAGCTAGGGCTGGTCAGGGCAGGCAGGCGGCTGGTGGGTGGGGTGTGGGTGAGGGCAGGTGGAAGTACGCAGACAACCAGGTAGAGGTCATCAAGCCTACGCTGGTGGGTGGGGTGGCGTGTGGGTGAGGTGGAGGGTGCAGGGGGCAGGCAGGTCAGGTGCAGTGGCAGCTAGGACCAGGGTCCGGGGTGGTGGTGGGAGGTTGAGGTGGGGTCAAGTGCAGGTTGAGGCGGAGGGGGAGGGGGCAGACCACCCACTGTGGCAGAAATCAAGGATCATGGCTATGGGGTAAAAGTGATCAGGGCAACGGGGACGCAGTGGATGGGGTGGGCAGTGAAGTGTGCTGGCAGTGCCTGGGTGGTGGTGGTAGTGGTGGTGGTGATGCCACATGTTATGGCGTTGTTGGTGGCGGTGATGGTGCGCGCAGTGGCAGCTGTGGGCGGTCATGCCATGGGGGTGGCCAGGGCCAGGGCCAGGGCCAGGGCCAGGGCCAGGGCCAGAGCCAGAGCCAGGGCCAGGGCCAGGGCCAGGGCCAGGGCCAGGGCCAGGGCCAGAGCCAGAGCCAGGGCCAGGGCCAGGGCCAGGGGAGGGTGTGCAGGTCAGGGTGCCCCCCCCGCCCCCCTCACCCCCGCAGCTGGCCCAGGGAGGACTTCATGTGGTCCATGCGCTGCAGCAGAGCAGTGGGCGCTGGAGGGGCGGGGCCGGGGCTGGCAGCAGGGGAGGTGGGGGCGCAGTGTGGGGGCCTGTGGGGGCTGTGGGGGCTGGTGGGGGGGGTGGGGCCAGAGGCAGGGGCGTGAGGGGGGGGTGACAACAGGGGGCCAGCATGCGGTGGGGGGTGTGGGGGGGCAAGGAGGGGAGCAGGAGGGTGGGGGGTGCTGGGGGTGGTGTCTGCATCAGGGGAGGGGGCGAGGGCGGGTAGGGGGAGGGGGCGGACAGGCAGGGAGTCTCGGTAGCTTAGTCCAGTGACGCTGGTGGGGGGGGGGTGAGGGTGGGAGGGGGACAGGGCAGGGGAGGAGGCCGGGGAGGGGGAGGGGCAGGGGAAGGGCCTGAGTGGGCTGAAGGTGATGCCGTTGGGTGAGGGCGTCATAAGGGGTGAGGGGGGCTCCTTCAGGGCAGGGGAGCGGTGCTGCCGCGACTGCGTCACCAGCAGACCCTGCTGCCCCAGCAGCGTGCTCGACTGCCACAGTGCCACCGGCTGCTGACTCTGGACCTCTCCTAGTCCCTGCCCCTGCCCCTGGCCATGCCCCAGCCCCTCCCCCAGCCCCAGCCCCTGCTGCTGCTCCTGGAACTGCAGCCTGTGGCCGTGCTGCTCTGCACCGGCTGGCTGTATAGGAGGGGGCGCTGGGTGCAGCTGGCCCACAGGCCCCACCTGGGACAAGCGGCTGGGGGCCTTGGAGGAGGCAAGTCGCCCCTGCCCCTGCCCCTGCCCGTGAGCCAGGCCCTGCTCCCTGCCCCCAGCCCTGCCCGTGGTGCTGGGGGTGTTTGCCGGGACAGCCAGGGGTGCAGCCCACCGTTGGGTGGGGGGTGTGGGTGAGTGCAGTGCAGCAGCAGCAGCAGCAGCAGCAGCAGTGGCCGCAGGGGTGGCTGGGCTGGGGTGGTAGGGGAGCCCCACGGCAGGGTAGGGGTGGCCCATGGCCAGGATGGGGTAGCCTGGGGCAGGAGGGGGTGTGGGTGACCCCCTAGTGGGGGGTTGCTCGTGGCTGCTGTGTAGGGGTGTGGGTGACGCGAGACCGGGCCCAGTGAGGAGGTTGGGCAGGTTGTGGGGCGGGGGGGCGTGCAGGTGGGTACGCAGCGCCAGGGCCACGGCCTCCAGCTGGTCCACCAGCCGCCGCACGGCAGGGCTGTCGGGGCCTGAGGGGCTGCGGTGCAGGGTGGGGTGGTGCTTGAGGGGGCGGTGGGGCAGGCTCAGGGGGCGGTCGCTGTCTTGTGTGCCAGTGCTGTCACCTGACCAGGGGGGGGGCAGGGTGGGGGGGGGGGCGGAGGGGCTGTGTTGGCTGCTGTGGGGGGCGGGAGGGGAGGTGGAAGGGAGGTGGGGGCCGGGAAGCGAGGGCAGGGGGGAGAGGGCTGCGGCAGCAGCAGGCAGTGAGCAGGGGGAAGGTCAGCCAGGCAGCCAGGCAAGGTGGCGGTGTGATGTGGTGTGAGGGGAGCTGCTGACAGGCAGGCAGGCAGGCCATGTGAGGGGTACATGTGTTGGTGTGGTTGCAGTTGTGGGGTCAGCTGTGTGGCGGCTGCAGGGTACGCTGCACCTGCACCTGCAGCTGCCTGCAGCTCTGCTACTGGGCAGTCTGTGTATGTGCAGCAGTCGGCAGCTGCGTGGCAGCACCTGCAGCTGCCTGTAAGCCTTCTGGGTGACCAGGGTGGCGGCAGGTGGTGGTGGTGGTGGTGGGTGGTTGAGGGGGTAATGGTGGCAGGCTAAGGGGTTTTGGGACACACCGGTGGCTGCAGCCTTGAATGCCTGGTACAGGCGGTGCTGGGGGGAGGGGGGACCGGGGGAGCTGCTGCTGCTGCTGCTGCTGCTGGGCAGCTGGTCCACCTGCAGCCAGAGTGTAACAAACAGAGTGTGATGTTACCAAGAGTAGGCAGTGTGACCAAGGTGCAATCATAGGAAGTGGGCATGGAAGTGGGCTGGTGCCATGCAAGTGCCATGCATGAGGAAGGATGTGAAAGCATGCATGGCGGTGGTGAAGGCTACATGCTGAGGTGTCAGGTGTGGGCCAGTGGGTCGAGGTCGATGCTTCTGGCGCAGCCTGTTGCAATCCTCCCTGGCTACTGGGCTGCCTGCTTGCATGCTGCGGCATGTCAAGCTGAAACCCCAGCCTCAGCCACGTGCTGGACCCAGCCCATGGCTAGCACAAAACCCTATGCACCATGCATGGCGGCTTGCATGAAAACAGCTGGGCAGACACGACCCATGCGCAGGGCAAGCAGCAGCATGGCATGGGCAGGGTCACACATGCCACTCCTTGCCTGAGGGAGAGAGTGAGGTGAGTGAGAGCCTGGCTCCTGGTAGGCCAGGTTGTGGTAGGTGACCAGGGTGGGGGTGGCCCCCAGGGGGGTCAGCGCATGCACCCCCCACCCCCTAGGTGGGCCCACCTGGTGCCGCCCCTCAGCCAGCCCCCATCCGCCACTGCTGCTGCTGATCTGCACCAGGCCGCTGCGGCAGGGGGCAGAGCCGTTGGCAGCCTGCACGGCTGCAGTGGCGGTGACAGATGCGAAGTCTGTGGCGGCGGTGGGTTCGGCTGGGGCTGGGGCGTCAGCAGGGGCTGAGGCGGGGGTGGGGGAGGGTGGGGAGGGGGCATTGAATACATGTTCAAGGCGCTTGGCCACAGGCGGAGAGACGGGGAGCCCGGGCAGGGTCAGGGTCAGGGGCTGTGCAGCAGCCTGCCCTGCTGCCAGCTGACCAACAGGGTGCTGCACCCCGGCGTGCCCAGGCGGGCATTGCAGTGGGAGGCGGCCGGAGGGAGGTAGCTGGCCAGGCAGGTGGCCCTGCCCCTGCCCCTGGTGCTGGCCCTGCCCCTGGTGCTGGCCCTGCCCCTGGTGCTGGCCCTGCCCCTGGTGCTGGCCCTGCCCCTGGCCCTGCCCCTGGCCCTGCCCCTGGTGCTGGCCCTGCCCCTGGCCCTGCCCCTGCTCAGCCTGCAGTGGATGTCCAGGCAACGCCTCAACCTCCCAGAGCCTCCAGGGAGGGCTCCCCTGGCCCTGTCCTACCTCCCCCTGCCCCTCCTCCCCCTCCTCGTCTAGCTGCTCCTCCTTACCGCCTGTGTAGCAGTCAGTGAGCAGGCTGCCGGGGCCAAACAGCAGGCTGGGGGGCTGAGCCTGACCTCCCGCCTGCGTGCGCATTGAGTGGGAGGGGGAGGAGGAGGGGGTGGGGTTGGCCAGAGGGGGGTGCTGCAGGAGCGTGGGGCGGCGGCTGGCTGCTTGGGCTGGCTCCTGGGGCCTGGGGCTGGGTGGTGGGGGGGGAGGGGCCGTGCGGGAGATCAGGGGGTAAGCGCCAACGCCGCTGGAGTGGCTGTGCTGCTGCTGCTGCGCCTGGTACCACTGCCCCTTTGCCGGCTGCCCCGGCTGCTGGCCGTGCGGCTGTTGCTGCTGGTGCTGTGGCTGTCCTGCCTGGCCTGGGTGTGACTGGCCTGCAGCCGGCATGGCGGGGAGGGTGTGGAGGGGGAGGGCATCCGTGTGGGTGGTGGGGGAGGTGAGGCTGTCCTCCAGAGTGACCAGGTCTGGACCACTGTCAGGAGCAAGGGTGACACTAGCAGCCCTCTCACTGCCTGCAGCCAGTGCGGCTCCTGCTGCTGCTGCTGCTGCTCCTGCTGCTCCTGCTGCTCCACCAGGTTGTCCACCTCTTGCTCCCACTGCCATTGCCACAGCACCTGTGGCTCCTCCTGCTGCTCCTCCTGCTCCCGCTCCTCCTGCTGCTGCTGCTGCTCCTGCTGCTGCATACTTCTGTTGACCAAGGCCTCCACCACTTGCTGCAGTGCTGGTGTCTGTGTCAGCCAAGGCGCTGGACACGCCGCCAGTCACATGGGCAGGGTACGGCTGGGTGTGCTGGAGGCAAGGCAGGGCAGGGGGTGGTAGCCTGCTGCTCATGCCCACGTCATCAAAGCAGTCAGCCAGGTTGCGCACCACCACCGCCACACCGCCACCCCGCCCTGAGCTGCCCGGCACTAGAGCAACAGAGGGACCTGCTTCTGGCAGCAGCAGCTGACCACCCTGGTCATCCCTGCTGCTGCTGCTGCTGCTGGGGGAGGGGGGCGCAGGGAAAGGTCCAGCTGGGGCTGGTCCCCCTAGGTTGGGCAGGGCAGTGCTGGTGCTGGTGAGGCCGGAGGGGCCAGGCAGGGCAGCGGAGGCGGGCAGGGAGGGGGGCAGGATGGCGGAACTGGGCGGCAGGAGGGCTGCAGGACGCCGCAGCCCTGGCGGGGGAGCTCTGTGAACCTGCAGGGCAGGATGGCGCCAGGCCATGGTGTGAGGGGAGGGCAGGGTGGGGTAGGGTGGGAGGGGTGGGGCAAACATAGGGCAGGGCAGGGCAGGGCAGGGCTGGGTGGGTCACCGACGGCACCAAGGCACCCACCCTGTGCCGGCCAGCTGAGTGGTCTGTGTGCTGTACTGAACTCCTTGGCATGTGGGCGGCTCAAGGCGTGCAAGGCACCACATAAATGCACATGTGTGTTTATGTATATATTACTCGGACCTCATATACCATGTAACCGCCTCTACCTTGCTCATTACGCAAATCTTATGGACTCGTCCTCGTCTCCAGACTTACACTTTTGCATATTGTACTCGGCCCGCCGATAATCCACTACATATATGTGTATGTATTTTAATGCATATGCATATGCTTACATGCATATACACACATGCATGCATCACTAGGGCACACACATAACACAGGGCACAGGGATTGCACAGGTCATACAGGTCATACAAATGCAGGGCGTGCGTGGCACCATGTCAATGCTTAGCCGGCTGATAGCAGTGGGAGGGCTGGGGTCCACCGCCATTCAGGGCTCACCGGCAGGGGGGGAGGGGCAGACGCCTTGGAAGGCAGCAGCAGGGCATTGCCCGGCAAGCTGCCTCGACGCCACGCATCAGGCTTGGAGCCTGAGACTTCCCTTTCCCCCTCCCGGCCCCCTGCTTCCCCCTTCTCGCTTTCGCCCTCCCCCCTGGGCGGCTCGGTCACGGCTTCCCCCTGCCTCCCTTCCTCCTCCCCGCCCCCTGCTGCATCTTCGACAGGCCTGCCCTGGCTTGGCCCAGGGGCAAGGGTCACCACCTGGGTCTGTGCCCAGCCGCTGACTAAGTCAAGGTGGATGGGGCCCAGGCCCCTGTCCAGCTTGGCTGGGTCTGCGGCAGCTGTCAAGGCTGCAGCCGCGTCCCTGATGACAGCCGTCACTGACACAGCCTGCGGGCTGGCCTGACCAAGGTCAAGCTCAGGGGTGCCGCGCTCCTCTGCAGCAAGCAGCAGCGAGTGCGGGGCTGTGGCCAGCAGCACGGCAGCAGCAGCTAGCACGGCAGCGGCAAGGCGGTGCGTGGAGACAGCAGGACGTGCTGTGCCAAGGGATCAGTGCAGCGTGGCGGCAGCAGGGCACTGGCTATAGCCACAGCTCAGCAGGGCAGAAGGTCGAGCGCATCAGGCAAAGGGGGCCTAGGTGGAGGTGGTGGCTGTGCTGTGTGGTGTGGTGTGGTGGGCATGCTTCATATATTGAGCTGCCGCTCCGGCTTGAGCAGAGATGACAAGGAAACTGCAGGTGGTGGCAGTGGTGGTAGTGCAGTCAGATGTGGTGGCAGCGCCCTTGGCTTCAGTCATGGGTGGTGGTGGTGGTGGTGGTGGTGGTGGTGATACAGTGGGTGGTGGTGGCAGCGCTCCTGGCTGCAACCATGGGTGGCGTGCTGCCCCCTGCCGGGTCTCACCTGGGTCCTGTGGCCCCCTGAGCAGCAGCAGCAGGCGGCCCAGGCTCCTGGCAGCATTGGCCACCTCCTGCTGGGCCAGCAGCCGGTCATCCTGGGCAGTGGCAGGGCAGCGGTGGCATGACGCAGCGGTGGCATGACGCAGCGGTGGCATGATGCAGCGGTGGCATGACAGGCCTACTGCCACCCCTGCTGCTGTTGCTTGGCAAAGTGCAGTGGTAGGGGGCAGTGGCGATACCGGCTTCCCCTGCTGCTGCAGCCTGACCTGCCCACCAGCCACCCCTACTGCCTCCACTGTCAGTGCCTAGCAGGCTGCCATCCCTGCTGCCGCGATGGTTACCGCCAGGCATGCTGCCGCTACTGCTGGCCTGATCAGGTGATTCCCTTTCCTCAACCCCTTACCTGAGGCAGAGGGGCTAGCAGGTGGAGCCCTTGCGGCCCTTGCAGCCCCTCCGCCACCCCCCTATGCAGCCTGGCCTCGGCCCTCTGCTGCATAGGGACACAGAGAGCAGGGCTCTGATCCAGCCCTGCTCCTCCACTGCCACTCCCTGCTTCAAGGCCACCTTGGTTTGCTGCTGGCTGCTGCGGTGGCTCACAGACTAGCCCTGGCGCCCCCACAGGGACGGGCTGCGGCAGGCTGCGGCCAGGCCCTGGAGCAGGGAGCAGGCAGGCCGGCAGCTGCTGCACCGCAGGGGCCCCTCCACCTGGGTGGCGGCCAGCCCCTGTGGGGGACTTGGCTGCCCTGGCCCAGGCGCCTGCAGCCACGCTTGCATGCTCCACATGGCCAGCAGGTACGACCGCTGCTGCTGCAGGCCCTGTTACCAGGGCGGTCTGGGCCTGGGCTGGTGAGGGAGGTGGGACAGCAGGTGGGGGTGCATGCGGGGCGCATGGCGCGGCTGCAGTCGAGGGTGCGGGTGGGGGGCTGAGCACCATCCGCTGCAGCTCTGGGGTGAGGTTTCGGGGCGGCAGGGGGGAGGAGGCCTGGGACGAGGAGGGCAGGGAGCTGCCAGCCCTGACTGATGGAGAGGCTGAGGGGGAGGAGGGCAGGGGCGAGGGGCATGGTGAAGAGGAGAAGGATGCGACAGCGGAGGGGCTGGGGGGGATGCTGGGTAGGAGGGAGCAGGCAGGAGGGTGAGCGTGAGGCACAGGAGAGGCTGGGGCTGCTGCCGCAGTGGCGGTGGTCCCAGCCAGCTTGACCAGCGCTGGTGTGGCAGTGGCAGTGGCTGGCCTGGCCTTGCCACCGCTGGCCATGTGCCGCCTGGCCAGGGCGGCCCAGGCCAGGCCAAACATGCCGCTGCTGCTGCTGCTGCTGCCGCTATCGCTGCTGCGGCGCGTCACAGGGAGCTGCACTAGGCTCGAGGCGTTGCTTTGGGGCAGCCCCTGCACAGCTGCGCTGCCGCCAGCAGGACTGCTGCTGCTGCCGAGGGTGGGGCTGGGAGGGCGCTTGGCGACATGGGCGAAGACAGCTCCAGCACCTTGGGGGGCTGAGGCCCTTACCATGGCAGCAGTTTGGGCGGTTGTGGGACCTGATGGACGCGGGGCTGGGTGAGTGCCAGTGCTGGTGGTGACTGCTGTCCTGGTGGAAGAGTGAGGTGGCAGTGCTCCCAGACCAGCAGGTCGGGGGTCCGTCTGTGCCATCCCAGCAGCGACAGCAGCAGCAGCAGAGATGGCGGTGCTGAGGTTCTGCGCCATGGCGCTGAGAGCAGCAGCAGCAGCAGCTGCCTGGTTCAGGTGCTGTTGCAGCTGCAGGTGTGGGGCTGTGTCAGGAGCAGGGCTGGAGGAAGGGGAAGCCTGGGCGCAGACACTGGTGTGTGCTGGAGCTGGCAAAGCGGATCTCAGCTGGGTCACATGCGGATTCTGTTGCCCAGCGCCTGCCGCACGTGCCGCCAGAACATGACGCAGCTTTGGTTGCTGGGGGGCAGCTTGTTGAGTTGTGCCAGCGAGCGTCTTGGCCTTGGCTGCTTGCACTGCCGCTGTGGGCTTCAGACAGCCCCATGCTTGCATTGGTGGTGGTAAAAGTTCAAAGTCAACTGCCTCCTGTGGATGGGACACCGGCTGCACAGGAGCCCCCCATGTGCTGGCATCTTCACCTGCGCTGTGCCTTGCTGTACCAGCTGTGTTAGCACGAATGGAGGAGGTCGCTTGAAGGGGTGATGCAACCTCTCTAGTGGGGCAGTCTGGCTCTGAGTACCTCATGGTAGTGAGTTGGGCGCCAACCCAAGCGCTGTCCATGTCGATTAACACCTTGCCCTGGTGGCCACCCGCTCTTGCAAGCACGCTGGCTCCAAGCTGAAAAATCGCAGACAATTCGGCGAAGATGCCATCAAAACCATCCATTCGCCGCTCCACCGCAGCAAAGGGTCCGTGCAAAGAGAAAGGCGTTGCCTGCATGCAACCCACATTCAAGCCGCTTCCATGTGCTGTTGTGCAAGGCACCCGCAGACCCACAGTCGTCGAAATGCGAGCCGTTATAATGCGTACCGCTGGAGCCTCGACGTTATCACCCTGGGATAACATGTTAGGCGATGCAGCCTGGGTATTCGCAGTCCAGCTAGTGCGGGCCAACACTGATGAAACAAACTCAAATATGAAAAGCTTCCGTGATGGCAGGCACGTCTAGCTCAGCGCTCGGAGGTGATGTACTTGAAGCATCTATTTAACACGGCGCCCGCCCTTTCACGGGCAGCGCAACAGAAGCTCGGTGACCCTCCGCAGGAACGATGTGCTATGCTCTACCCTGCGGGCTAGAGTTATGAATAAGTGCTGCGCGGAAGCGGTGAAACTGCTCAAAATGTGAAATGTGCGATCGTGCGAGTTCTGAATTCGCAGTCGCGGCATACTCTTTCGCCTACTGCTGCATCGACAACCGCCTGCCAGGCTACTGAGATCATATCAGCAATGCCGCGCAAAGCGGTACAATTAAACATGTGCCTACAATTGCTCGCCCTTAAGCGGGTTGCCTGGAGCGGGTTGGTTGGAGCGGGGCTGGAGTAGGGCTTCAAGCAGGCAACTATGCAGGCCACTCGGCTGGACCTGGATTCTCAGAAGTCACTATGGTGGCAAGAAGAGCAAGCGGGCCATCAGCATCAGCAGCATCAAGGCACAGATGGCAGGTACCATGTTCCGTCAAGAAGCATTAATCTCCAGCTCTAGCCACAGCCAGCTCGGCAAGTAACAACCCAGCGGCACGTGGCTGTCACCTTGGCCATCTGGGATGATCTGGACCATGAGTGAAGGGAGAAGGGGGAAGATGGTGGTGATTACAAGTGGTGGGCTGGGCAGGTGTTAATCTTATATTAGCATCTGCTGGGCTCCCCCATTGCTTGGTGCCAGCTGTGTTGTTTCTGTGGCGCTGGGTGACACACGAGCATCAAGTGGTGTCCTTTGTCAGTGCTTGCATGAGCACGCGGGGTGGGTGAGGTGCCAGAAATGTGCTTCAGGCCTGCCGCAAGGTGGTGGGGAGGCCCAACAGTGACAAGCCCAGCACAAGCCACTTTAGCTCAGCTGTGAACACCCCCCAGCCCTGCGTATGGAGGCCGCACCACAGCCAGCCCACCAGGCCTACAGACTGCACACCTGCAGCAAGTCAAGTGCAGGGCCGCTGCATCATCAGCGACGACACGCACCTGGATGCATTAATGCAGGCACGCCAAGGCCTCACCAGCAGCCTTAAATTGCTGTAGCAGCATGCCCAGATCGTTGGCCAGCAACACCAACCCCGCTGCTGCCAGTAGCGCCTTTCAGCTGCCAGCACACATGTCTAGCCTCTGCATCTATAAGCTTTTGATGCTGCTCGGCGAGGCATCACACAACACACAGCTATACCCAGCCTGGACGAGGCGCAGAAGTTGCCATTGCTTGACTGGCATACGCCTAGCTTCAGTTGTTGGAAGCTTTTGATGTTGCTGGGCTACATAGCTGACAAGGTGTAGAGTGCCAGGCAGTCCACATCGTCCCCAGTGTGCAGGTACGCGCCATTACACCCTGCCCCCCCCCCCCCTTGCCCCAGTGCCTCACATTCACACACAGCAGGCGAAGGTTGCTACTCCTCTTGTGTGAGGTTGCCCAAAAAATGCCCTTTACACACAGCATGGCAAATGCATGTGTAGACCCAAAAACAATAGTGCCCTCCTGCATGCCTAGGCCAGTAACCCTTGCATGCATTGTCCAGCTATGTCCACGCCACAGTCAGCCTAGCCGACAAGCTGACGGGCTGAGTCCACCCCGGTGAGGTACATCGCACACTGAGCTTGAGCCCTCCACCCCTCCCTTACCTCTCCCACCTGCATGGCCAACACGCATGCAGCCCATCCCTTGTCCTGCACCCTGCACAAGCAACTGACAGCCATGGGCATCTGGGCGGTGGAGTGGGCTGGGTGAAGCCAAGCATGGAGCTGGGCCAGCTAGGCCGGTGGCCCCGATTGCTGCCTAGATCTGGCCCAAAGCAGGAGGTGTCATGGTGAGTCTTGGCCTCTCTAAGCCAGCGGCGGCCTGCATCACAACCAACTAGGTAGTGAGAGCCCCAGCCGCGCTGCAGGCGGCAGCTCCTCCCTTAATGCACGCTGGTATACGTGCCGGAGTAGTCTCCCTCTCCTCCTCCTTCACAACCAACGAGACTCAGACTTCACGGCTTGGCAGAAGCACCGGCCGACCAGCTCCTGAACAACAGCCAGCTTCCATAGGAACAGATGTGCTGGACCCAGCTAGGTAGAGATGTACCGGACCCAGTTGGCAGAGTCAAGCATGCTGTTCTGCTCCACTTCATTTCTTCCGCCGCCCAGAGGCTGCGGCAGGCTCCTCTGCAGCCTCTTTCTTGCGCCTCTTGTTGAGCTTGCGCCGTGCGATGCTGCATGCATGGTACAGTATTGGTTAGTGCGTAGGCTGTTCGTGCCTTGCCAACATTTGCATGCATGAATCCGCCAGCATCATGAAGCAGCCCTGTCATCCACAGTTGTATCAGCTGCGCCCCATGGGCTCAGCCTGCCTGACATGGTGCCACTTGCAAGTCACTCACTGTTCCGCCTCCTCGTTATGCCCCCCAGGCAGTGGTGCTGGCATGAAGTACCAGCTAGCCAGCTCTGCTCCGCGAAGCTTGCGTGTCAAGATGTGTCGCCCATCCCTGTCTGACTTCCGAACTGGCGCGCCAAAGATGCTGGCTCTGATTTCAGCAATCTGTTCATCAGTGAAGTGCTGCTTAGCTGCTCCGATGGTAGAGTTTGGCAGAGTCATTGGCTTCTCTGCATTCATGGTGGGTCCACAGGGGGGTGCAGCTGTGGACGAGCATCGGCTTTGGGCTGTTGCCGATGCACTGGTTGGGCATTGGCATTGGCCGCCACCCAATAGCAACCCAGCGGCGAAGTTTGTGACCTGCGGCCCTTGCGCACATTTGAACAGTACGGACAAGATGGATTGCCGCTGCAAGAGCGCGGCACGCAGCGGCATCAGCGACGCAGACAAACTGGCAGGAATCAGGTCATGCGGTTAAAGTTCGGTCAGCTGCGGTTAGTTCGGGGAGTGTCTTCGAATTGTGTGCGACACCCCGCTGACACTGCAATCTTGCATAACCTGTTTTGCAGTATAGAGTTGCTCTCCTCTTACATCGCCCACTACCTGCGTGTACTCCACCTTTATCGAGGCGGACGGGAAAACGTGAACGCGACGCGGGACCTTGGAATGACAGTCGCGATGACACCGCAGGGGCCTGTCGTGCAGGGCTGGCGAGGCATGGACATCCCAGACGGTTGGCAGCAGCAGGAACAGTATGCTAAACCTTACGTCGTGCCTTACGGTGAGCAGCCCACCAAGGGTGCTTAGCAGTTGCTGCTCATACTGCGGGCATACGGTTGGGCCTTCTCCCCCCTGAATATCGCTGCTAGCTCCAAACGCATCCATTTTGATCTTACTCAATTGACGACCTCCTACACTGCTGTGCTGCACCTTGCAGGCTATGGCTCACCCTCCACCCCACTGGATGTCCCAGCTTACTCCCCGCTGCCCTACTTCTCCCAACAACAGCACTATCAAAACGGCCACGCCATGCAACCCCATCACCAATACCCGCAGCCACTGACACAGCACCAGCCACCACCCTATGAGCAGCAGCGGCACCTGCAGCAGTGCCAGCCAGGCCCCCAGTGGCTCCTGGCCCCTGGCTCACAGCCATCAGGACCCCCTCTCATGCCTTCTTCATACCAGCAGCAGCTGACCCAATACCTAGTGCAGCAACCAGGTCCACCACCTGGTGCTGCCAGCACTCCCAGCCATGCAGCAGGGCCAGGTCAAACCCGGGCGATGGCTCCACCCCCCTGGCCCCACCCCAGCCCAGGCCCACAGGACCCAGCCAGGCTGCCAGCCGCCGGCCAATACCACCGCCCGCCTGTGGCTGAGCCTCCTCGCATGGGGCGTGGCGCTGCGGCCATCCATGCAATGCATGCCCATGCGGCGCCAGGCAGGGAGCTGGTGGAAGAGGGCGGCCGCGCTCCTGCTGCTGGGGGCCAGCACAGCACAGCGGCCGGGGGGCGGCGGCAGGACGCCTTGGAGAGCTTCATGGGCGCCACCCCAGCTGCTGGCCGGCCTGCCCATGCATCTGAAACGGTGGGTTTTGGTCACTTGGGTGGCTCCTGCTGTGCAGCTGCAACTGCAGGCTGGTTGGGCACCTTACGATCGCCAGATATTGCCAGGCACTATGAAAATGGTGATGATGGTGCTGATGATGACGATGGCAGCGAAGATGATGACAGGACTAGACAGGACAGGAGGTGCAGGGCGTGACAATGGTGATGATGGTGGTTGTGATGGCGAGGGGTGCGCCAGTAACCCTACCTGGCTGCACCGTGCGCTGCACCGCAGCTGACGGCCAGCCGGCAGGGGCCTCAGGCTGCTGGCCGCATCAGCCAGCCCTGCATTGAGTCAGCACCCGCTGGCCTGTTGGTAGGTGCTCAAGCGGGGGCCAGGCAGGGGGTGGAGGGTGGGGGGTGGAGGGGTGGACCATGCACAGCCCTTCTGCTGCAGCCAGCCTCAAGGCAGTTGCTACTGCTGCTGTTGTTGCCAGCCCCATGACACCCATCCCCCATTGCCTCCAACATTGCTGCTGCGGAACTCTGTCACTGCTTCTGCTATTGCAACCCCCACCACCCGCACCCCCACCACCCATACTGTTGTCTTGCCCCGCGCTACCACCACCTCCCAGCCCCCTGATGCTGACCACCTCCACCAAGCCCCCTGCATACTTTCCGCCCTTGCTGCCCCCCTCCTGTGTACCGAAATGCCCAGCAGCTCCTTGTTCCTCCCCCAGTGTCAGGAGCAGCAGCAGCCGCAGCAGTGGCCGTCACCAGGGTGCAGAGGGGAGGGTGGCTGGGGGGCAGTGGTGGGGTACACGCCAGTGTTTTGTTTTCGCGCTATATATAGCGTTTGCTGTAAAATGTCATACTTCAGGGGTCCCTTTGCGCTATGAGATGGTCGCTTTGCGAGCTTTACTACCTCGCACTGCGCTATAAATACTACGATTTACCCTGCGATTTTGCGTAGTTTGACGCTATAGATCATGCATCAGGGCAAAACGAAAAAGAAACACTGGTACACGCACAGCATGTAGACAGGTCACTGGGCGCAAGGGGCCTAACACTGCCAAGGCCTACCTCTGCCGCCCTGCCGCCCTGCCACCTGCTGCCGCCCTGCTTTCGTTTGGGTGCCGCAGGGTGGGGGCGCCATGGCTGGGGTGGAGGGCCTGCCACCCAGGAGGCGCTCTGCTCAGGGCGTAGGGTGTGGCAGCGTGCCGCATCAGGTAAGGGCGCAGTGGGGCTGGGCCAGGGGCGGGGGCAGGAGCAGGGCCAGGGGCAGGAGCAGGGCCAGGGGCAGGAGCAGGGCCAGGGGCAGGAGCAGGGCCAGGGGCAGGGGCAGGGGCAGGGCCAGGAGCAGGGCCAGGGGCAGGGGCGGGGCCAGGAGCAGGGGCAGGGGCAGGGAGAGGTTGCTGCTGCATGGTGCCAAATCTTGGGTGGCGATGCCGGGTGGCCCTCACCCGCACCTCCTGCTGCCTCTGCAGCTGCTGCTGCCCCTGCTGTCCCTGCCGCTCCCCTTCCCCTCACCGCCCTGCATGTCGGCCCTGTCCCCCACGGCCCTCATGAGCTGAGCTCACCCCGTATGCGCCACATGCCCAGCAGGGTGCCCCTAGCGTGCTGCAGGGCCCCTCCCAACACCTCACCGCTGCTGCCCTCCAGCAGCCCAGCGCTCATGCCACCTACATACGGGCCAGTGCCGGGCAGCTGGTGCAGAACGGAGCTGGGCTGGTGCAGGTGCGCAGACACTGCCGCAGGCCCGCCCGGCCCCTCACACCATTGCCTGGCTATGTGTAGTAGTACTTGGAGGTAGTACTACACTAAGGAGGTAGGGCTTGGGTGTTGTTACACTAAGGAGGTAGGGCTAGGGCTTGGCTATGTGTGCGCGACTGCTGGGCTGATGCCAGGGGGAAGTCGGGGAGGGCTGCAGCAGCCAGGAACAGAAAAGGAAGAAGCAAACTGGCACCCGGCAGAACCAGCTTAAACCTAGGGATGGGCTTCCGACTGTGGTGCGACTGGGGCCTGCTCCACCACCCACCTGCAGCAGCCACTGTAGCCTTAATGGCCAGAGCCACAAGGGCATACTGCCTGCTGCCCTCTCTGACCTGCATGGCGCTGTTGTGCCCGCTGCCCTGCAAGGCTTACGGTGACCCAGCAAGGTTCGCTTTGCCGGCCCTGACTCAGTGCCCTTCTGACACCTGGCCCTGCCGCCCCGACCCTGCTGCCCCGACCCTGCTGCCCCGACCCTGCTGCCCCGACCCCGCTGCCCCACCCTGCTGCCCCGACCCTGCTGCCCTTGCCCTGCTGCCCCGACCCTGCCGTTGACCCCAGGCTGGCGAGGTGCCGGCCATGATCAACCGCTTTGCCGGCAGGAGCCAGGCGTCTCAGCTGAGCAGTGGTGAGGGGGGGCTAGGAGGCGGAGCTGCTGCACCGGGCGGCTGGCGCAACCCTCACGCTGGCCGGGGCCAGGCCTCCTCAATCACCCACAGCAGCGGCACCGTCACCGTGATGCAGCTGCCGGTAAGCTGGGCAAGGAGTTCAATCCATGTAAGATATACAATAAAAGGTTAAGGTCACACACCCAAACGTTTTAGACGACCATGCTTGCACACTGCTCCTTCGGCCCTGTCCTGACCTGCCCATTTAGGTGGAAGCTAGTGGAATGCCAAGCCCTTGCTGCCACTGCTCCTCCCCCTGCTAGCACGCGGATCCTTTGGCACACCCCGCTGCCCTGCCCTGCCCTGCCCTGCCCTGCCCTGCCCTGCCCTGCCCTGCCCTGCCCTGCCCTGCCCTGCCCTGCCCTGCCCTGCCCTGCCCTGCCCTGCCCTGCCCTGCCCTGCCCTGCCCTGCCCAGCCCAGCCCAGCCCAGCCCAGCCCAGCCCAGCCCAGCCCACCTAGACAGTGTCTGGGTGCAGATGTGGCTCCCGAATAGTCTTGGGTGCACCTAGGCGTCGGGCATGCGATCGCTCAATCCGCATCGTGCGGCCTCTGCACTTCGTGGCCTCAACACCTCGCGATATTGGCTGCTGCTCACAGGGCGAGCCAGAGGCCCGCCGCCCCGCCCCGGGCAACGGCCACTGGTCCACGACGTACGACAACACCTTTTACGTCTGAACGCGGCGCACCATGATGGCAACGACTCGCACTCGCGGCTCCCAGGCGTTGAATACCGAACGAGGCGTGCAGCGGGTGGGGGCTACCACAAGCACCACGTCAGTTTCCCTACAGCACCCAAACTCTCGCGAACACCCTGCGCAGCGCACTTTCTCATCTGCCTCTGCCTCATTCGCCATGCATCCCGTGTGCGTATGCATTTGGCAGCAGCATATGGCACCCTGACCTGCACCTTCCTCACCAGCCCAGCGGTCAATAAGGCAGCGCATAGGCAGAATGATAGGACCGGTGCTCTATAAAGCACCTCCTTGTGCACCCCATGGCGCCCTGTCCAGCCTCCCCATAGGCCCACTTCAGCTTTTGTGTCACCCATGGGAACAAAGACGAAACTCATTTCACAATGCCCCCACACATCCCTGTCAAGCCAAGCATCCATGCATTGTACAACATGCAAGCATGCGTGTGCACATACAGCATACGTGTGCATCGTGACATGTGGGCTGCATGGCTGAACTACCCCACTCAGTACATTGCATGAAGGTCTTCAGCTGCAGAATGTCATGCCGGACTTCATGGCTAGGATTCCTCTAAAGTGGCAGGCGCCATATAGACATCACTGCTTTGCACCATGCTTCATTGTGTACCGCATCTACAGGCTAAGGTTTGCTGGTGAAGGTCACCATGAGCCTGTGACCACTGCAGTGCCACAATGCACAGTCTGGGTGAGAGTTCACATGGCCGTGTATGAGGACCCTGATCACTATGGCATCACCTGCATGCTTGGCTCCATGACCTAGTGGCCATCACGGCTAGGCCCATCACAGCACAAGACAGCAGCAATGTGTTAAAAGTAATGTGTTAAAAGAAAGTATAGTACAAATTACTAAGTTACACATTTGCGTATATTTGTCTCAGCTGTCAACCATCGTGTCAAGCTTCTATAGCTCAGTTGGTAGAGCGTGGCTTTAGTAAGGCCAAGGTCAGGCGTTCAAACCGCTTTAGAAGCAGACAACCATTATTACTGCAACCCACAATCCGTGGCCATGGTGGCCTTTCCACATGGCGTAATGGGGCAGACAGGATGAGATCAGCAGGTTATAAACATTGCACCACTCAGAAAGCTGGCTCACAGGGGCAGCCCAGGCAAGGGTGCTACCGGGAGGCATGACAATGGCCTTCATGTCTAACGCCAGGGCATGGCGGTGCCTATTGATTGCTGGGCTCGGGGGTCCCGCTCCCAAGCGTGGCGGGCAAGGTGTACGTAACTGCCATCCCCTGGCGCCTTCTCAACATCCATCCGCTAGGAAGAGGTGCACGTGCACGAGGATATATTGTGCAAGAGGCGTCCCTTGCTACAGGTTGCTGATGCACTGAATGCTTGGGTGTCTAGCCTTTCATTGCATGCAGTGCGTGCAGCGAGGCCTTTCAGTGCATGCATTGCATGCAGCGAGGCCACATCAGGCGCCCCCAACATGGGGTTGGTAATATGCATGCAAGTACTCTCTCAATACTGTATCGTTTTCGATAGCGTTTATCACATTGGTAGCTGCAAATCAATGCGCGTCATCTGACCATCAGCGCAAGCCATTGGAGTTTTTGCTCGCGTACTGCCACATGTGCCCGCGAACAAACCACAGCGGCGATATGGGTCTCCTTGGCACGGTGAGCCACATCGTTGTGACCCCATCTACCTAGCGCAGTGAGCGGGTTGTGCACACATGGAATGTCCGGCCAACACCCAACGCGATGCCTGCCGGGCGTGCAGGGCACCTTGACGGGGTGATTGAAACATATATTCGTGTTCGCATCTCGCAGAAGACATCATTTGGGTCGGCGCACACTGAGGTATCACCGGGGTACACCCCCCCCTCCTCCACTGTGTCCTCCACTGTGTTGCACCGGCTGCACCTAGAGAAAAAGCGACACGAAATGTTTGTTCTTGACCCATTGGCGCATCGCTTGAAACAAACCGCACATCAAACAACCCAGGCCTCTATCAGTTTGACATCTTCAAAGTGACATCATCTTCTCCAAGCAGAATCAGGGCCACGGGGCTGTGGGGTGGTAGTTGAGCTATGAAACTTTGCACGCAGGTGGATGGCATGTAGGGGAGTGTAACTCTCAGAGGAGCCGAGTCCAAACTCGGACATGGTGTGGAGTTGTGCAACTGACTGCATGGCTCTGGTCCTGAGATCGGCTAAGGGAGTTGGGGGTCACAGACCAAAGTGAGCTTTTGCCTTATCTGAGTATGAGCGTTTGTAACACTGTCGTAGATGAGCTTAACCTAGTAAGTAGCATGCTGTAAGTCACAATGGTCGAGCTGTGGCATTGCCCTCCAGGTATGGGGAGGAGGTGGGCTGAGTGCCACATCGCTGCAACCGCTTTCCGATCCGACTGCTGCCGCCGACGCGCATGCCCATGTAGAGCAGCCTGAGCGACGCGGGCGGTCGCAGCGATGACTGCATGCTCCGCTACGGCTCAAATTTGAATCACTAACTTTGATGCTTTGTTGTGCACGGCCTACTCGGTGTATGTTTATTCTGGATGGGTGAAAGGTAGCTGGCTGGGTTGGCTACATACTGAGCCAGCTAGCATTGAATTTGGCGCAGCGAGTGCAGAGATACAGCCGTCCTACTACCAGGGGTCGGTTTACTGCCATTTTTTGAATGTTGGGGGCGCCTGAGGCCACATTGTCGTTCTCTTTTAGACTCAATGTTACACTTGAACGTGTGGGATTCAGATGTCATACCGTTTGGGTCATCCACCGTACCTGTGTAAGTCTGGCCCGGCCTTCACGAAAGCAAACCTCATATGACCTGGCAAAGCCAAACCCAAGGCACCTGCCATGACCGTCACCCGCCTTTGTAGCCAGTGTCCTACGGCGCCCCCCTCCACACTACCCCCCTCACAAGTGGCTGACAAGCCACTCGCATGGCCCATGACAGTCGCCCCTGTCCCAAGAGGTGTGGGGGCCATCGTGAGTGCTGGCCTGGTCTGACGCCTGGTCTGCTGCTGTTTTGAATTTTGGGAGTTGCCAGCTTTGGGAACGTCACGTGCCTCTGTCGATGCCAAGTCTGTGGGGTTGGGGCAAGGGGCTAGCTAGCCAAAGGTGCATAGTCCAGTTGCCAAACGTTCAGCTATCAAGGCCTCGAAAGGCAATGAGCATCTTGCTCGACCTTGTGCATAAAGCATGCCGTGCCAGCCTTGAAAAGCAGGAGACCTTGTGCTGGACCATTTTGACCAAGGTGCTGGCACACAATGCAACAGCGATGGCCCCCAGCATTACCTTGCCTGCCCAGTAGGCCTTGCTGAAGCCATGGCCTCGACTAGCCTGTGTAGCGGTGCCGGGACGAGAGTTTTGGAGGCACCTGACGCCAGGATGTAGCGCGTGGTGGTCGGCCTCTGCGACATATCGAGCCGATGTTGCTACTGTAAGCTGTGTAGCAGAAGCCCGACCACAGTGAACTTAGAAATGATTTTGAGCGTCACCCCGTCATTGCTTGCGCAATTTCTTGCGAATTCTTGCGACCCACCAGCTCTTACACTGTAAGGAGCGAAGGCCGTCATCTTTTCTACCACTTAAAGAGGGTTCCACTTACGAGGCAGTCCTCGCCCTTCCTCTACTTTTCATCCTTTACTCCTCCTCTGCCCCCACCAACGGTGATCAGATATGCTGGACATGCTGGAGCAGCATGCTCAGCACGTAGCAGCAGCCCAGCAGGTACAGCATATCAACCCAGAAGCTGCGCTGCCCAGGGCTTTTACATGGCGGGAAGCCAGCCTGTTGGTGCTGAATGCTGACAGGACATTGGCGGGGACTGGCAGCGCTTCTACCTGGGCTATGCAGGTCGCTTTGTGGACGACTGTGTGCTGCAGCTGCAGGTGAGAGGGTGGGGCTGTCATGAGTTTGGTTGGAGTTGGCCAGAGGTTGCGGTTGGGATGGTGTTGTTTGGAGTCTGGGGAGGGTGGAGGTAAGCATGGCACGACAAAGCAGAGGGACAGGGGTGTCAGGGCTGCATGCTATCAGGATGGAGTGTCCCCTTTTAGAATTATAATGCCATGACTGTCATCAATGAATGTACACCTGCTGAACACCAGCCTAGCAGCATACGTACGGCGTAGCCATAGCGCACTGTGTTTTGTGATGGCTGTGACCTTTTGGGTTCATCACGGTTGCTTGTCCAGATCCGGACCTGTGCATGTATGGCAGGAGTGCCAGCAGCACAGCAACAGAATGAGGGGCCAGCACCAGCCGTGACTGAGCAGCGCTCCAGGGTCTTACCCCCAGCTGCCCTGACACTGCCCTGCTACACCACCAATGTCATCACCAACATCAGTTGGAGTGGGTCGCCAGGTTTTTAACGCCCAAGTTAGCAATGGGCAAGGCCAAGCTGCCATGCCAGGCGGACAGTCGTAACGGTGTGAACCCACCATCAATTGAAGTGGAGCCATCGCCAGGATCCAAGGGGGGTTCAGCTGAGTGGCAGGATGCACCAGTTTTGCCAGTGTAGCCCCTCCTACCATCATCATGACATGGAAGCTGGTAACCTAAACCTGAGACCTTGAAGGCCCAGAACAGGCCTGTGAAGCCCAGCCTAAGGCAGTCTAAGCCTAAGGCAGCCTAAGGCAGCCTAAGGCAGCCTAAGGCAGCCTAAGCCCAGCCTAAGGCGTAAGGCAGAAACTCCTGCGCCGTGAAGGGGAGGCTGGCTGGGGTAGATACCCAGGACGAGGGTGAGGGGCATGCTGGTGGACACAGCATTGGGTCCCACACTCGGCTGTGTTCTCCTCCTCTTCTTCTTCTTCACCTTCTTTCGACTAGCCTCTGCTGTTGGGAAGCTCGATGCTGTATTACCGGCACGACGACCACGTAGCCATTTACATACACTGAGCCTGCTGCCTAGCCTCCTGACTGCTCCTGGGTGACCAAGCCACCCAACGCCACTGGCATCATCCGACCCCCAAGCCACACGTGCTTGCTGGTGCCCTGCCTGCCTGCCTGCCTGCCTGCCTGCCTGCCTGCCCTGCCTGCCTGCCTGCCTGCCTGCCTGCCTGCCTGCCTGCCTGCCTGCCTGCCTGCCTGCCTGCCTGCCTGCCTGCCTGCCTGCCTGCCTGCCTGCCTGCCTGCCTGCCTGCCTGCCTGCCTGCCTGCCTGCCTGCCTGCCTGCCTGCCTGCCTGCCTGCCTGCCTGCCTGCCTGCCTGCCTGCCTGCCTGCCCTCCCTGCCTGCCTGCCTGCCTGCCTGCCTGCCTGCCTGCCTGCCTGCCTGCCTGCCTGCCTGCCTGCCTGCCTGCCTGCCTGCCTGCCTGCCTGCCTGCCTGCCTGCCTGCCTGCCTGCCTGCCTGCCTGCCTGCCTGCCTGCCTGCCTGCCTGCCTGCCTGCCTGCCTGCCTGCCCTGCCTGCCTGCCTGCCTGCCATGAAGTGCAGGGGGGTGTAGTGCAGGTGCGTCTGGCCCAGGCCCCCAGCGCTAAGGCCGCAGCCAAGGTGGCGGCGCGGCTGCAAACCCTGGACAAGGCATCCGACCCGGCCCTCACAGGTCAGCCCCTGCTGGCCAGCACAGCCCCCGCGGGTGCCCAGACCCACCCAGTGCTGCAGGGATGCCACCGACCAGGGGGGCCACCCACCAGGAGGGCATCAGGGTGGAGACACCCCCCTGTGGGGGGGGCACCTGGCCATGCCCTGCTGCTACACACACTTGGGGGGTCTGGGGGCTGACACCCCCACCCCACCCCTACCCCTACCCCCACCATTATGCCTTGACTGGGTGCCGCCTCCGCCCGCCCGCCCGCCCGCCCGCCCGCCGCTGCCTCACCGCCACCATAAAGTGCTGCCCCTAGTGCTGCTGCCTGTATGTCTGCCCACGCATGGCCCCAGGCACAACCGTGTGGGACGGGGCTGTGGTGCTGGCCCACTACCTCTCTGACACCAGCACCTTGGAGGATTACGCGCAGGCTAGACTCGTCAAGGGCCGGAGCGGCACAGGTCGGCGCAGCCTGCATTGGGGGCAGCAGCCGCACCTCCCCCACCGCCCTCACTGCCAGGTCAGCGCTGGGGCCTGGCAGGAGGGGGGGCAGCACGCGGGAGCATGAGTTAGCCTCTCCCGCCCCGCCCCGCCCCGCCCTGTCCCGCACCATCTGCCCCCATAACTGACCAGCTCGGAGGCGTGCTTACCAGCGGCATGGCTGTCAGCCTCTCTTGCCCCCTGCCTGCCTGCCTGCCTGCCTGCCTGCCTGCCTGCCTGCCTGCCTGCCTGCCTGCCTGCCTGCCTGCCTGCCTGCCTGCCTGCCTGCCTGCCTGCCTGCCTGCCTGCCTGCCTGCCTGCCTGCCTGCCTGCCTGCCTGCCTGCCTGCCTGCCTGCCTGCCTGCCTGCCTGCCTGCCTGCCTGCCTGCCTGCCTGCCTGCCTGCCTGCCTGCCTGCCTGCCTGCCTGCCTGCCTGCCTGCCTGCCTGCCTGCCTGCCTGCCTGCCTGCCTGCCTTACCTACTGCCCCCCCGCAAGCCTGCTGATGCCCTATTGTGGGCCTGCTGGCATGCTGCCTGCTGACTGACGTGCGCTGTTGCCTGAGCAGCAGGGGCGGGCCGGCTGGGTGAGGAGCTGCAACCTCTGCGCTGCATAGAGCTGGGGGCTGGCACGGGGGCGGTGTCGCTCGCCCTGCTGGCCTGCAGGTCAGGGGCAGGGGCAGGGGCAGGGGCAGGGGGTGGGGGGCAGGGGGGGGTGGGGTGGGGTGGGTTGGGGTGGGGGTGGGGGTGGTGCAGCCCTCACCCGACATCAGGCCTCCCGTGTTGGACAGCTTCCCCTTTGCTGTGCGGGGCCTGATGTGAGATGGCTGCCCTGCCGCTGCTTGTAGGAAAGTCGCTCAGAGCACCCTGACTGACATCCCTGACATGCTGCCCTGGCTGCGGCACAATGTGGAGCGCAACCATGCGGTGCTGCAGCCGCACCAGGCAAATATACAGGTAGGGGGGAGAGGGGAGGAGGAGGAGGAGGGGGAAGAGGGGGAGGAGGGGGAGGGGGAGGGATAATGGTGTGGGCAACAGCGTGGAGGGGTGCTGTGCCCTGGTGTGTGCTTGCCAAAGCGAGAGTGATGTTCACACTCTGTCTGTGACTGTCCCTGACTGACCAGGAATGTTCTTGCAAGACTGTACGCGTCACAGTTTGTAGGCCACAGTTTGTGTACGTCATGACCAACAGACACTCTGTCACACTGTGAGGGCTAGCAGGCAGGCTGACATGTAACAAGGCCAGTGTAGCCAACATGGCACAAGCAGGGTACAGACCCAACCGGAGCTACAGGGTCAGCAAAACAGCAAACGCTTGCCCTGGCGGGAGTTGAACCAGGGTGCTCTGAGACAGAAGACTGGGGCTACTGCATCCTGCTGCCCTCAGCACGCCTGCTGCCACATCGAGCTCGCACGCTGCTGTTGATGACGTTTGGGGGCAGGCGCTGAGGTGGGGCGGCGCTGGGGAGGAAGACCTGGGGCGGCTGCAGCCCAGCCCCCCCTATGACGTCATCCTGGGCGCTGACCTCATCTACTATTCTGGTGAGAGGCTGGTCAGGGCGGGTCGGGTCAGGACAGGATTTGTGGCAGGAGGCAGGAGGTGGGCAGACTAGGCCAGGGGGTGAGGGCGGGGGGTGGGGAGGACAAGCACTTGACAGTTTCTTGTGCTGGGTGCATGGCCCTGAAGGGTTTCATCAGGTTCGTGTTTAGCGAGTGGGGGTGGAGGTGGAGGGAAGGTGGCGGCAAAGAAGCAGATGTTGTGGACGGCAGTGGCTGGGTAGGCAAAGCTTTAGGGTGGAATGCAGGTGATGTGCAGGTGGAATATATAGGGTACAGAGTGGAAAGCGGGTGATGTGCAGGGTAGCGTCATGGGTGGTCATAGGGTGGTCATGTGCTCAGGGTGGGGTAGTGAGGGTAGTGAGGCAGGAGGCAGGAGGTGGGCAGGGCAGGCCAGGGCTGGGCACACGGTTCCACCGTGAAGACCCCACTGTTGTCCCTGCGTTCAACAGTGACGGTGGCCCTGCTGCTGCGGGCGGTGCAGACACCCCTGAGACGCCCCACTCCCGGCTGCTGCTGTGGACGCTGCAGCGCTTGGCAGGGGACCACTCCCTCATCCTCCTGGCACTCAGCCTGCACCACAACCCAGAGGTCAGGCCAGGGGTAGGGCGCAGGGGGGTGGCCAACAGCCCCAGTAGACATACCCTGTTTCAGCTTTCACTCTGTGCACCTCATCCTCCAGCCCTGGCCATAGTTGGCCATGACTGCTGCTCTGATGCCTCCCCTGACTCTCCCCTGCCCCAACCATTTTCTGTGCAGCTCATCCTTCAGGTTCAGCCTCCAGAGTCTGGTTGGCCATGAGTGCCTCCCTGATGCCTCCCCTCATTCTCCCCTCGACCCAACCCCTGACACCGTTTTCTCCCCCTCCCTCATGATGGGGCAGGGGACACCGTTTTCTTCCCACCCTTTTGACAACGTTTTCTTCCCCGTTTTCTTCCCCTTTTCTGACACCGCTTTCTTCCCCTGCCCCATCATGATGCCCCCGATCTTCAAACCCCCCGGTCATGCTTGCTCCTCTGATGTTACCCCTGGCCTTGCCCTTGCGGCTGCCCTACCTCCTGCCCCTGGCCCCTGCCCCCTTGCCCCGCCACCAGGAGGTGAGCCACTTCCTACAGCTCGCCAGCCAGGCTGGTTTCCTGACCGAGTACGTGAACGACGTGCCAGCCCCATGGCTGGTCCCGGACGTCATGCTGGTCAGGCTGGTCAGGCTGCAAGGGGCAAATGGCTGCCCAGAAGCTGACTAGCAACTAGCGGTCAGGGTAGAGCCCGTGAACTACCCTACAAAGGTAACATTTGTGTACAGCCCATGTGCAGCTGAGCAACCAAATAAGGTTCTTTTCAAATTTTCTTACGCTCACCACCCACAATGGAAGGTGATAGGTGATGGAAGTTCAACGACCCACTGCCAGCCAATAGCCGTTCCTCTCCAGCCCCGCCCTGGCTAGCCCCTACTTCTACTACTGCTGCTGGTCACCCCCGCCATTGGCCCCGCAATTCACTTTTTGGCACCGTCTTTGATCCGCTGCATGTAATTCTTCCACCGTTTGGCTCTACATCTCACAACGGTGTCGCTAGCAGGTTAGGCCCTATTTTGTCGATTGTACTGCATTGTCTCGACGACTTGATTAGCTTCGCAATGTCATTCTCCATCTGTTTATATGCGTGTCGCAACAGGAGAGGTGGGTTGGTGGCCGGAGGCATTTCCGTGCCGAGCAGCCTTTGCTGCCGTCGGACTGGCAAGTCGCGATTACTTCCCAGGCAAGCACGGGGTGCTGTTTCTTAGTGCGTTTTGCATACAATGTCAACACATGCAACCAAATCTGCTGACCTCCACAGGTGCTTGGCAGTTGTGAGGATCAGCATCAAACCCACAGCAGCCCAAGGGTCTTCCAAGCAGGAATGCAGCAAGGGAATCAGCACTTGAAAACAGTGAGCAAGAGGTGAGTAAGGTTGTAATTTACCTCACCTTGTCTAGGTCAGTTTGATGTTTACGCGCACACTTGCGCAACGCATGACAGGCATGAACAGCTGAGGGAAGCACAGAGCAGTCCCCAACCTGATTTTAATGCATTGTTTTTGATAGGTAATGTCTCTTATGTGGGCCTGACATGGTTATGTGTTTTTTGCTGCAGGATGCCATCCAAAAGATACCAGTGCCCAGCCCAGCCCAGCCCAGCCTGATTTGGTGCCATGGGGCATAGGCAGCAAGGCAAGGTGCTTAGCAGTCCCGTAGTGAGTGTTAGCTATAGCAAGGAGGTGCAGCCAGTCCTTGCTTGTTGTGCACATAGCATAGGTGGTGTGTGAGGCATAAGTCATTGTGTTGTGGTGGTGGTGGTGTGTTGTTGAGGTGTTGTTGTGTTGTGTGGTGTTGCCACCTTCTTACATCAATGCATGTGCTTGGCATCATGTAACACTGAAAGCCAGAGCCATCCCGAGCCATCCCGACAACATAGTGCCAAGTGATGATGTAGCGCTGTCGTGATGCAGCTTGTATTTGCATAGAGTCATGCCGGGACGTAAATGAGGTAAGGGATGCCAGCTGGCTGACTTGTGCGCATATTCACGAATTATATGCTCCATGCACTGACATGCAAGCAGGCGTACTGCACTTGTGCCGTTGGCTTACGGCGTGCTTAGAAGGATTGCCAGCCTCGTCTTATGATGTGCGTGAGTCTTTTAGGAGCGGAAGGCACAGGTCAGGTTTGGGCGGGCGCCAATCTGAGCTAGTGTTTTGCGGCTGCTGGGTGTCGCATACGCCTGTTACACCCGGCTGCGTCAAAACTTTGTCACGAGCTACACGGAGATTCGCGCCCCAGACTGTCTCACATTTGCGGGGCCAATGGCGGGGGTGACCTATGGCGGGCGCAGGTGGGCGCATTACTTTTACCGAGTGAGTAGGGCAGGTTAAAGCCTAGCAGCGCTGCTGTGAGGACAACTGGTTCGATTCCAGGGGGCCCCGTTCTAAGCCCTAGCCCTCTCACGAGGTACTCTGTAACTCCGCTCCATGGCAGTTTCTTCGCAGTCACACGCTAGACGATCTCTCGGCTTATAGCGTGGTTCAGCACGTTACCACTCGCGCCGATTAAGGCCGGAAGTCACAAGAACCATTTCTCCCGGGAGGCATACCGCAGATAGCCCCAGGAAAGGCCGACTCAACGCCGTTGTTGTCATTGAAAAACTCAAAGTTCGTGCGATGTTATTACCATTTGAAATCCGAAAAAAACCTGCGCAGGGTCCTGCCGACCCTGCGCAGGGTCCTAGCGCATCGGCCATTTGCAGGGTCCTGACGACCATTTGCAGGGTCCTAGCGACCCTGCGCAGGGTCCTGGTGACCCGGCGCAGGGTCCTGGTGACCCGGCGCAGGGTCCTGATGGCAGTTTTTACAGGGTCCTGCTGACCATTTGCAGGGTCCTGGTGACCCTGCGCAGGGTCCTGGTGACCCGGCGCAGGGTCCTGGTGACCCGGCGCAGGGTCCTGATGGCAGTTTTTACAGGGTCCTGCTGACCATTTGCAGGGTCCTGGTGACCCTGCGCAGGGTCCTGGTGACCCGGCGCAGGGTCCTGGTGACCCGGCGCAGGGTCCTGATGGCAATTTTTACAGGGTCCTGCTGACCATTTGCAGGGTCCTGGTGACCCTGCGCAGGGTCCTGGTGACCCGGCGCAGGGTCCTGGTGACCCGGCGCAGGGTCCTGGCGACCCTGTGCAGGGTTCTGATGGCAGTTATTACAGGGTCCTGCTGACCATTTGCAGGGTCCTGGTGACCCTGCGCAAGGTCCTGGTGACCCGGCGCAGGGTCCTGGCGACCCTGTGCAGGGTTCTGATGGCAGTTTTTACAGGGTCCTGCTGACCATTTGCAGGGTCCTGGTGACCCTGCGCAGGGTCCTGGTGACCCTGTGCGGGGTTCTGATGGCAGTTTTTACAGGGTCCTGCTGATCATTATACAGGGTCTTGCTGACCAGTCTACAGGGTCTACAAGGCATGATTCTTGTACTTGCTACTACAACATGACCCCTCATGCACTCTCCCTCTTGTTGCTCACGTGCATGTCATCTAAGCCATCATGACATTCACCTTGCACGCGCAAACCTGCCATGTCATGTCTTATGGTACAACCTTACAATGTATGCAACACCACTACAAACGGCATGCATTGCTGATGCTAAGCACATGCATTGATGCCAGATGGCCACACCACACAACACCACAACACAATACCACTGCAACAACAACAACAACACAACGACTCATGCCTTACTCACAACCTATGCCATGAGCACAACCACAAGGATTGGATGCACTTGCTATGGGCTAACACCTCATCACGGGACTGCTAAGCACTTTGCCTTGCTGCCTATGCCCCATGGCACCAAATCAGGCTGATCTAGGCTAGGCTGGGCTGGGCTAGGCTAGGCTAGGCTGGGCTAGGCTTGGCTCCAGGCTGCCCGCTCCAGGCTGCCCGCTCTAGGCTGCCCGCTCCAGGCTGCCCGCTCCAGACTGCCCACTCCGGGCTGCCCGCTCCAGGCTGCCCACTCCATGCTGCTACGCCAAGGGCTGCTGGGTGCCATGGGGTGGGGGAGAGGAGAGGGGAGGGGAGGAGGGGAGGTAGGTGGCAGACTCGGATGTGGTGGTGGTGGGATTGGGCAGGGAAGGGCGAAGGGAGAAGGGGGCAAGGGGCAGCAGTGTGACCATCAGACCTGCGGCAGCAAGAGGCATCCTTGCACTTAGGCTTGGCATTGGTGACAACTCATGTGCAGGGACTGGCCACTTACAGCTATGCTCAATGCCCCCCTCCATGTCACGCCGCTACCACCTTGCTTGCAATCACCAAGCCTTGCTACACTTGTCATACTCAAGCTGTCAACAACTGCAAGCAAAGATAAGCCAGCAAGCAGATGAATAAGGACATGCATGACCAGAACTGGGCTGGGTAGGCTGACACCACCAGAGCATGTGTGCACCCACCGGAAGTCCTGGCTACCGCTCCAAGCTCGTTGTGTGTTGCGAAGAGGTGTACAAGCGCTCAAACCTTGCTGGTGGCTTCTCTGATGCAACCCAGCATAGGCTCCCAAATGCAAGGCAATACGAACCACAACATGCATGCTTACTCACCTGCCAAGGTGAGGGTGAGGGTGAGGGTGAGGTCAAGGGCGAGTGGGAAGGGAAGGGGAATGGTAGGTCAGGAAGGTAAGGGGACCTGTAGCCACCTGTAGAGACATGTAGAGGGGGGGAGGGCGTGAGGGAGGGCGTGAGAAAGGGCGTGAGGGAGGGAGGGAAGGAGGGAGGGAAGGAGGGAGGGGAGGAGGAGGTTGCTCCAGGCTGCAAGGTAGGATAGGGAGTGGGGCAAGGTGCGACGACGGCCTGGGAGGTGGTGGTGGCAAAGGGGAAGGGTCAAACCATTAATCCTGCAGCAGCACAAAAGGCATGCCAGATGTTAAGCGGTGCCACATACTTGCAGAGGGATAGCCACTCACCTTGACAACTTCGCATGGATGTTTGCATGGCTGACGGCGAGGCTCGGTCGTTGTGTGTCGATGCGTGGCTAGGCTTGCTACGTTGGCTTTTTGCGTTGCTGCGTGGCTGTAACATATCGAGATTGCGAGGTTGTGTGGATGGCTGCGATGCTGGTGAAGTAGCTGGACTGCGTGGCTGAGCTAGCGACGTAGATGGTTGTACGCCTAGCATCCGGGTTGGCTGCCTCATGGTAGGGGAAGTGGCTGGGGCTGCACTGCTGGCTAGGCTAAGTTGCGGCTAAGTTGCGTGTCTGAGCTAGGTGCGATGTGACTGGAAGCGAGCATAGTTTCGGGCCTGGCTGCGAGCTGAGTACGAGGCTCTGAATGCGTGGAGCTGACTCATTGCAATTGGAAGTCGCTACTAGCTAGAGACGCACCTTAGGCGTTGTTCATCGACTTACGGCAGTACGAGATGTCGCAATGTAGAGCACGTACATCGCGTTTGTGCTAGGCGTGTTGTAGAGCAGGGACGTTGCAAGTTGGCTGGGTGACAAGAAGGCTGCGAGGTTGCATGCCATGTTGCGAGGATTTTTTTGAAATTTTCATTATGGCTTTCATCCAGATGCCACCGACCTCTGCCAGTCAGCAGGACCCTGCAGAGGGTCTGTAGGACCCTACAAAGGGTCACTAGGACCCTGCAAAAGGCCTGTGCACCAGGACCCTGCGCAGGGTCACTAGGACCCTGCACAGGGTCACCAGGACCCTGCAAATGGGCAACAGGACCCTGCAAAAGGCCTGTGCACTAGGACCCTACGCAGGGTCACCAGGACCCTGCGCAGGGTCACTGTAACCCTGTGCAGGGTCACTAGGACCCGGCACAGGGTCACCAGGACCCTGCACAGGGTCTGAAGCACTTAGTCATGTTCATCAGCACTAAGAATCCTAAAGAACATGATGATAGGGGTTTTTTTGAAATTTTCATTATGGCTTTCATCCAGATGCCACCGACCTGTGCTAGTCAGCAAGACCCTTCACAGGGTCAGTAGGACCCTACAAAGGGTCAGTAGGACCCTGCAGAAGGCCAGAGCGCCAGGACCCTGCACAGGGTCACCAGGACCCTGCACAGGGTCGGCAGGACCCTGCGCATGGTCCTAGCGCCTTTTAAATATTAAGTACATGTAATGTTAAAAATAAGCTACAAAATAGTTGTTCTAATATTTAATTTTAATTCTAACCATGGTCGTAGGACCCTGCGCAGGGTCCTGGCACACAGGGTTTTCAGGACCCTGCGCAGGGTCTGTAGGACCCTGCGCAGGGTCCCAGCGTCACCATGGTCGTAGGACCCTGCGCAGGGTCCTGGCACACAGGGTCAGCAGGGCCCTGCGCAGGGTCCTAGCGCCTTTTAAATATTAAATACATGTAATATTACAAATAAACTACAAAATAGTTGTTTCTTATATTTAATTTTAATTCTAACCATGGTCGTAGGACCCTGCGCAGGGTCCTGGCACACAGGGTCAGCAGGACCCTGCGCAGGGTTTCCAGGACCCTGCGCAGGGTCTGAAGGACCCTGCGCAGGGTCCTAGCGTCACCATGGTCGTAGGACCCTGCGCAGGGTCCTGGCACACAGGGTCAGCAGGACCCTGCACAGGGTTTCCAGGACCCTGCGCAGGGTCTGTAGGACCCTGCGCAGGGTCCTAGCGTCACCATGGTCGTAGGACCCTGCGCAGGGTCCTGGCACACAGAGTCGGGAGGATACCAAACAGAAACGACAGGACCTAGCAAAGGGTCTGCGGGAAGCCTGACAAGGTCCTGGCACACAGGGTCAGAACAAAACCTGGAAAACTCCTGACTCATAGGGTCAGTAGGACCCTGCGCAGGGTCGCCAGGACCCTGCGCAGGGTCCTACGACCATGGTGACGCTAGGACCCTGCGCAGGGTCCTAGGACACGGGCCATAGCTCATCACTGGCTTTGACTTTTTGCATGCTACCTACTAGGTTGGGCAGCTGTAACCACCCTCTACAACCTCTCATACTCACATTTCATGAAAAGACACTTTGATCACTCGGTGCCAACTCCCTTAGCCAAAATCAGGGTCACAGCCCCACACCGGGTCCAACAACTCGACACCGAGTGAGAATTACACTTTGGCCCAAGAGAGAGTGACCTCCCCTAGGTCTCAACAACCTACATGCCAAGTTTCAGACCTGAACTCTCAAGTTTTTCAAGCCAGCCAGCCCTTAATTTGCACGAGTGACAGGAGGTGTTTTTACGGGAAAATAAAAATTCTTACTTTCCCCGTAATGTAAAGGGATATTAGGTCGCCTAATATAGATCTAATATAGATTGACGCACCCTAGGCATGGCCATTGGCCGTGGTGACCTGTAGGGATCGAAACTTATATTGGAAGTGTACGGGGACTTGTCGTGGATGTATTAAACTAGCTGTAAGTACATTGTTGGTCATGGAAGAGAGCGTAAGGCAGTGACAAGCCGAGGTAAGCAGAGTCGTTGAGGGCAGCGTGGCAAAACTTATAGCGGACATGCGCAACCATGCGTAGCATGCACCTTTTGGCCACATCCGCGTCTCCTTCCAACATCTACGCCAGTGAGAATGCAGTCAGCAATGCTGCGGGGTTCAGCTATCTCTGGGTCAAGCCTCCGCAGCTCTGGCCTGCGCACATCCACCGTTTCCCGGGCGCCCGTTGTCGTGGTTAAGGCAGTCCAGGATGTCAAGGGGATTGTCGTTTCGACATCAATGCAAAACACGGTCGTGGTAAGCAGACAGGGCGGACGGGCTTGCAGCTCCTCTGTTGAGCGTAGCAATGTTAGAGCCCTCAGCCACCTCAGGCAGCACATTCTTTGCTTCAATGCACAGGTGTCTGTCGAGCGTCTGACGCCGCATCCAAAGTACATCAAGCGCATTAGCAAGACAAACCGGTTTTATGCACACGCCGACGAGGCAACGAAGCCCAAGCTGGGCGACTATGTCAGACTGGAAGGATGCAGGCCCCTCAGCAAGACCAAGAGGTTCAAGGTTGCAGAAGTCATTCGTGTAGCACAGTAGCCAGTAGCCAAGGGACGCAGCTGGCTGCAGCGCTCATACCCGCAGCCGCTCAACCCAGGCAGGCATCAGGCAGCCATGTCCCTGTCCGGATATGCTATACATGTCATTGAGATGTTGCCATGGAGCGTGTAAGGTCTGTATCAACAGCGAATGCCACACAGTGGGTTTTGATGCACTATGAAGGGGGTCCACAGCTGCTGCTGCAAACATTTCTTTTGCTCCCACCACGGTGTTCAGTAAGAAGCCAGAGCAAAGTCAGGCGTTCCCAACCACCTGAAAACCACCCCCCTGTGATAGGAAGCCCGTATCTCCGCAGCCAATCAGTCAGAAGTATTGAAAAATTCTGCTTTAAGTAGAGGAGACGCATAGCTACGAGATGGCATACGCAGCAAAAGTTGTTTCGCTCTCAGCTTCGCTTCGCCACACTGTTGTGATTGGCACCTTCAACGCGCAGCAGCAGTCGGAACAAGATTTGCTTATGGCATGTAGACGCGACGACGGCAGTCGTGACAACTGGATACCACTATTAGCTTTTGGAGCTGTTGCTGGCGCTAGTGCATTACCGGCTGTTCTACTACGCTCAAACAAGGGCCGACTGCTCCTTAAACAAGAAGCTCTCCCCAACCACTGCCACCACGTTGTTCCTGAGCAGCAGGCTGTTGTCCTGGAGCAGCAGGCTGTTGTCCTGGAGCAGCTGGCTGAGGGTGACAGCCCATGGTGGAGTCTACCCTTCTGCCACTCAAGCAGCTGTGACACTGCATCTTCTGCATGCGCCCAGACACGCAACATGGACACCGTTGAGCTGATGTAGTTGGCCCAACGGGTGTCACACGGCACTTGAGGCTTGGCGCCCCATGCACCCATGCCGAGCGGCACTCAATAATGGGCAAGCAATCTGGCAATGGATTCAATGGCTGGGCGGATGTCACCACCCAATGCAGCTAGCCCAGGCTACAGCAGAGCTGCGCCCGAATGCAACCAGCCTGCCCCTTGCTCCGCAGGAACTCACTCATGCGGGCGACACCACCACCATAATCACCCATGTTTACAACTGCACTGTCTGTTGTGATGCTGGCGATGCAGGCACTGTCGAGGCCGTGGAGGAGCAGCTCCTCTATTACGGCCTGGACATGAGTTTCAGCCGTGCCAATAGGCACAGGGATGATAGCCAACACATCAGTGACTTGAGTGGTGAGTCGGCCTGCCCTTGCCCTTGTCCGAGCCCCCGCCCCCGCCCCCGCCCCCGCCCCCGCCCCCGACGGGGCCAATGGCGGGGGTGACCTGCTGCCATGAGATGACAGCAGATTATGGCGGTACCCACTTCCAGTCAGGTGTGTCAACGCCTCAACCCTGTCTAGTTGCAATTGCGTTGCGTTACACTCTGCTATTCAAAGTACGTAGGTCCCCACAGTTGGTGGGACGTAAGTCGATTTCCATCGTGGATTCCTAACTGCAGTTGAGGTTCACGCAGAGGCAATACCTTCTGAGCAATCAACTGCGTGTCCGTGTCGCCAAACCTACCGCCAAATCGACACACTCCTGCCTTTCTGGTCCTGCTCACATCATGCAGGCACTCCCCTTCCTCGGCTAAGCGGTGTAAGCGGTACAAACCATTTTGAACATATGCGTGCCCCGTACCCTTCTTGGCCATTGCAGCAATCAGCAGCGTTGCGACACCAATCAGCACTATGTCAGTGCCTTGTTACCTCCTTAGCGCTCCTGTCTAGTCACCATCAGCTTCGCTCATAGGGATTTGGCCGCCACCGCCACACCACCAGGCAACACCTCAGCCAAGGGGCCCGCCTGCCTGTGGTCCGACTGCCCACTGCCACCTGATCCCCAGCCATTGGCAGCTAGATGCGGTAGGCCTGAATGATAGGTGGAGTGATCCAATGTGGTCGCCTCGTCATCCTCCTCCACGCTGCTCTCCCCGCCCGACACAGCCCCGGGCACCCAGGCTCCTCCCCAAATGGGTGCCCACCCTAACCGCTCCCCCCCAACCCCCTCCCACCCAGCCTCCTCCTCCTCCTCCCCCTCCTGATCTGCTGCCCGCACCCCACCCTCCACCTCAGCAATTGCTGCCTGGGTCTCCCCCACTGCTGCACCGGCTTTGATGTAGGCGGCCAGGCGGCTGGCCAGGTGTGGAGGGACCCGGGCGCACAGGGATACACCTGGACGCCAGGTCGTCACACACAGGGTCACTCTTAACAGTAAAGGAATGGTGACATCTCACAGTGCAAGACAGTGCATGCAACACTTCCTGGAGCTCTGGAGCGACATCTTGCCTGCTCAAATCCTGCCACTCCAAGGCTGACCTTGCCACATCATCCTCGCCTCGTCCACCCCATCCAGCACACCCCATCCGGCCGACCCCCTCCATACATTTGTTGCGCGTTGCGTGCCCCCTACGCTCACTGCCACCTTCTACCCACACATCTCAACCGTCCTGCCCCCCTCGCCCCTCCTTTGCCCTGTGAAGTAAAGGTTAACCTCTTAACCCCCACCCCTGACTCCAACCCTATGTCCAGCCCCGCCCCCCTGCACCCCCGCCCTGACCCCCAACATAGACCCAGACCCCAACACCCAACATAGACCCAGACCCCTCAAACCCTTCCTCCAGCCCCGCCCCCCTGCGCCCCGCCCCTCCGGCCCTCCAGCACCCAGCCCCACCATGCTCCGTGTACTCTGGCGGCTGCAGCAGGGCGCCGGCTCTGTGGATGTCGTCCACCAGCTCCCCTGCTGAGGCCCAGGGCAGCTCCACCTCCACCTGCACACACCACCACACGCCCTGCCTCAGTGGCTTCACCGGCCTCAGGGGCCTCAGTGGACATCACACTCAGTGGACATCACACTCAGTGGACATCACACTCAATGGACATCACACTCAATGGACATCTCACTCAGTGGACAAGGCCTCACCACACCAACGCAATCAGGCCGTGCATCAACATTACACAGCCCAACAGGGTCCCATCTTCCACAGCAGCCATGTGCACCTTCACCACACCCGATTGAGTCTAGCCGGTGACATCATGTACACTGGCATTAGAATGGGCTGACTCCCCTCCCCTCCCCTCCCCTCCCCTCCCCTCCCCCCCCCTCCCCATTGTCTCCTGTCCCCTCACGCTCCCACAGCAATGGAGACATGGGTCAGGCAGCACCTCCAGAGCCTAGCGACTCGACTACTGCCCCCCCCCTCCCCCCATATCACCCCCCCTCACAGGCCCCCCTACCCCCCGCATCACCTTCACCATGCTGTCAGCCAGCTTCAGCGCAATCAGGTCCTGCAGCTCCTCCACTCCCTCACCCGTCAGCCCACTGAGGCACACCGTGTCACGCCGCCGGGCCGCCATCTTACGCACCTGGACACCACCACCACCACCACCACCCCACACCCGGTGAGGGCAGCGCCAGCATCATGTTCATCAGTGCTTTAGTGGATAGGCATCAGCGTCAGCAGCAGCAGTTGCAGTGATGCAGAAGCAGTTGCAGTGATGAAGGCAGCGGAGTGAATGTGGTGGCTGGATCACACACTACAGCATAGCCGGAGGCAGCACAGCAGGACTGATTTGACGCGTGTCCATTCTCACTGTTATGTCCATGCCAGGTCTACTGGCTGCCCAGTGGTTCTAAGTCACACTGGGTGGCACCCAGTCACACTTGGTCACACCAAGGATTAGCCAGTCACTCTTGGTCACACTGAAGCAGCCAGTCACACCTGTTCATGGTCCGTGCAGCAGTCCACCTTGTTCCAGGCGGTCACAACCGGCAGGTGACCAATACCCAGCTCATCCAGCACCTGAACAGAAAGAGCAGGCGGTTGAGGCGGTTGAGGCAGGGAGGGTACGAGAGGGGGAGTAAGAAGTTGGGGAGAGAAGGATAGGGCGGGGAAAGTTGGAAAGGAGGGAGAGTAGGAGAGGTGGAGGGAGAGTAGGGGGGTGGAGAGGTGGGGGGAGGGGGAGGTGTCTTGAAGGTCCTTAGGCAAGGACCATCTAGTCCCCGGCCACCTAGCCCTGCCCCGTCTGCTCAGGCATGCCCCAGCATGCCCCTGCCCCTTCTCACACTGAGCACGGCGTCACACTGAGCTGCTGCGTTATGGTGGCTAATGTCCACCACATGCAGCAGCACGCTTGCGTCACGGATCTCCTCCAGAGTGGCCCTGCGAGCGTCATACTTTGTCACACTCATTCAACATTCAACGTCATACTCATTCATACATCATTTCATCAGCCACCCCTTGGCAGCACCAACATCCATTTGAGAGGGGCGCACAGCAGACCATGGTGAACAGTCAAGGCAGGGCATGGGCAGGGTGCAGCTCATGCAGGCAGGGCACACCCCCTGCTGCTGGCCAACACTGAGTCACTGACTAGTCTGCCTGTCAAGGGCAAGCCAAAAATGGCTTGAAGCCGAAGCTGCTGATCTGATCAGCTGCTCTGCATCCACAGCTTAGCTACATTCAGCTATGCAAGTACAAGTGCAAAAACTCAGCTGGCATCAGCTCCAAGGTACATATGCACAGCACCCCTCATTTGCAAAGTGGTGTAGGGCATATGGAGTGTGGTGTTTTCCTGCAATTTCGTGGTTTCCGCGATGTGGTGGTGGCAGAAGGATTTGAACACGTGTCAACAGATGGACTGGTGGCCGGTGTAGCAGAGCTCAAGATGGCTTAATAATATGTACATTTTCTGCAATGTGGTGGCTGCGAGATTTGAACCCGTGTCCCCAGCACTTGATGTTTGTAGCTGCACTCCCAACTGCTGCTCGCATGGCATACCCTACTGCTGCTGTTGGCCAAGCAAGCCGTGCCATCCACCCTCCCCAGCACCTGAACGCTGCCACCAGTTCAGTGGGAAGCTTCTGGATGAAGCCCACAGTGTCCGACAGCAGCAGCTCCTGGTTGCCACGCAGCCTGCAGCCAGCAACCAGCCAGCAGGCAGCAGCAGTCAGCAGGCAGCCAGCACCCAGTCAGCAGGCAGCAGCAGTCAGCAGGCAGCCAGCACCCAGTCAGCAGGCAGCAGCAGTCAGCAGGCAGCCAGCACCCAGTCAGCAGGCAGCAGCAGTCAGCAGGCAGCAGCAGTCAGCAGGCAGCCAACACCCAGTCAGCAGGCAGCACCCAGTCAGCAGGCAGCCAGCACCCAGCCAGAAGGCAGCAGCAGTCAGCCAGGCCGTCTCATGGCCTTGACTTTGCTCGATCCTGATCTTGGGGTGGAGGGGGGAGTTTAGGTTGGAAGGAGTTTATGCTATGTGCTGGAAGGGGGCAGGAGGGGGGAGGAGCAGGGTGAACCTCCTGCTGCCTGCATGGGGAGGTCAAGCTACCTCAGGGGGTCAAAGCAGGCTCCTGCAGCCAGCATTCTCTCCCCCTGCCCCCTCCCCTCCTCTCCCCCCTGCTAACCCCCCACCCTGGAAAGCTCTGCTGACCTGATCTTGCGAGTGGTGGGGTCCAGCGTGGCAAACAGCTTGTCTTCTGCCACCACTCCAGCAGCTGTCAGCCGGTTCAGTAGCGTGCTCTTCCCTAAGCACACAGGCAGGAAGGCAGGCAAGTAGGTGGGCAGACAGGCGTGAAGGTGGGCGGGCAGGTGGGCAGGCAGGCAGGCAGGCAGGCAGGCAGGTGGGCAGGTGGGTGGGCAGGTGGGTGGGCAGGTGGGTGGGCAGGTGGGTGGGCAGGTGGGTGGGCAGGTGGGTGGGCAGGTGGGTGGGCAGGTGGGTGGGCAGGTGGGTGGGCAGGTGGGTGGGCAGGTGGGTGGGCAGGTGGGTGGGCAGGTGGGTGGGCAGGTGGGTGGGCAGGTGGGTGGGCAGGTGGGTGGGCAGGTGGGTGGGCAGGTGGGTGTGCAGGTGGGTGGGCAGGCAGGTGGGCAGGTGGGTGGGCAGGTGGGTGGGCAGGTGGGTGGGCAGGTGGGTGGGCAGGTGGGTGGGCAGGTGGGTGAGCAGGTGGGTGGGCAGGTGGGTGGGCAGGTGGGTGGGCAGGTGGGTGGGCAGGTGGGTGGGCAGGTGGGTGGGCAGGCAGGTGGGCAGGTGGGTGGGCAGGTGGGTGGGCAGGCAGGTGGGCAGGTGGGTGGGCAGGTGGGTGGGCAGGTGGGTGGGCAGGTGGGTGGGCAGGTGGGTGGGCAGGTGGGTGGGCAGGTGGGTGGGCAGGTGGGTGGGCAGGTGGGTGGGCAGGCAGGTGGGCAGGTGGGTGGGCAGGTGGGTGGGCAGGTGGGTGGGCAGGTGGGTGGGCAGGTGGGTGGGCAGGTGGGTGGGCAGGTGGGTGGGCAGGCAGGTGGGCAGGTGGGTGGGCAGGTGGGTGGGCAGGTGGGTGGGCAGGCAGGTGGGCAGGTGGGTGGGCAGGTGGGTGGGCAGGTGGGTGGGCAGGTGGGTGGGTGGGCAGGTGGGTGGGCAGGTGGGTGGGCAGGTGGGTGGGCAGGCAGGTGGGCAGGTGGGTGGGCAGGTGGGTGGGCAGGTGGGTGGGCAGGTGGGTGGGCAGGTGGGTGGGCAGGTGGGTGGGCAGGTGGGTGGGCAGGTGGGTGGGCAGGTGGGTGGGCAGGTGGGTGGGCAGGTGGGTGGGCAGGCAGGTGGGCAGGTGGGTGGGCAGGTGGGTGGGCAGGTGGGTGGGCAGGTGGGTGGGCAGGTGGGTGGGCAGGTGGGTGGGCAGGCAGGTGGGCAGGTGGGTGGGCAGGTGGGTGGGCAGGCAGGTGGGCAGGTGGGTGGGCAGGTGGGTGGGCAGGTGGGTGGGCAGGTGGGTGGGCAGGTGGGTGGGCAGGTGGGTGGGCAGGTGGGTGGGCAGGTGGGTGGGCAGGTGGGTGGGCAGGCAGGTGGGCAGGTGGGTGGGCAGGTGGGTGGGCAGGTGGGTGGGCAGGTGGGTGGGCAGGTGGGTGGGCAGGTGGGTGGGCAGGTGGGTGGGCAGGCAGGTGGGCAGGTGGGTGGGCAGGTGGGTGGGCAGGTGGGTGGGCAGGCAGGTGGGCAGGTGGGTGGGCAGGTGGGTGGGCAGGTGGGTGGGCAGGTGGGTGGGTGGGCAGGTGGGTGGGCAGGTGGGTGGGCAGGTGGGTGGGCAGGCAGGTGGGCAGGTGGGTGGGCAGGTGGGTGGGCAGGTGGGTGGGCAGGTGGGTGGGCAGGTGGGTGGGCAGGCAGGTGGGCAGGTGGGTGGGCAGGTGGGTGGGCAGGCAGGTGGGCAGGTGGGTGGGCAGGTGGGTGGGCAGGTGGGTGGGCAGGTGGGTGGGCAGGTGGGTGGGCAGGTGGGTGGGCAGGTGGGTGGGCAGGTGGGTGGGCAGGTGGGTGGGCAGGCAGGTGGGCAGGTGGGTGGGCAGGTGGGTGGGCAGGTGGGTGGGCAGGTGGGTGGGCAGGTGGGTGGGCAGGTGGGTGGGCAGGTGGGTGGGCAGGCAGGTGGGCAGGTGGGTGGGCAGGTGGGTGGGCAGGTGGGTGGGCAGGCAGGTGGGCAGGTGGGTGGGCAGGTGGGTGGGCAGGTGGGTGGGCAGGTGGGTGGGTGGGCAGGTGGGTGGGCAGGTGGGTGGGCAGGTGGGTGGGCAGGCAGGTGGGCAGGTGGGTGGGCAGGTGGGTGGGCAGGTGGGTGGGCAGGTGGGTGGGCAGGTGGGTGGGCAGGTGGGTGGGCAGGTGGGTGGGCAGGTGGGTGGGCAGGCAGGTGGGCAGGTGGGTGGGCAGGTGGGTGGGCAGGTGGGTGGGCAGGTGGGTGGGCAGGTGGGTGGGCAGGTGGGTGGGCAGGTGGGTGGGCAGGTGGGTGGGCAGGTGGGTGGGCAGGTGGGTGGGCAGGTGGGTGGGCAGGTGGGTGGGCAGGCAGGTGGGCAGGTGGGTGGGCAGGTGGGTGGGCAGGCAGGTGGGCAGGTGGGTGGGCAGGTGGGTGGGCAGGTGGGTGGGCAGGTGGGTGGGCAGGTGGGTGGGCAGGTGGGTGGGCAGGTGGGTGGGCAGGTGGGTGGGCAGGTGGGTGGGCAGGTGGGTGGGCAGGCAGGTGGGCAGGTGGGTGGGCAGGTGGGTGGGCAGGTGGGTGGGCAGGTGGGTGGGCAGGTGGGTGGGCAGGTGGGTGGGCAGGTGGGTGGGCAGGCAGGTGGGCAGGCAGGTGGGCAGGTGGGTGGGCAGGTGGGTGGGCAGGCAGGTGGGCAGGTGGGTGGGCAGGTGGGTGGGCAGGCAGGTGGGCAGGCAGGTGGGCAGGTGGGTGGGCAGGTGGGTGGGCAGGTGGGTGGGTGGGCAGGTGGGTGGGCAGGTGGGTGGGCAGGTGGGTGGGCAGGCAGGTGGGCAGGTGGGTGGGCAGGTGGGTGGGCAGGTGGGTGGGCAGGTGGGTGGGTGGGCATGTCCTGAAGCAGGCTGTATGTCACCCACGCTAGGGCGTCCGCATCTGACCTGCGTTTGTGTAGCCCACTATTGCCGCCACAGGGATGGGAGCAGCCTGGCGCCTGTCCCGGTATGCCTTGCGGTGGGTGCGAACCTGGTCAGGGTCAGGGGTTAAGGTCAGGGTCAGGGTCAGGGGTTAAGGTCAGGGTCAGGGTCCGCGTCAGGGGTCAAGGTCAGGGGTTAGGGTCAGGGGTCAGGGTCAGGGGTTAGGGTCAGGGTCAGAGTTCCTGCCCACGCCTTCCTCCCTGCATCCCTTTCTTCCACCTCCTCTCCCCCTCTCTGACCATCCCCTCCTCATTCTTCCCCTCCCTGACCCACCGCCTCCAACTCCTTCTTGAGGGCAGATGCCCGCTCACGCAATATCCGTTTGTCCATCTCAATCTGCTTCTCACCTGAACACCAGCAAGTCGGACAGCCAGCATGCCATTGGGGGCAATACCTAGGAACAGGCCAGTTCCCAGTTCACAACTGATGGCAAGGTTAACAAAAAGAAAAAAAGGGAAAAAGAAATGAGCCCCATGGTTGGGGGCGACCCAGGGCGCAGCAGGTGCAACCGACAAGAAGAGTGGACCGGCATGAAGTGCCAACTGGAATGAAGGGGGAACCATTACTAAGCTTCAGGGGGACGGAGTCACCTGAGAGGGCAGAAGCAAGAGGGGGGCTGCACTGCCTGCCACTGCTGGTTCAGGGCTCTGCTGAGCTGATGGGGGTCGGGGCTGTCAATGCTGCCACTTGCCACTAAGTCTCACTTTGCTTGTTTCTTTCCCTCCCTTGACACCATATCGTTACGTCCGTGTCATCATCAAAAATGCCACATACAAATGCTTCTAACCTACCTAGCATGAGCCCCGTGCTTGTTTCTTCCCCTTTCCTTCACCCTCCTTGCTACCACCTCACCCTCCACCTCACCCTCCACCTCACCCTCCACCTCGCCCTCCACCTAACCTTCATCTCATCCTCCACGTTGCTACCCCTCCCCCACCCTCCCTCGCCAGCTGCTCCACCCACCTGCACCCTTGACTTGCCCCCCTCCCCCCACTCTGTCCAAATGTGACCACATGCGGGTCAGCCGGGGCAGCTGGTACTCAGTTTGGGCCAACTCCACCTGCAGGTCACCAGCAGCAGCAGGGGCAGGGGCAGCAGCAGGGGCAGGGGCAGCAGCAGGGGCAGAAGCAGGGGCGGGAGTAGAGGAAGGAGGAGGGGCAAAAGCAAGAGGGGCAGGAACAGGAACAAGAGCAGAAGCAGAGGCCAGCATAGGGCCAGAATCAGAGGCAGGAGCAGGGGCGGGAGCAGATAGCCACTCTCAACGCTCAGTGCAGCAGCTAAGTCCAGGGCCCTGCTTGGAGGCCAAAACCTCCTATATTATCAACCAAGGGCTTGCCTGGGCCTGCCACAAACCACTCTAGTAGTTGACCTGTCCATCCCTTTTCTCTACATCCCAACCACCCCAACTGCTGATGCCACCCCTCCCCAAAGCTTCCCCCTCCATCACACCTGCAGCTTGCCCTCCCTGGTGCCCGCCCGCTGTGAGAAGATGTCCAGAATGAGGGCCGTGCGGTCACACACTCTCACACCCGCGGCCTCGCCACCAAACGCCTTCTCAAGATTTCTCAGCTGGCCGGGGGACAGACTGTCGTCAAAGATGACCTGTATGGGGGTGGGTTGAGGTGAAGGGGTGGGTGCAGGTGAGGGGGTGGGTGCAGGTGAAGAGGTGGGTGCAGGTGAAGGGGTGGGTGCAGGTGAAGGGGTGGGTGCAGGTGAAGGGGTGGGTGCAGGTGAGGGGGTGGGTGCAGGTGAGGGGGTGGGTGCAGGTGAGGGGGTGGGTGCAGGTGAAGGGGTGGGTGCAGGTGAGGGGGTGGGTGCAGGTGAGGGGGTGGGTGCAGGTGAAGGGGTGGGTGCAGGTGAGGGGGTGGGTGCAGGTGAGGGGGTGGGTGCAGGTGAGGGGGTGGGTGCAGGTGAGGGGGTGGGTGCAGGTGAAGGGGTGGGTGCAGGTGAAGGGGTGGGTGCAGGTGAGGGGGTGGGTGCAGGTGAGGGGGTGGGTGCAGGTGAAGGGGTGGGTGCAGGTGAGGGGGTGGGTGCAGGTGAGGGGGTGGGTGCAGGTGAGGGGGTGGGTGCAGGTGAGGGGGTGGGTGCAGGTGAAGGGGTGGGTGCAGGTGAGTGGGTGGGGCAGGTGAGTGGGTTGGGCAGTGAGTGGGTTGGGCAGTGAGTGGGTTGGGCAGTGAGTGGGTTGGGCAGGTGAGTGGGTTGGGCAGGTGAGTGGGTGGGGCAGGTGAGGGGGTGGGTGCAGGTGAGGGGGTGGGTGCAGGTGAAGGGGTGGGTGCAGGTGAGGGGGTGGGTGCAGGTGAGGGGGTGGGTGCAGGTGAGGGGGTGGGTGCAGGTGAGGGGGTGGGTGCAGGTGAGGGGGTGGGTGAAGGTGAGTGGGTGTGTGGAGGTGAGGGGCTGAGGTGGAGCGCTGCTACTGCCATAAGGAATAGGGCCAGGGACATAGGGCATAGGCAGATAGGGCAACGGGTAAAGGTGTACGTGGGCTCTGACATTTTATCCCTGCCCACCCCTGCCTGCCCCTGTTCGCCTTCTCCAGCCCCTGCCTACCCGCCCCTGCTCTTGCCTGCCCCCGCTTGCCCCAGGTCACATCGTACTCCACCCACCTGCCCCTGCCCCCGCCCCTGACACAAACCTTGCGCGCCCCTACTCACCGTCTCCACCTTCAAGTGCCTGACCGCCTGCGCCACCTCCGCCACCTTGCCGCTGCCAATATAGGTAGCGTTGTTGGGCACGTCCAGGGACTGCTGGCTGCGCCCCACCACCTGCTCACAATGCCAGACACATGCCAGCTCAGGTGGAGTAGCCACATGGCTGAGTACACCCACACTCAGCTCACAGGGCCAACTTGAGTGAACCCAAGCCTGTGAGGGAGCCACATGCCCTAGCATGCCCTTCACACTTTGCACCCTTGCCAGCTCAGGTGGAGTTGCCGGATGGCTCAGCATGCCCTCACCAGCCCAGCATTACCCCCAGCTCATAGTGCCAGCTGAGGTGGAACTCAGCCTGTGAGGGGGCCCTAGAGTAGCCACATGACCCAGAATGCCCTTAACACCTGGGTAATCACGGCCCTGACGCAGCCCACAAGGTACACAGAGGCTGGCCTAAACCTGATAGAATTGATAGCATTTTCGGTGCTGCTGGCCAAGGAATGTGCACTGGTCGCCAAGAAGCACACAGCCATGCAGCATACGTTGCCCTCTGTGTGCTGTGCCCTTGCTCATCTTCTTTCACTCAGTGGCTGCAGAGATATGGTGATATAAAGTCAGCTACCCCTTGAACCCCAGTTTTGCAGCCAAGTTGTCTTAATGCTGATATGCTGCAACTGCAACAATTCCAGGGGACACAAGCACCTGCAACTCTCAACACAGCTACACCATACCCCTCTGCCCCCACTAGGTCACTCAGGTCGTTAAAAACATGGGCATGAGGCTGATGGCAGTCCCTCAAAGTTGTGTGCATGGGCATGTCAGCATGCTACTTGAAATTTCACTTGCTCTTCTTCACGGCCTTCTTGGCTGCCTCAGCAACCACCTCATGCTTGAAATAAAACCTATCCTCTGCTGGGAAACGTAAGCTGGGCTGCGGTTGGGCTGATCGCTGAGCTGCAACACGCAACATTGCGGCGTCGACTGTCAAGGGGACCCAGGGTTTGAAGGCTGGTTGCTGCTTGCCACCCTCCATGCTGGCTGCTGCTGCTGCTAGCATGTTATCCTTGTCTGGGGGGTGTAAGCCACTTCTAGAGTGCACGCTCTTTTCAAATGCCGCCCGACATGTATTGTTATCAGTGTTTAATCATATGCTTCAAGTAAATAATTATAAATAATTACAGCATGAACCCCTGGCGCCATTTCTTGCCAGGGGCCTTCCCCTTAAAGGGGTCCATTTTGCCCTTGCGCTCCGTGACCCGCTGCGTCGTCCTCACGGCTGCCAGCAGTGCTGTCTTGGTCACCCCCACACCCTGCTGCTGGGCTCCCACCACCATGTCCCTGAGCTGCTGCTCCGCTACAGCTGACAAAACTGCTGGCCGCCCCCGTTTTGCAATCACCCCACCCCTCTTGATGACCCCGTGGAGGGTGGCATAGGGGACGCTGAACTGCTGGGCCAGGGCAGCGATGGACGGCTGTGGCTGGCCCCGCTTAGGCTTGAGGTAGGCCCGAGCAGCTTCGGAGAGCCTGCTGGCTCTATCGCCTGCGCTGCTGGAAGCCTTGGTGGACTGCCCAGCAGCCCCAGTGGTCAGTTTGGCCATTGGGGTCGGTGGTGTGCGGTGGGATCTGGGCACATGAGGCCATGGATCAACAGGATCAATGCAGCCAACGCGAATTTTGCCGCAAGGCCGCGGCCTGAGCGAACGAGCAAATGGGGCGCAAAGGCTGCGCCACATCGGGCACCTACCGAGGTGTCTAAAAGGGGCTGACTCGCGCGCGTTCCGTGCTGCAGCGGTGCAAGCGGCACCTTGGTTGCCGGGAGGGTCAAAAAGTGCGTGACAGGCGGGGGCCAGATCTCAGCCGTCGGAACGTGACGCGCTGCCCCATGCTGCCCCACACCACCAATACGCACGCAAAGGACGGTGCATGGAAGGAAGCGCGCGTGTTCAAGCGCGGAATCGGGAGAACCGCCGAATCAGGCCTATCAGATTTTGGCCACCCTCTGTGTACAGCAGCTAGCGCAGCCGTCATGAGAGCCATTGCCAGCGCCATTGCCAGCAGGCCATTGCCAGCGCACAGCCCAGCACACACATGTAACTGCCGCGCGCCCTCCACCCATCTACACCTCCTGCCGCCTACACCCTACCGCTCCCAGCCAACCGCCAACCACCAACCACCTTGAGGCCAGCTGTGTCTGCTAGGCGGCCCAGCTCCTCCAGTGAGTCATCCAATGTGTAGGTGGCCCGGGCTGGCCTACCGCCTGAGCGGGCCTCTGATGCTGCAGCCCCTGCCACGGCTGTGCCGCTGCCCTTGCTGCCTGCGCTGCTGCTGCGTATCTCCACCCCGACTAAGAACACTCGCTCGCGGTCATCATTAGGGTCGTCCTGTGGGCACCGGTTGGCAAGAGGGCAGGAGCAAGGGCGGTGGCAGAGCAAGGGGAGGGAGAGCAGGGGTGGTGGAGCTTGCGCTGAATATGATAAGACTTGAAGAACAGGCTGCTGGGCAACAGCTTCTGGAGTGCATATGTCGGTTAAGACCATTGCATTGAGCACACTGTGAGCATGCAAGCAAGGGAAGGCTACAGCAGCACGTGCAACATGTGTACCATCCCCACATGTGGACAGGCGTTGTTGTTGTTGTTGTTGTTGTTGTTGCTCTCTCGTCATCACCTGGTCTTACCTCTTCCTCCTCATCCTCCTCATCTTCTAGAAAGCCTGAATCGGTGCTGCTGTCCCCATCGCTTGACCCAGCTGGTCCGAGCACTAGATACTTTTGCAACTCCGCGACCTCCTCGGCAGTCAATCCCTGGCTTGTCGCTAGTGCGCTGTCGTGGCCAGCGCGTAATAAAGTGCAGGGTCTCGCCACTAAAGTGCGCCTAATTGCAGTTCCAGCGCAGCGCAACGAGGTGATGCGCACGCTTCTACACGGCGCTTGTATCCGTCTAAGCGGCAAGGGCATCGACATCACGAGAGTCGTGTGGGTTATGCTGTGCTATGTATCCTGTTCACTACGCTGTGCACCAAAACGTTGCTTTTGAACGGTTTGTCGTGGTCGAAATATCCACCTTTTCAAGACGTACACATGCAGGAATTGTGATCTTCGGCGCCGTGCTGTTGTGACTAGCTTGCCGTGATGTTGTGTGTATCTTTCCAACACTCCCTCAACAGCATACTAGCCTTCATTCAAAATGATGGGCAAGCAGCAGCGGCATGCACATGCAAATGTAGACGGGCTTGCTCCATAGATTAGAAACGTCAGCTTGTCGTTGCTGAAGGCATGTCCGCGCCACCGGTCAGCACAGTAAAACACACTGGGAGCTGCCATTGCGGGGCGGTAAGGTGCGGCACGGCCCTTGCGAATAAGATGCTGTGTATGGTGCTTTACATGTGCTGGATGTACACGCTGCCTCGTAGGTTCGAAGTAAGTCGCTGGCAGACTGATGTGTGACACACTGTGCGTCTCACTAATCCGTGTCCCTCTCGTGTGTGCCCCATGGCTGCTCAGTACCTGGGACCTGACAAAGACACCGCAATTGATTGCAACTGTAAGAGCTGGACCCAACACCCACATGACCGCAGTGTTCCTCTTTGCCACATCGACTGGGTTACACAGCACATATTGGTTACACACATGCGAATGGCCAAACGAATAAGCGCAGGGCTTGGCACAAATGTAAAACCAGCTGAGTGGCCCGCTGGTGTGGGGTTGTACAGGTTCCATCTGCCACATGAAGCGCAATACCCATGTCATGGTCCCTGAGGACAAATTCACCTTGCTGAGTGGTGAGGACTGCATCACCACCTACCAGGTACGCAGCCAGAAGGAGGAGGGTGGGAACGGGCAGGCAGGCGGCAGGTGATAAGGCAGGTGGGTGAGAAGTCGGCAGGGTGGGAGGGTTTCACCTCGCAGTTAACTCCAAGTGTGTACACAGTCCTTTAGGCAAGCAGGGCAACATCACATCAAGCGCGCCACCGTCACCATCACCATCAAGATCACCATCACCATTATGATCACCATTACATGGCCTGGGCCTGGCGCCATTGTTGCAACAAACATAACAGCCAGGGCCAGGCAGGGATGCAGCTGCCTGGTGGCTCCTGGTCACTCACCTCCTCCACCCTCCCCTGCCGCCTGCGCCATCTCTATGATTGCCCTGCACCTCTGCCAGGCCTGCCTTTGCGCTGTGTCACCTCCACGCTGCAGTTCAACACCAAGGTGGCTCGCCATCAGTTCTGCAAGTGGGTTGCCAGCATGGGAAGGGTGTAGTGTAGGACTAGGGGTAGGGGTAGTGCCAGGCAGGCTGCAGGTGCTTGTCTTGTCCCCTTGCTGCTCTCTACTGCATTGCCTGAGACCCTGGCGCCCTACCCTACTCATCCGCCCTACACAGCACCTTCATCGTCAGCCCAGCGGGCAAGAAATACCAACACAAAGGCCAAATCATAGGACCATCACAAGGAGTGCTTAGCCCATCACAAGGAGCAGGCAGCAAGCACCAACGCAAGGGTGTATTGAGGACCCATTGCTTGGATTGGCGTTTTCTCTGTATGGCTTTATGTTCCCATGCACATGGCATGGGCGCCTTTCATCTACTCTTTTGCCTGACCCCTGTGACAGGGTTATGGCCTAGGGTTGGCATGACAAACTTGCACGACGGTGAACTGCTGCTTGCGAGTTTCTTATAGTTCCTGCTGCTACCGCTGCGTGGTTTGACGTTGCACTGCTCGTGTTGCTGCCTGGGTTGGGTACTGAGCCCTTCTGGGCTGGCTGTTAACCTCGTGAGCCACACGGTAGTGGTGCTAGCAACCTTGAACAAGCCAACTTCCAGTTTAGCAAATTGGTGGAGGTGATGCAGCCTTCATGCACTGCATGAGACACAATTTGGGCGAGACCAAGCAGCCACACCACGCTGACGCTTACAACGGTGTTAAACCCATCTTCGTACTCCATGGCTGTTGCTTTAACTGTGAACCAGTCAGACATGGCATGCGGGGATGAATGTCTCTGTGTCACCCTCTGGCCACCCTGCCTGTACACTGCCCGTGCACTGTGATGCCTGCAGGGTGTGCGGCGTGCAAAGGTAAGCATCCAGCTGCGCCGCGGCGTGCTGTCGCGTAATAGCCACTAAAGCGGCCTCATGTTTGCATGTACCTCATGTTTGCATGTGCCTCATGTTTGCATGTAGCTTCTACCGCCCTCGCTCACACCCGCATGCCTACGCCGTCACCATATACTGTGTCGCACCGGGCACGTACACAGACATTAAGGTTGTCAATTTTGATGGCCAGCACTGGGAGGAGGTCATTGAAGAGTCGGGTATCCGCAAACTGGCGTCTAAGCCCGTGGCGGACACTGAGGGAGTCTGAGAGAGAGAGAGAGAAAACTGTCAGCCAGCGCCACAACTATCATGTGTTCAGCAGTCATTAAAGTTGGCTTGCACCGCTTTAACCGTCAGCCGTTGGGTTGCTTGGCCGCATCAGTGTAAACACATCGAATCGTCACTGCGTTAACAGTAAAGTATCGGTATCGTCACTGCGTTAACAGTAAAGTATCGGTATCGTCACTGCGTTGACAGTAAAGTACAGCAGACGTTAAGTAGATGGTACTACCACAGGTCACCCCCGCCATTGGCCCCGCAATTCACTTTTTGGCACCGTATTTGATCCGGTGCACGTAATTATCTCGCCGTTAGGCTCTACATCTCACAACGGTGTCTCTAGCAGGTTAGGCCCTCTTTTGTCGATTGTAAGTACTGCATTGTCTCGACGGCATGATTAGCTTCAAATGATATGCTCCATGCATTGACATGCAAGCAGGCGTACTGCACTTGTGCCGTTGGCTTACGGCGTGCGTAGAAAGTCTTTTAGAAGCGGAAAGCACAGGTCAGGTTTGGGCGGGCGCCGATCTGAGCTAGTGTTTTGCGGATGGCGGGGGTGACCAGATGCCAGATGTGTTAGGGACGTTGCAAACCGCGTCGGCCTGGGAGTTGACCTTCGTCACTAGACATCATACAGTTCCAAACAGCCATGACTCAGGGAATGAGACCCATGGCTTGAGCCCCACGAATGGTTACATCCGGGTTTCAAGGCAGATGCATCAGCCTTGTTTTGCAGCATGTGGCGCTCCTCTTCTAGATGTTCTAGGCTGCCTTGAGACGTCATATAGGGAGAGGGCATGTTTTAAGTATGCGGACCGCATTGGCCTACACCATATGGCACCCCACCCTGCCATACTACCACAGACAGCTTGTGGCATTGCTATTACAGGGATGTGTCGACAACTCTCAAGCATTGGATGTGAATGCACTTGTGTGATAGCCAAACGTGAAGTCAACACCATCATCCGAAACACCAGTGATGTGCGTGTAAAAAATGGCTAATTGCAGCGGTCATGCTGGTCCCATTGTCACGCTGTTTGTGAGTGGCGAGTCAGGAATGGGCCTTCTTGTGCGCAGCTTGTACAATGATCCCACCCCTCCTGAATTGGGCCATGTGCCCTCTGCTGCAGCAGCCAGTCCCGCCCTAAACAGGGCGAATTAAGAACCACAGGTGAGTTCCGCCTATCCCTAATGCAGCTAGAAAGTGGTCATCCACCCTAACAGTGATGCCCATGCGCATGGGCTCTTTCTTGCAGTGCTCAATGTCCAGTGCTTAGTAGTCTCGTCACAGAGCAGTGAAGGCAGGGAGTAGGAAGCAGCTGGCCACCTGGTTTGCACCCCTTCCTTCCCTCACTACCCAGCCAGAGCTGGTGCTGGATCTGGTACATATGGTGTGCCCTAGTGCGCAGCAGTGTACAAAGCTGCTTGCTTATTATGTGTCGGAAGTTGGAGCCACCCCTATGACCCCATCCCTCTGCTGCTGCTGCTGCTGCTACTGTCGCAGGTCCTTGCTGCTTTGCTGCTGCAAGACACATGCACATGGACACCATGGACTGTGCACCCTGCAAATGTGTACACCACACCCACACCCACCTGCTCAGCCCTCCCTTCTGTGATGCACACGCCAACAGCTGCTGCATCCTGATTTGTCCGTGAGGAATAGACACGGAACCCACATGGTAGCCAAGTGGCCACATGGGCACCACACGGCTTTAGACCTCTATATCAAACTGGCGTCACTCAAGAGCTCTGGAACCCTGGGAGAGCTGAGTGCTGCCACGGTGTCAGTGAGGGGCGCATTGGCAGCCAAAGCGAGCTGGTGAATGAGGTTGGAGACGGTAGAGGAGCGGCCAGGGGGGCGTCGGTGTGCTGCCCCGCCTCTTGGCCAGCGCCCAGACAACCCACTGGCTACCCTGGTCACCACCATGCCGGGTGCCTGCTCTGCCACGGTGCTGGGTGTGGGTGCGTCCACCCCTTCACAGGAGCTGTGTGGCAGCTGGGCAAACCGAATGCCGGCCTTGACCGAAGGTGCGTTCAGGCTGCCTTCGTGTGGCTGAGGGACATGCAATGGGGCCATGGTGGATGTGTGGGAGGGGCCCTCCGGCCCAGGAGCAGAGGATGCCTTGTAGGTGGCTAGGCCCTGAAGCCCATCCCCTCGCGACTGCCTGCTGCTCTGCCGGTGGGCTGTCTGTGCTGGCGCTGCATGCTGCTGGACATCGCTCTTCGCACTGTGCAGCAGTGACGCAAGGCCTGAGGATGGGGTATTGGCGGTGCTGGCCCCGGGCATAGCCTTGCGGCCAGAGCGACTCAGGTCAAGCATGGCCACAGCGGCAGCGGTCACCACCATGAGGTTGTGAGTGCTGCTTGCTCGGTGCGAGTTCATGCTCGTACCCAAAGTCACTGCTGGCGGTGTGGCGCTCCCGGACTGCGACACTTTGCTGGAGAACACCACGGAATGCTCGGAGGCATGCGGCGCGGCGGATCCAGCGGGTGCGATCTGAGACGCTCGCCGGGAGCCACGTCGCGAGCCCCGCAGCGAAACGCTGCTGGAGGCTGTCAGAGAGCGAGTAGTAGCACTGGGTGGTGCAGCGAGGGCGGCCAAGTCACTTCCAGTCTTGGACGGCTTGCGGTGGTGAGGAGAGAGCTCGCCTGACGCAACGAACCTTGGGCTGATGATACTACCGGGGACTACGGGGACATCCAGGTTGCGTTGCGTGGTGCTGCGTCGCAGCGAGCGCATGCGTTCAAGCACTCCGAGACCAATGGCGCTAGACCGCCGCAACGACACCGGTCTGGCGAAGGTCACTCGCTCTCGCTCCTCAGAAGTCGGGTGGTCCCCCTTGCCATCAGCATCAGCGGAAGGACCGACAGGATGCGAATCGAGTTGGTGCTGTACCACGCTGGCAGGCTGCACCTCCTCTTCACAACCGTGGGAGAGGCGCGCGGCGCAGGTCGCCTGGATGATCGTCATGATGTTCAGCGCGGCTACATCCAGATCGGCGTCAGCCTCTTCGGGGTGTGTGCTAGGATCCCACAGCCAGGTATCCATGCGGCCTTTCCCCTTGACGTCCACGCCACCAGTGGCCTGCACTCACAGACCCCAGGTTGTGGATGAGCACAAGTCCTGTACTAACTTGACACAGAGTTGTTGCTGCTGAGGGGCCTTGCGCACCGTCCAAGTGGTGGGGGGCGCTCCCCGTACACTGCTCAGCAACTCATAGGTAGTGCTTGACACTTGCACAACGCATGGCTTGGGGCATGTGGATTCCTGAGACACGCAACAGCAGGGAGTTCAGGCAGGGGTAAGGCAGGTTGAGGCATGGCATGGCATGGCAGGGCCAGCACCCAGGGCATGAGAGGAAGCCAGTCTCGTCAATCTTACCATGCGTGACGCTGTGTTCATGGCGTCCCCAAACAAACTGCAGCACATCAGCACAACCCACATCACAACAAAGCAAAGCACAAGTCAGAAGCATGAATCCCTGGACAGGCATGGTGACCCACAAAAGCTGGCATCATCATGATCAAATGTTCACTGCACATTTGAGGGTTGACATCATCATCACTAAATGTCATTTCCTAACGGCGCTGCTGCCTCACACATGCTCACATACTGAACATGTCGTGGTGTACTGCTGGTGAATTCTAGGATTGAGAAGAGCTTGGGCCATAGCCATTCACATGCCTTGGTTCAAGAGAGGCCCGACCACTCACTGCTGTCCCGAGCCACACCAAGCAATGGTCTACCTTCCCAGCGCTATTCAGTTTGCACATGACATCGCATCAAACCACATTGCATCACATCCAGCCCTGCACAAGGTCCGGAGAATTTTTCAAACCTCCAATGCTACCCTGAGCAACCACCTGAATTTTGGAAGCTTTGTGCCAATGAGGCCTGTCACCTGCACAACAACATGGGGTGAGCATGTGTGATGCATATTGCAGGGAGAGCATGTGTGATGATACAAATGAAAAGAATCAAAAGAGAATAGTACGGTATGTAATACATATATGTTGCAATGTATATGCATTGATGCCAGCCCTGCGCATTAGCGCAAGGGATCATCCACAGGATGTGCTGATGCTGCTGAGTGGTTTGTTACACGTACCACGGGGCCGGTGTGCATGCCCACCCTGACTTGAGTAGGTAGCCCGTTGTGCGGCATGGGCACCGTGGCTGCACAGCGCAGCACCGCCTTGGCAAAGGCCAGGACCTGGGAAGTAGAGCCAAGCCAGGGTCAGCAAGGTCAGGGGTCGAAAGTGAGGGGCTGAGAAGCTTTGGCCAGTGAGGACAGCACTTCAAAACACGGCATGTTTATCTGGTCACGTGTATTGTAGGCCCTGTAACGTGCCCTGCGACATGGACAGCCAGCCCAGGGCCTATTGTGGTGCCCAGTAGTGGCCCATGCACCTTGCCACAGCCCCATGCAGCCGATCAGCATCACTGCCAGTAGCCTCAGAGCCAGGGCCCAGCATTTCCCCTCCAGCCAAGCGCACCAAGACTGAGCCGGCAGCTGAGCCAACCTAGCCCACCAAGGGCAAGGGCAAGGGGCAAAAAGCCAAACCAGCACCGCAGCCTGGCAGGTGGGTAGACAGGACTGGCATGCAGCGTTAAACATGCAGCACATTTGGGAGAGGAAGTGGTGTCTGCTGGAGCTGTGCTGGTGGCCAGAGCAGCTGGAGCTGCCATACAAGGCCAGGGAGTACCCTGGCCTGGGCGACAAGCAACTGCAAGACCCAGCAACGAAGGCAGCAGCAGCAGCAGCCTGTGGCACAACAGTAGCCTTGTCTTGCCAACATGCTGTGGCCCTGTAGTGTGCCTCGATTGAGCAGGCAAGGCTGCCATCCCAAGGAAGGGAGTACCCTGGCCTGGGCTACAAGCAGCTGCGAGGTTGAGCGCACAAGGAAGGGAGTACCCTGGCCTGGGCTACAAGCAGCTGCGAGGTTGAGCGCACAAGGAAGGGAGTACCCTGGCCTGGGCTACAAGCAGCTGCGAGGTTGAGCGCACAAGGAAGGGAGTACCCTGGCCTGGGCTACAAGCAGCTGCGAGGTTGAGCGCACAAGGAAGGGAGTACCCTGGCCTGGGCTACAAGCAGCTGCGAGGTTGAGCGCACAAGGAAGGGAGTACCCTGGCCTGGGCTACAAGCAGCTGCGAGGTTGAGCGCACAAGGAAGGGAGTACCCTGGCCTGGGCTACAAGCAGCTGCGAGGTTGAGCGCACAAGGAAGGGAGTACCCTGGCCTGGGCTACAAGCAGCTGCGAGGTTGAGCGCACAAGGAAGGGAGTACCCTGGCCTGGGCTACAAGCAGCTGCGAGGTTGAGCGCACAAGGAAGGGAGTACCCTGGCCTGGGCTACAAGCAGCTGCGAGGTTGAGCGCACAAGGAAGGGAGTACCCTGGCCTGGGCTACAAGCAGCTGCGAGGTTGAGCGCACAAGGAAGGGAGTACCCTGGCCTGGGCTACAAGCAGCTGCGAGGTTGAGCGCACAAGGAAGGGAGTACCCTGGCCTGGGCTACAAGCAGCTGCGAGGTTGAGCGCACAAGGAAGGGAGTACCCTGGCCTGGGCTACAAGCAGCTGCGAGGTTGAGCGCACAAGGAAGGGAGTACCCTGGCCTGGGCTACAAGCAGCTGCGAGGTTGAGCGCACAAGGAAGGGAGTACCCTGGCCTGGGCTACAAGCAGCTGCGAGGTTGAGCGCACAAGGAAGGGAGTACCCTGGCCTGGGCTACAAGCAGCTGCGAGGTTGAGCGCACAAGGAAGGGAGTACCCTGGCCTGGGCTACAAGCAGCTGCGAGGTTGAGCGCACAAGGAAGGGAGTACCCTGGCCTGGGCTACAAGCAGCTGCGAGGTTGAGCGCACAAGGAAGGGAGTACCCTGGCCTGGGCTACAAGCAGCTGCGAGGTTGAGCGCACAAGGAAGGGAGTACCCTGGCCTGGGCTACAAGCAGCTGCGAGGTTGAGCGCACAAGGAAGGGAGTACCCTGGCCTGGGCTACAAGCAGCTGCGAGGTTGAGCGCACAAGGAAGGGAGTACCCTGGCCTGGGCTACAAGCAGCTGCGAGGTTGAGCGCACAAGGAAGGGAGTACCCTGGCCTGGGCTACAAGCAGCTGCGAGGTTGAGCGCACAAGGAAGGGAGTACCCTGGCCTGGGCTACAAGCAGCTGCGAGGTTGAGCGCACAAGGAAGGGAGTACCCTGGCCTGGGCTACAAGCAGCTGCGAGGTTGAGCGCACAAGGAAGGGAGTACCCTGGCCTGGGCTACAAGCAGCTGCGAGGTTGAGCGCACAAGGAAGGGAGTACCCTGGCCTGGGCTACAAGCAGCTGCGAGGTTGAGCGCACAAGGAAGGGAGTACCCTGGCCTGGGCTACAAGCAGCTGCGAGGTTGAGCGCACAAGGAAGGGAGTACCCTGGCCTGGGCTACAAGCAGCTGCGAGGTTGAGCGCACAAGGAAGGGAGTACCCTGGCCTGGGCTACAAGCAGCTGCGAGGTTGAGCGCACAAGGAAGGGAGTACCCTGGCCTGGGCTACAAGCAGCTGCGAGGTTGAGCGCACAAGGAAGGGAGTACCCTGGCCTGGGCTACAAGCAGCTGCGAGGTTGAGCGCACAAGGAAGGGAGTACCCTGGCCTGGGCTACAAGCAGCTGCGAGGTTGAGCGCACAAGGAAGGGAGTACCCTGGCCTGGGCTACAAGCAGCTGCGAGGTTGAGCGCACAAGGAAGGGAGTACCCTGGCCTGGGCTACAAGCAGCTGCGAGGTTGAGCGCACAAGGAAGGGAGTACCCTGGCCTGGGCTACAAGCAGCTGCGAGGTTGAGCGCACAAGGAAGGGAGTACCCTGGCCTGGGCTACAAGCAGCTGCGAGGTTGAGCGCACAAGGAAGGGAGTACCCTGGCCTGGGCTACAAGCAGCTGCGAGGTTGAGCGCACAAGGAAGGGAGTACCCTGGCCTGGGCTACAAGCAGCTGCGAGGTTGAGCGCACAAGGAAGGGAGTACCCTGGCCTGGGCTACAAGCAGCTGCGAGGTTGAGCGCACAAGGAAGGGAGTACCCTGGCCTGGGCTACAAGCAGCTGCGAGGTTGAGCGCACAAGGAAGGGAGTACCCTGGCCTGGGCTACAAGCAGCTGCGAGGTTGAGCGCACAAGGAAGGGAGTACCCTGGCCTGGGCTACAAGCAGCTGCGAGGTTGAGCACTCAAGGTCCAGCAGCAGCAGGAGACTATTGTGTCACCACATAGTGTGCCATGTTGAATATGTGTCAGTTAACCTAATAGTGCATGCGTATCATGCCAAACTGGCTAGTCGCCCCTTCGGAGGTCAGGCAGCAGTGCATGGGGGTGACTTCCGCAGCCTCAGGGACACCATTGCGGATGTGGTGGGTTCTAAGGCTGGGCCAGCTGTATGTGCCATTTTGATGTTCTGTGCTGCAGCAATGATAGGGGTCGTTTGATGGACACCATACTGCTGCTGATGCATTGTGCTGCATTGAGTTTACCTGGTGAGCCCCCACTGCTGCTTCTAGCGCTCCCAACGTCCCCTCCTGCAGCAGCCATTGCATCACGACAGCCCCACCATGACCGCCCCATGTCAGCATGCCCTGGTGAGCAGCATGCTGCAGCCCCTTGCCTGCATAAGCCTTCCACTGCCACCATGATGGTAGCCCTTGCTGGTGGTTAGCCTGGTGGTTAGTCTGGTGGTTAGCCCTTGCTGTGGTGGTTTGGTCACCTGCTGTTTCTGTAGCCTACGCCTGACCCTCTGAGCAGGCAGCTGCTAGGCTGGTTAACCGTTATTGTGTCAGGGTCCAGGCTGAGGTAGCTGCTGATGCGTCAGAGGAGAACACGTTACTGGCTGCTTTCAGGCTGGGGACGCCCATTGACGGCAGCTTGCATTGAGGTCACTCGCACTGAGGTCTGCTGGGGTCCAGGCAGAGGTAGCTGCTATTGCGACAGAAGGGAGAAACAACTTGCTCGCACCTGCTTGGTGCTGCCCAGCACGGTGAAGCCGTCCTCATCCAGTGCCATTAGCCCGCCAGCGGCCACAAAGCAGTCTCCTGCTGTTTCCACCTGCACCAAGCAGATACGGTGCCCAGCATGGGCAGACAGCATACATGCTTGCATCACCACCATGGGAAAGTGGTTGTGGTGTCGACAACACACCACCAGTGACAGCACTTTCTTGATCGGCTCAGTGTTGACTAGGCTACAATGGCTCCAAAGTGTGAGGGGCCATCAGAGGGTCGGGGCAGCCTGGGTAGGGGTAACCCTACAGGGTCTACCATAGGGTCATTGCCATCATTTGCATGCCAGCTGCACACCATGATGTGTGTGGGCTTTGGCGCTTGTGGGTGACCTTGTGGGTGACCTTGTTTATCAAAGAGGGTGAGAGAGCGACGAGGTGGGCACACACAGCTGCCCATTGCAATTAGGAGCTAGTTTGAGCCATGTCATCGCCGCCTTCACCGTTTGGCTGTTGCCCGCCTGCTGCACTGACACATGCTGCATAACAGCTGCTCTTCAACCCAGTGGCTCCCAAGTGACCCTCTGATTGTTCATGAATACAAAAATACAAAACAAAAGCACAAGCACAGCTGTGCAGCCTGGGCACTACCTTGTGGATCTGGTACAAGTCAACCAGCTCGTCAAAGCGTGTGAACAGCTCGTTGAGGTACTGCATGACTTGCGCAGGGGCCACCTGACGGCTCATGGTGGTGAAGCCTATGATGCTGCGCCCACAGCAACCAGCAGCGGCAGCAGGCCAGGCGGGTGAGGTGAGGTCGGAGGAGGTGGAGCTGGGTTAGGGAGGGGAGGTGAGCTAAAAGGAGGTGGAGCTGGGTAAGGGGAGGGGAGAGGAGGCCAAACAGAGTGAGGTTAGGCACTGGCTCCATCTGCAATTGGCCCACTTGTCCACACATGCATCAGGAGGTAGCAAAGTTGACTGGCATTCCCGCAGCCACATCCCCACCAACAACAGCACCCAACACGTGGCAAGTCACAGCTACATGGTCAACAAGCAGCGTCATTCAAACAAGAATTGTGATAAGCAGCATGGCTGGCTACTCACTCGGTAAACAGGATTGTGACGTTTTCATGTGAGCTGGCCAAGCTGGTCATATCTCCCGCTGCTGGGTTGCCAGGCCCTGATGGTGGGTTCACCATGAACTCAAGGACATGCCTGCATGCACACAGGGAGGCAGCGGGCAGTGGCTGGTTGTCAGCACCCATGCAGGGTCAGACTGTAGGGCACGAGTGCCGTGCAAGGCCAGTGCAGGGTGAAAGGCCAGTGCATGGTGGGGGGCGTGAGCTGTGAGGTGGTGGTGGCGTGTCAGGCGTGTCAGGGGAACTACAGTAACTGGCCATTGTGGCCTCTTTGTCCTGGTCGGGCCAAGCAAGGTCAAGCCAAGCCAAGCCAGGACAAGTCAAGCCAGGACAGGTCAGGCCAAGCCTGAAAAGTCAAGCCAGTGTAAGTCAGATCAACGCAGGCCAAAGCAGAGCAAGCCAGACCCAGACCCAGCAAGGCCCATCCCTGCCAAGCGGTGCCAAGCTGATCAGAGAGGCTAGGTTTCTCACCTGGGAAACATCTGCTCCAGCATTGCCAGCTGGCTCTCCGTCAGCGCCACCATGCGCGCCTCCAGCTCAGCCCTGGTGGAGATGTCGGTTTGCAGCAGCAGCAGCATGCGGCGCTGGCTGACTGGGTCGGTGAAAGGGAGGGCCTGGACCTCATGCCTGCATGCGCAAACTCCGATCAGCAAATGGCACATTTGGATGTATCTTGTAACGACACATGCAGCTACACATGCACATGGGACAGTCGAACACACAGTCAATCATGGCTAGGTGCTCGCAATGTCGGGGGGCAGCGTCCCGATGCCAACGCTGTCGTGAGAAGTCTCAGGCTTACAATCGCAAGGTCAAGGCCGAGGCCAAGGCTGCAGATCAGTGCAATGTATGCTTCCTTATTGCGCCCGTGCCCGGCCGTCGGCAAGTCAGCATAGACCCATTCATAGCGTCTAGCCCTTGTAAATTGCAGGTTCATGAAGCTCATGTATCCTGATGGAGAGGGTGGGGCGCGGGAGGAGGAGGAGGAGGAGGAGGAGGAGGAGGAGGAGGAGGAGGAGGAGGAGGACCTCAGCAGCAGCAATGAGGCAGAAGAAATTAAGCAGCAGCAGCAGCAGAAGAAGAAGTTGCAGCAGTAATGAGCCCTAGTGCGTCAGTCTGCATTGTCTACATGGATCTCATTGGGTCCCATGGGTCTCATTGGGGAACCTGTCAGGGTTGGAGAACATGCCCATGAGATAACATAGCCTCTGGGTGTTACTGCCGCTGCACTGCTGCTGCAGCCACTGCACTGCTGCTGCTGCACTGCTAATGGTGCACTGTCCTTGATCTGTGGTGTGGGGCAACTGCATGCCGTGACATGGAGGATGAGAGTTAACATTATGCAAGCCATCAGCCTGGTGAGGGTCCTGATGAGGGGCTACAACTGCCTGTAACGCACCCCAAGACTAGGCCAACGAGTACAGAGTCGGATGTTCCCTCATAGAGTTTGTATCAATGTTTTAAAGAAATCCCACATGTATTGTTCACGGGAAAGTTCGCTAGGTCACAGCCATAGGTGGGGTGGAAGTGGAGGCGTAGCACCCACCAGCACGCTGCCACCGGCTCCTCCTCTTCCTCCTCTCCCTCCTCCTCACTCCCCCCTTCCTGTCCTTCTTCCGCTGCCTCCTCATCTCCCTCCTCCACATTCGTGCACTCCACGTACAGGACAGGCTGGTTGTGATGACCCAAGGCAGGGTCTACACCCTGTTGCCAAGACCTGGATTCCGCCTGGGTAGCCGCTCCCCCCTGCTGCTGCCCTCCAGCCGCCAGTGACCTGCGCCTGCACTGGGCGCACCCCTGCCCCTGGGGCTGTGGCATGCCGGCCGCAGCAGGGCTGTGGGGTGCTGTACCCACGGCCTGGTGGGCTTGAGAGTCCTCAGCAGCAGCAGCAGCAGCAGCCCACAGGCCAGAGGGCCCCCCTCCCCATGCTGGCGTGCTAGGGGGGCTGCTGCCAGCCACGTCACCCAGCTGCTGCCTGCTGGCACTGCAGCCAGGGCAGGCGGACAGGGCCTGTGCTAGCGTTACTACTCCGTGCAATGGCCGGGCTACAACCGGCTGGCTGGCTTGACTCTGGGCTGCCGCTCCCGCCTTGCATGCCCAGCCCCTCACCCAGGCTGCTGTGCTGGCAGCTGCCAGGCAGGTCCACCGGTGGGCATGGCCCGGGGACCAGTGCCCTGTGGTCAGGTCTGGTGATGGCCAGGGACAAAGGGTTGGGAGCCTGGCCCCTGGCCCTGTCCCTGAAGGCTTGCAGCTGAGAGCTGCGGGGGGAGGTCAGCCCCTGGGCCTGTGGCGTTTGCACTGCCATGCTTGTGCAGCGCTGGAGCCGGCCCCCTGGCCCTGGCCCTGCACCTGCTGCCGCCACTGCCCCTACCCTGTCTTTGCAAGGACCTGCCCAAGGGTAGGAGTCACCCAGGCCTGTGATGCCAGCGCTGGCCTGGGTGGTGGATGCATGGCGACGCAGGGAGCCACTTCGGCTGGGATGTAAAGAGCCATCAGATCCAGAAGCCGACCAGTTGGGTGGGTCCCTACCTGGTCCCTCAGCTTGGCCGCTCCCTGACACAAGGCGGGAGACGCTGGGGGATGGATGGTGCTGCTGGTGGCGGTTGGTGGCTAGGTTGGGGGGCAGGGTGGTTGTTCGGTTGAGCAGTGACATCACTCGCGAGCTAGGTTCCACAACCATGCCACCGCTCACTGAGGAGTGACTGGCAGAGGGGCGGAGGAGGGAGGAAGGGGCGGAGGGGTGTGGGAGGCGGCTGGGGGCCCCAGGCTCGCGCCGTGGGGGGCCAGGGTAGGCTGGGGATGCGGGGCTTGGAGTGGCCTCCCAGGGGCTGTGGAGGGCGTGGGTGGGTGACAGGCTGGCGGGGTAGGGCTCGGAGGGTAGGGTCAGGGAGGCCCTGGGCAGGGTGTGGGAGCGGGTGTGCGTGGGGCTGGTATCTGGCTGGCTAAGGAGCCCCTCAGATGGCGCGAAGCTGACGGAGTGGGGTCGCAGAGACAGGGTGTCCTCACTGGGGCTAGAGGCCTGTCCTGGCAGAGGCAGGTAGGTGGACGAGGTGCGGGACTCACCCACTGCCTGCCCTGCCTGTTGGTGGGAAGGGGGGTGGCTGTTGGCCAGGGCCTGGGGTGCACCAGGGGAGCGGGGAGGGGCATCAGCCTGGAAGGGGATAGGCACCTGCAGTGCTGTGTATGCATCGCATGGAGCCGGGTTAAACACGGGTGCTGGGGTAGGTACGAGCTGCACAGGGTCTGCGGATGGGCGGGGAGGGTGAGGGGGTGGGGAGGCACCCCTTCCCCCCTGCTCCTCCTCAGGTTCATGAGGCTGGGAGGGGGTGGTTGGGGTGGAGTGGGAAGTGGCCAGGGGTACAGCAGCAGCAGCAGCAGCAGCAGCAGCAGCAGCCGCCGCCAGGGATGGGGCAGGGGCGCTTGCCTCCCTCTGCTTGGACTCAGTGCAGGGAGGGGCGCTGGCTGAGTAGGGGGGCTGGGGGCAGGCAGTCTGCGGCCATACACCACAAATGCAGAGGGTATGCTCACAGCCACTTGCTGCAGTGTCTCAGTGCCGTGTAGACTGGTTACACAGCGGGTGCAGCAGCGCTCTCAGCCAAGGCTGACACAGCAGTCTGCCAGCAGTAGCTGCTCAGCAGCTGTGTTGGGTAGAGGGAAGTCTGCACCTGGGCATCAGTAAAGTTATGAACCTTGGTGCAGTTTGCCAAGTGCACCATGGCAGTGAAGAGTGGCTGCAGGGTGGGAGCAGCAAAGCTTGCAGAACCAGCTGCCACAGCAGATGCCTGCGGCGCGTCTCGATTGCCTGCACTGTCGTTTTTGACAGGGTTTTCTGGGGCTTGTGCTAAGTTGCTGCAAGCTGTGCTGGGGTTGGGCAGGCCATGCCAGGGGTATGGGTGACTCTACTCTGAGCCGCAGTGCACTTGTGCCAGTGTGCTGTAGCCTGACTGGGTTTACAGGCTGCTGATGCTCGTGGTGCTGCTGCTGCTGCTCATGCTTCTGCTGCTTCTGCTGCTGCTTCTGCTGCTGCTCATGCTGCTGCTGCTCATGCTGCTGCTCATGCTGCTGCTCATGCTGCTGCTGCTGCTCATGCTGCTGCTGCATCCACTGCTGCGGCTGGTTCCCTAAGTGTGAAGGTGCTGCACTACACCCATTGGACCGAGAACCCAAAACCCAGATCAACCGTGAAACACGGAAGTTGTTTAATCAAGCCACAAACGTCCCAAAGCCCAGCACCTGGCGCCACAATGGCTCGGAAGAAGCAGAAGAGCATCACCAAGGGCAGACCAGGCCAGGCCAGGTGAGGCTGTGTTGCAGCCCCACATGTGTCAGAAGCAGGCGGGGCCCAGGTGGTGTAGCCGACTGCCGACTGCAGCCCGGCAGGCCGGACCACCGCTCACCTCCGGGGAGATCAGAGGCGCCTCAATGCCAGCAACGGCGTCCACCGGCATTGCTGCAGCACTCTGCTCCTGACCACCTCTGACTGCGACCTCACAAACGGTGAAGGTGGCGGCTGCAGCTGCTGGTCTGCTTGCTTCGCCTGACACGCCAGCGGCATCTGCGGCTGCTCCTGCCTCACATGCCACTGCCATCTCTGCCCCTGCCTGCTCCACTGCAGCCTGGTTTTCCAAATCACCTGCTGCTGCTGCTGCTGCTGTGCCCAGTGCAGAGTCTGCCGGCACCGCAGCGATGCTGTCAACCTCCTGGTCCCCACCATTGCCTTGCCCCTGGCTGTAGTTCTGAGGCACTTGCAGCACACGGCGCCAGGCACGGCCCTGAGCCACCTCTGCCTGCAGCTCTTGCAGCAGGTCCTGCTGCTTGCTGAACAACCGTGCCAGCAGCAGCAGCGACGAGTTGGCTAAGTAGCTGGGAAGAGGTGCATTGGCTGCGTAGCAGGCCTGGTGCCCATGCTGGCTGGGAGGCTGGGGTGGGATGGGGAAGGTGGTGAGGGAAGGCTTGGGCAGCAGGTGCCTGTCAACTAGCTGGCCCCAATACAGCACACTGCCTTCATTCTGCAGGGCAGCAGACAAGTCAAAGGCGGCCCAGGCCAGCAAGCCTGAGTAGCCTGTCTCATTTCAGGCTACACCGTTTAATCGAAATTCGTGAAAATGTCCTGCTCCATCAATCACATGAGATCATGAGATAAACACATTCCATATTTGAGGTGGGAATTAATGGTTGAGATTAATGGTAAGGTTGAGACTAATGCCACAAGACACGATGGCAATGACCATGTCCCAAGACATTGCAATTGCATGACATCACAGGGGTGAAGCAGTACCACTTCATTTGCAGTGGCTCTGCAGTACAGCTGCATGGTAAGGTGTTTCAAAAGCCCATGCATGCCATGCGGTGAGCTGGCGCCTCGTTTCTGCATGATGCCTGCCAGGGAGTGTGGCAGTGTGACATGCGTGCCTGAGCTAAATGTTGGAGTATCACATGTGTGACCAAGGCTGTGGTAGGGTGTGTGACACACTACCTGATAGACCACCACGCCTTCAAGCTCCATCAGCGTGGCGATGACAGGCACTTGGTCCAAGATGGCCACCCCCCGCAGCATGTGTTGGAGCGCCGCCAGCCCTCCCAGCCCCTGCCCTCCCAGCCCTCCCAGCCCGGCCTGACTTTTCTCTCCAGCTTTGCTGGTGGTTCGAGCAGCCAGCATGGTGACATCCTGTTTGAGGCTGGCTCTCTCCAGCTTGCTGGACAGCCTACTGCTGGGTGCAGGCTCGGCAGAGCCGCTGAGCCCCTGTTTCAGGAGGGGTGGGGAATGCAAGGGGTTGGAGGAGACCTGGTCATCTGCGGGGTCTAGGATGCTGTCCAGCAGCTTGAAGGCGGACCCAGAGCGCTGGCTGCAGCTGGCCGCACGGCTGAAGTGTGGCTGCACTTGGAGCAGCACAGCCGGTTCCAGACCGCTGCTGGGGTTGTGAGCCAGGCCTGGGAAGGTCAGGGTGTCTGCTGCCAACATGACCCCGTGGGCCAACACTCTGGACTTGAGTTTTCCCAGCTGCACCAGGTGCGGCTGCGGCCAGCTGGGGCTGCCTTCTGCACTGCCCAGCTGAGAGGACCTCACCGCTTGCATGCATGCTTGCATGGAGACTGCCATGCTGGGCAAGTTGTGGAGCGAGTGGGCGGGCAGCTGGTGAAGGGACTGGCTGCCCTTAGCTGAGGCATGCGAGGAGTCGGCATCAAGACACGCGTTCACACTCTTCACTTGTCCCTTTTGATGGCCCTGGCGGAGTCCTGCACAATGCAGTGCTTTGAGCGAGTTCATGCTGGGAGCAGCGGGTGCACTAGGGCTGGGACACTATGTTGGCTGTGGGTGCTTGCTGTGTGATGTGAGGGTAGCGGAGGATGTACACACAGAGCAAGGTGGCTGTGGTGCATGTGGTCCATGTAGTCCTCTCCCTGGACACTGGCGTGAGGGCAAGGCACCACAGGGCAAGGCAAACAGGGAAAAAGTGGAGCAAGAAAGGATCGGTTGTCTGTAAATAGAGGCCTGACCAGGGTCTGCTGCCAATGTCAGATGCAGGACAGTGGGTGGGTGGCTGAGGGGCAACCAGGTCTTCTACTGTAGCAACTGGCAGGGTGAGAGGGTGATGCTGCTGCTGGTGCTGGCACCCTGGGGAAGAAATTATATAGTCCGCGACACCCCCTTCAGCTGTTGTCATCTGTCATGCAAAGCCCTGTCATAGGGGTCAGGCAAAGGTGTATGTGGAAGGCGCCCATGCCATGTGCATGACAACATGACTCTATTCAGACAAAACACCACCCCCAGTGAGGAGATCTATTTGTGCCTTTGAATTGGCGCTTGTTGACCGCTGCGCTGGTGATGAAGTGCTGGTAGCTGTGTGGTGGTGGGCTGTGATGATGATGACGGCTGTGCTGACCTGCCCAACTGACCTGGGGTGATCTCCCTGCACAATCCCCAGGAGCTGCGCAACTGTGCTGCCAGCTCCTCACAGGTAGCCACCCCCAGTGCTGCCTGAGCTTCCGCTGTGATCGCTACAGGCTGCACAAAGCATGGCAGCTGAGGGGGCTGCTCCTTGCTGCCTTGCGTTGCCCAGTATTGCGCAATGGCCCTGTAGACTGCCTGTGTGTGCTCTAGCTCTTGATCAGCGGGCGGTGGACCCCACTCCTTCTCTGAAGTAACGACGAGGCTGGGGAGCCAGGCTGTGAGAACTGGTGTGGACAGACTGGCAAGCTGAGCTGTGGAGATGACTCTGCAAGCAAAACAAGCCAAGGCAAGCTCACCAGACAGGCATGGGGTCAATGGAAGGGACTCAGCATCCAAGCACCAGAGAGAGAGAGAGACTCAGACAAGTGGCTGTAAGCCAAATGGTCAGCTGTTGCTGTCCCAAGTGATGACATGCCAACCTAGTGTCACATACATCTCAATGCAGATGAGTACAGGCTGTTCCAATTTCTTTCCTCCAGGCCCCATTGCGAGACATCCTGCAGTGAACGGTCACTGACCGTACGAGAATAGCAGTCTGCAGGTTGTCCTGCCATGCCTTGTCCATTTGTCCTCCTGTATTGATTCGTTGCACCCAGCCTGCCAACTGCATTTGTGGCACATTAGTGCATCATAGTCTACTGGTCAGCATTTGGACGAGTCCCACGCTGGGGCTGTGCTGGCGTCGGATGCCCAAGTACCTGTAGTGATGCGGCATGTTTAGCTGCAGGTGCAGCCCAAGCTGTAACACGAGCAGGGCCTATAGCAACGATAGGCACATCGCAGGACGCGAGGGCTTCAACCTGGAATGTAATAAAGCATCAAAGATGAAGTCTGCTACACTCGCAAGGACAAAGGGAAGGCGCAAGGAAGCCATACCTCCTCTGGCCGTACGCAAGCACTCCTGCCACCACCGTGGCAGCAGAAAAAGCGGCTTAACAAACCCATACAATGGTGAGAGCAAACGAAGGCATGTCAGCCGTAATGATTGTGTTGTTTGATATTTGCTTGGGCTGTGGCTTATTGCATACGTCGCCGTGGTACGGGGGAGACATCGCGTGAGTCATGTCGCCGGTGAGCTCCATGATTGCAAGTCACACTGTAAGGCGTCCACATGGGGTTGGTAATCTTCATGCAACTGCAGCCCATCTACTCAATCATTTGCTGTAACGTTTGCTGCGTCTGCTGCAATGAGATAATGCGCTTCTATTGTAAGACTGGAATTGCCATCGGAGTCTTTCGATGCGGGCAGCCACATGTGACCCCGGATGTGTCCCAATCACAAACCGTGGTTATCTACACTGGTAAGCTACATCCTTGGCTATCCGTTAGCGATGCACGACATGTCGGTGGCGCACACCACCGAAGTCCGGCAAACATGGCTGCGCGAGCTTCCTGATGGTGCAGGCCGCTTTGCGAGGATGTGAGAATTCCTTTGAGTGTTGACGGCAGCGCTACATCGCTATAATGGTGGGCGCCAGGCTAACAATCGGGCGCCCCCAACTAACAGAAAACCTACCACTGGTAGTAGGACGACTGTAACTCTGCACATACGGTGCCAAATATTATGCTAGATGATTCACAATGTAGCCAACACAGCCAGCTACCTTTGACCCATGCAGAATAATTATGCAGTTAGTAGGCCGTGCACAGCAAAGCATCAAAGTTAGTGATTTAAATTTGAGCCGTTGCGGGGCATGCAGTCATCGCTGCGACAGCCCGCGTCGCTTAGGATGCTCTACATAAGCATGCGCGTCGGCAGCAGCAGTCGGATCGGAAATCGGATGCGGCGATGTGGCAACGAGCCCACCTCCCCCCCTTACCTAGAGGGCAATGCCACAGCTCGACCATTGGGACTTACAGCATGCTACTTACTAGGTTAAGCTCATCTAGGACAGTGTTACAAACGTTCATACTCAGACAAGCCAAGAGCTCACTTCGGTCTGTGCCCGCCCCGCCCCGCCCCGCCCCGCCCCGCCCCGCCCCGCCCCGCCCCGCCCCGCCCCGCCCCGCCCCGCCCCGCCCCGCCCCGCCCCGCCCCGCCCCGCCCCGCCCCGCCCCGCCCCGCCCCGCCCCGCCCCGCCCCGCCCCGCCCCGCCCCGCCCCGCCCCGCCCCGCCCCGCCCCGCCCCGCCCCGCCCCGCCCCGCCCCGCCCCGCCCCGCCCCGCCCCGCCCCGCCCCGCCCCGCCCCGCCCCGCCCCGCCCCGCCCCGCCCCGCCCCGCCCCGCCCCGCCCCGCCCCGCCCCGCCCCGCCCCGCCCCGCCCCGCCCCGCCCCGCCCCGCCCCGCCCCGCCCCGCCCCGCCCCGCCCCGCCCCGCCCCGCCCCGCCCCGCCCCGCCCCGCCCCGCCCCGCCCCGCCCCGCCCCGCCCCGCCCCGCCCCGCCCCGCCCCGCCCCGCCCCGCCCCGCCCCGCCCCGCCCCGCCCCGCCCCGCCCCGCCCCGCCCCGCCCCGCCCCGCCCCGCCCCGCCCCGCCCCGCCCCGCCCCGCCCCGCCCCGCCCCGCCCCGCCCCGCCCCGCCCCGCCCCGCCCCGCCCCGCCCCGCCCCGCCCCGCCCCGCCCCGCCCCGCCCCGCCCCGCCCCGCCCCGCCCCGCCCCGCCCCGCCCCGCCCCGCCCCGCCCCGCCCCGCCCCGCCCCGCCCCGCCCCGCCCCGCCCCGCCCCGCCCCGCCCCGCCCCGCCCCGCCCCGCCCCGCCCCGCCCCGCCCCGCCCCGCCCCGCCCCGCCCCGCCCCGCCCCGCCCCGCCCCGCCCCGCCCCGCCCCGCCCCGCCCCGCCCCGCCCCGCCCCGCCCCGCCCCGCCCCGCCCCGCCCCGCCCCGCCCCGCCCCGCCCCGCCCCGCCCCGCCCCGCCCCGCCCCGCCCCGCCCCGCCCCGCCCCGCCCCGCCCCGCCCCGCCCCGCCCCGCCCCGCCCCGCCCCGCCCCGCCCCGCCCCGCCCCGCCCCGCCCCGCCCCGCCCCGCCCCGCCCCGCCCCGCCCCGCCCCGCCCCGCCCCGCCCCGCCCCGCCCCGCCCCGCCCCGCCCCGCCCCGCCCCGCCCCGCCCCGCCCCGCCCCGCCCCGCCCCGCCCCGCCCCGCCCCGCCCCGCCCCGCCCCGCCCCGCCCCGCCCCGCCCCGCCCCGCCCCGCCCCGCCCCGCCCCGCCCCGCCCCGCCCGCCCGCCCCGCCCCGCCCCGCCCCGCCCCGCCCCGCCCCGCCCCGCCCCGCCCCGCCCCGCCCCGCCCCGCCCCGCCCCGCCCCGCCCCGCCCCGCCCCGCCCCGCCCCGCCCCGCCCCGCCCCGCCCCGCCCCGCCCCGCCCCGCCCCGCCCCGCCCCGCCCCGCCCCGCCCCGCCCCGCCCCGCCCCGCCCCGCCCCGCCCCGCCCCGCCCCGCCCCGCCCCGCCCCGCCCCGCCCCGCCCCGCCCCGCCCCGCCCCGCCCCGCCCCGCCCCGCCCCGCCCCGCCCCGCCCCGCCCCGCCCCGCCCCGCCCCGCCCCGCCCCGCCCCGCCCCGCCCCGCCCCGCCCCGCCCCGCCCCGCCCCGCCCCGCCCCGCCCCGCCCCGCCCCGCCCCGCCCCGCCCCGCCCCGCCCCGCCCCGCCCCGCCCCGCCCCGCCCCGCCCCGCCCCGCCCCGCCCCGCCCCGCCCCGCCCCGCCCCGCCCCGCCCCGCCCCGCCCCGCCCCGCCCCGCCCCGCCCCGCCCCGCCCCGCCCCGCCCCGCCCCGCCCCGCCCCGCCCCGCCCCGCCCCGCCCCGCCCCGCCCCGCCCCGCCCCGCCCCGCCCCGCCCCGCCCCGCCCCGCCCCGCCCCGCCCCGCCCCGCCCCGCCCCGCCCCGCCCCGCCCCGCCCCGCCCCGCCCCGCCCCGCCCCGCCCCGCCCCGCCCCGCCCCGCCCCGCCCCGCCCCGCCCCGCCCCGCCCCGCCCCGCCCCGCCCCGCCCCGCCCCGCCCCGCCCCGCCCCGCCCCGCCCCGCCCCGCCCCGCCCCGCCCCGCCCCGCCCCGCCCCGCCCCGCCCCGCCCCGCCCCGCCCCGCCCCGCCCCGCCCCGCCCCGCCCCGCCCCGCCCCGCCCCGCCCCGCCCCGCCCCGCCCCGCCCCGCCCCGCCCCGCCCCGCCCCGCCCACATGGCTGCCACAAGTGGGGTTTGGGCACATGCTTGGCACGCAGAGTATGAGCACATGACTAACGGCATGCATGGCTGGCTGGCATATAGCCACGACACTGCTATTGGTTGTGATTGTAAACTAGCTTACCCCTTGCGAGAGTTTCTATGGTTGTTGTGCACCAAACTGCATACTCACTTTCGCAAAATGATGACCTTGCACCTACGGTTAGCCCTACAAAACTACGGATACAGTATGTACGTACGTACATACCGTCGTTTTTGTCGCCACACACGGATCTGGCCAACCCTACACATGACACTGATGCTGCCGCTGGTGCCGCCGCTGCCACTTCCGCAGCAGGCCTTTGTCGCGCACGACCACCCACTCCTGGCCCACACCGCCTGAGTTGGGCATGGCGGGCGGCCCAGCCACGTGGGCGCGGGCCCGGCCCGGCTGCAGTGCGGCGGATATTCAGCGCGGCTGACACGTCTCGATCTCGGTCAGGCCCCTCATCCGGGACCGCGTCGCGATGCTGCGCACCGGGTGCAGCCACCTGCAAGCCGCGCACCATGTGGCCCAATGGCAAGCTGCCGAGCAGCGCCCTCATAGTGCAAGCATTCAATCTGCTGAACGAGCCGCGCCTTGACCACGCGGACGCCACGACAGCGCCCGCCTCTAAACCCGCAGCGGACACACTGGTCACCGCTGGGGCTGGCTGCACTCTATTCGGGCCATTACTAGCTCATCGCACAAATCGTCGGCCTCATCCGTGCAGAAATGAGCTAGAAAGTTATCTCTTGAGCCATGGGGGTGCAGCCAATGGCGGGGGTGACCCACTGAACATTCAACCGCCGACAAGCCCAGTCGCGCGCCCGGTACACCGCTTACACCACGTCCCATGTAGCTAGCCCGAGTCGTTGTGGGCAGGCCCCGACTACTGCACCCACCAGGTGTTTTTGGGATGGTCACGGGTGGACCTTTTGATGGTCCCGGCTCCTGATCAAACTGACAGACTCTGACAGCTTTCAAGCCGCGTGCAGGTAGCGCGGCCTGCTGCTTTCCCAGATGACGTTCCTTTGCTGTCGCCCACCGCTAGCATGTGAGCACAACAGCTCACAGCACTCTTCTCACACCTGGTTACGACTCACATGTACTGTGACTGTCTATATTTGTAAAGCTCACATCCGAGTGCACGCTCAGCAAGAGCAGCTTCTATAGCTCAGTTGGTAGAGCGTGGCTTTAGTAAGGCCAAGGTCAGGCGTTCAAACCGCTTTAGAAGCAGACAACTAGTATTATTGCAACCCACAATCCGTGGCTATGGGGGCCTTTCCACATGGCGTAATGGGGCAGACAGGAAGAGATCAGCAGGTTATAAACATTGCACCACTCAGAAAGCTGGCTCACAGGGGCAGCCCAGGCAAGGGTGCTGCCGGGAGGCATGACAATGGCCTTCTTGTCTAACGCCAGGGCATGGCGGTGCCTATTGACTGCTGGGCTCGGGGGTCCCGCTCCCAAGCGTGGCGGGCAAGGTGTACGTAACTGCCATCCCCTGGCGCCCTCTCAACATCCATCTGCTAGGAAGAGGTGCACGTGCACGAGGAAATGTTGTGCAAGAGGCGTCCCTTGCTGCAGGTTGCTGATGCACTGAATGCTTGGGTGTCCAGCCTTGCAGTACATGCATTGCAGGAGAAATACCGGGAAGTTGAGGGTCATGTAGGAGAGATGTCCGGGCGTTCCTGCCAGAGCGCTGTGACAATGCTAGCTAATCCTTCTCAGCGAGGCCACATTGCCGCAAGCATGAAGGAGCAAGTTGAACTGAAAACGGTGATGCAATAGCCATACAATTGGGTTATTGCCGAGTGAGATTACACACAGGCACATCTTCTTTTGTGTTGAAAAGGCAATGTTGGGCAGAGAAGCGTAAATGATCCAGCCAAGCAAAATGGGGTAGGCATTGACCGTCCAGGCAGTCAGTGCATCCCATCAGAGTATAAAACAGACAAGCTGTTATAGACAAGCTAGCCAGGTAGAAGCTGACAAGGGCCAGGTGACTAAGCAATGGCCGCCAGAACACCGAGCAGTGGCTAGCACCGATCCAGCCCCACCTCAAGCACCTTGCAACACCCCGCACAGTCGGTACCTCCCAGGAGGCCGACCAAAAGCACATCACGAAGTGGGCATGACAGTGGCTCAGCCTGCACGGAGTCAATTCATTGCCAGTCATTGTGTCAAGCAGCTGGTGGTGTCCTTGTGTTCAGCGCAGCTGTCATCGGCACAAGGGGGGTCTGAGATGCTGACGCAGTGTTGCGAGCCCGCTGCAAGGTGGTGTGCAGGCCCAGGGGCACAGACCAGTGGCAGAGCAGGGTGGAGCTAGTGGATGGGTTACGCACAAGCTGGGTTAGCTCAGCAGTGAATGGCCAGCAGATCTATGAGGGCAGGCACGCCCACCAGGCCTGCAGGCTGAAAGCCCCCAACAGGTACACCACTTATTGAGCCAACAGCGTGACCAGCCAGTGCGGGGCCCGATGTGGTGCCCAGTAGTGGCCTCACGCATCCTGCTACAGCCCCCATGCAACCAGCCACCGCACAGCCAGCAGCCTCAGAGCCTGGACCCAACCACCCCCCGCCAGCCATGCGCAGGGCCCCACCAAGGGCAAAGGTAAGGCCGAGGGGAGGGTCGCCCAAGCCAAGCCAAGCCAAGGGTACACAGGGACTGCAATGCAGCGCAAAACATGCAGCGCTCTGGGGAGAGCAAGTTGCGCCTGCTGGAGTTGTGCTGGCGGCCAGACCTGCCAGTTCTGCCAGCCAAGATCAAAGAGTAGCCATGCCTGGGCTACAAATGGCTGAGAGACCAGCCACCCACAGCCCAGCTGCAGCAGCCTGCGGCAAAGTAACGTGGCCTCTCTTGGGATGCTACCAGCTTACATCTGTGCATGTTCATCATGCCAACTCTAGGCTACAGCTCTGTCAAAGGGCTCAGGGGATGTTGTAGGTGGAAGGCGCCCATGCCATGTGCATGAGAACATACGCAGACATGACACCAACTCAAGTGATGGAACCTGATTAATTGACTTGGTGCTTGTTGGCCGCTGGGCTTATGACCAGGTGCTGCGCTGCATCTGTGGTGCTTAAGCGGCCAACAGTTTGTTGTGTCAGCGAGGGGTAGGGCTCGTGACAGCTATGGTGTGTGTAGTGTGATGCTTGCGACATACCCCAGGCATTCGTCATGGCGCTGCAGCCGCTTGCTGACCACTCTGTCCTGTAGCGCTGACGAGCTTGCAGCGTAGCTTGACCGCGCAGAATGCTGCACAATCCCTGTGTTATATAGTGTTATATAGTGTTGTGTGGCAGGAGGTGCGGGAATGCACCCACATGCATACCAGCTGAGACGTGGAGGCCAATCAGCGTGAATGCGATGCTTGACTTATTAAAACATACGGGAGTGCATGACGGAGGGGTGTGTAGCAGTGTCTTTCGCGCTATATGTAGCGTTCACTATGAAATGCCATGTTTCAGGGGTCGTTTTGCGCTATGACATGGCTGCGATCTGAGCAATGTTCTAAGTTAAGATCGAGCCATAAATTCTAGGGTATGAACCTATGTCATGTCACTTTGAGATCATGCATCAGGACAGCTGGACACCCAAGCATTCAGTGCATCAGCAACCTGCAGCAAGGGACGCCTCTTGCACAATACATCCTCGTGCACGTGCACCTCTTCCTAGCGGATGGATGTTGAGAAGGCGCCAGGGGATGGCAGTTACGTACACCTTGCCCGGCACGCTTGGGAGCGGGACCCCCGAGCCCAGCAGTCAATAGGCACCGCCATGCCCTGGCGTTAGACATGAAGGCCATTGTCATGCCTCCCGGCAGCACCCTTGCCTGGGCTGCCCCTGTGAGCCAGCTTTCTGAGTGGTGCAATGTTTATAACCTGCTGATCTCTTCCTGTCAGGTGTCCCCAACTAACAGAAAATGACAGGAAACTGACCCCTGGTAATCAAAACGACGCCGCGTCTCAGCCACGTGGTTTCTATTTATGTATCGCACATCCCTGGATAGAGGACTCTTTCAGCTATGCGGCTTGTGTCATTAAATACTGTGCAGTGTACTGGGTGCTATGGCGGCTCAAATCTTCACATTCAAATCCGTGCACTTTTGCTCATGCGGGCCTCGCCGCGAAAGACCGCCGCGACCGACGTGGCCCAGGAGCACCTGCACATAGTGAGGGACAGTCGCCGCAGTCAAAACGGCTCACATGGCATGCCAAACCGATGTAACAGCGCCCCTCCACCCATGCTCAGAAATATGCAAGGTTGCTGCGATGCTTGACCCCTTCGTGAGCAGTACTGTTGGCCTGGCCACTCTGCAATGCCTCACAAGGTGTGTATGCCATTGCTATGTTACCTTCCTCGACATGTTGGGTCCGATCCCTCCCGCCCGCCCCCCGCTTGCGTGTCGAGCTCGTGTTCAGCTCCGCTGTGGCCCCCTGCTGCTCAGATGAAGGGGTGAGCATGCCAGGGGCGGCACCAGCACCAGCTGCCAGCTGCTGCCAGGGGGGGGCAGCAGGAGGGGTGGGCAGCCCAGGAGCGGCACCAGCAGCAGCTGCCAGCTGCTGCCAGGGGGGGGCAGCAGGAGGGGTGGGCAGCCCAGGAGCGGCACCAGCAGCAGCTGCCAGCTGCTGCCAGGGGGGGGCAGCAGGAGGGGTGGGCAGCCCAGCACCAGTACCAGCACCAGCACCAGCACCAGGACCTGCACCTGCCCCCTGCTCATCCCCATGCAAGCTTCTCCTCAAGGTCGTGCATTTTGGCAGCAAGGAGCTCCTCAATAGCATGTAGCAACTGAGCCTCGGTCATCAGCAGCTCATTCTCTGCCCGCACCTCCTGGGCAATGTCGTTAGCCCTCCTTGCTGTAGCTTTTAGGCCGTTAGGGCAGTGCAGATAACCAGCTCTTGGTGAACTATTCAGGGCTTGAAGGTGAGCACGCTGCAGGCTGCGCCCCATTGGGGTGGGCTGGAGTTGCTAGGGCCGGGACAAGGAGGGAGGGGGAGGTGGGTGGAGGAGGGGGCTGGGATTGGAAGGGGTTAGCAGGGGTGGGAGGGCAGGGGGGGGGCTGGGAGGGGGTGGGAGGGGGGTGGGAGGGGGTGGGAGGGGGGTGGGAGGGGGGGGTTGGGGTTGGGAGGGGGTAGCGGGGGTGGGAGGGAAAGGGGGGGGCTGGGAGGGGGTGGGAGGGGGGGTGGAGTGCGGGGCTGAGGTTGGGAGGGGGTAGTGGGGGTGGGATGGCAGTGACGGGGCTGGGAGGGGATGAGAGGGGGTGGGAGGGGGGGTTGGAGGGCCGGGCTGGGGTTGAGAGTGGGTGAGAGGAGGTAAGAAGGCGATGCTGGGCTGGGGAGGGGGGGGGGCTGCAAGGGGCAGTGTCGGATGGGCTAATCATTCCTGCAAGGCAAAGTCGGGTCACGCCAATGTCATTTCAAGCAGGCCTGATCAACTGATTGCCATGCTTTCTTCTCCAGCAGTTGTGACGTTGAGTAAGGAACAGAGTTATGTATCGAAAGTCTGGAAAGTCACAGTAGTCAGCTCACAACATGCCGTTTTGTGGATGAGGGTCCCTTTTCTTGTGGGACTGGCGAGAGAGATACGCACATTTCCCGCGTTTGCAGCAATGTCGATACATAACATGCCCAGCGATAGCCCTCCAACACCGCCTGCACCAACAAGAGGCTCGCGGAGCGAGCAAGGCGGGCTGAAATGTGATTGTACTTCCGGCTGGATGCCAGGCGGAGTTCCCTCATTGGTGCCACTACTCACCACTAGAACAATCGGTAATGAGCAGCTGAGGTGTGTCCGCGATCGCTTGCGCCGGCATGGACTCTGATGCAAGGATTAACGCGCCGCTTGCCAGTAGATGCGGAGTAATTCGCAGGTGCCAATGCAACAAACGCTACCGAAGTCGGTGCACTTTGTAGCGAGTACTTGCATGAAGATTACCAACCCCATGTTGGGGACGCCTGACTTCCTGTCTGCCCCATTACGCCATGTGGAAAGGCCCCCATAGCCACGGATTGTGGGTTGCAATAATACTAGTTGTCTGCTTCTAAAGCGGTTTGAACGCCTGACCTAGGCCTTACTAAAGCCACGCTCTACCAAGAGAGAGAAGCTGCTCTTGCTGAGCGTGCACTCGGATGTGAGCTTTACAAATATAGACAGTCACAGTACATGTGAGTCGTAACCAGGTGTGAGAAGAGTGCTGTGAGCTGTAGTGCTCACATGCTAGCGGTGGGCGACAGCAAAGGAACGTCATCTGGGAAAGCAGCAGGCCGCGCTACCTGCACGCGGCTTGAAAGCTGTCAGAGTCTGTCAGTTTGATCAGGAGCCGGGACCATCAAAAGGTCCACCCGTGACCATCTCAAAAACACCTGGTGGGTGCGGTAGTCGGGGCCTGCCCACAACGACTCGGGCTAGCTACATGGGACGTGGTGTAAGCGGTGTACCGGGCGCGCGACTGGGCTTGTCGGCGGTTGAATGTTCAGTGGCAAGCCGCAGGCATTGAAGGACTTATGCGCGTGAATGCCAGTGGTGGTGGGCAGGGGGGAGGCACCTCCATAGCCCCCAGCGCAGAAGGCAGCCCTGACAGCAGGCTCGCAGCCTTTGCTGGCCAAACCCTCACCAGCCAAGCCGGCACATGCTGTCAAACGTTCACTACAGCCAGGCAGGAGGCTGGACCGGGTGTGGCTCAACAGAATGGATCAGGCGATAGCTCATGCATACAAAGTAAAGCTGCTCAAGCTGAGACAACCTTAACTATTGATGGGTTGCTGGGGCTGACGTTGTGACAGGGCCTGTGGTGTTCAATGTTGAATGCACACAGGGCTGCATGAAGGTGCGCTGTTATACCTGAAGGACTGAAAGAAGGCAGGCGCCTTGGATAGGGAAACCCACCTGGCAAAAAGGCACGATGGGAAGCTTGTGCACATGGGGCCGCCTAGCAAGTGACGGCGGCGTCAATGCTCGACGCATCGCTTTCCTGCTATCCCCGCACAGCCTATTCCTCCGCTGGAGACAACTGGACCACCCCTCTGGCAACACAGTTATTTTGTATTTGCAAACAAACAAAACTTGTAATTCCTAGTATTTGTGATGACTTCACGCCGTCATTTTCTACGGCGAGAAAAAAAGACGAACCGTGCCTAAGCCAGTGCGGGAGGACCCAGACAGTGACATTTTGAACACACACACCAGAAGGCTGAACTGATTTGGGCATTTGGCACACTGTCAGTAGCCTTTACAGCAGCGATCTCGCAGCCTGTGTTTGATAACAACTCATGCTTTATTTTGGTGTTGCATGAGGGCTGTAGGGATGAAAACTTGCATGAAGGTGCGGGCTACAGCAGGCTTGTAGCGCGCCCTGATGATTGCTCCCCGCAAAGGCCCAGCGCAAGGCAATCCGAGCCTGCTCCTTCCCTCTGAACTTATAGATCGCTGCATCGGCAGCCGCATTTGGGTGCTCATGAAAGGAGACAAGGAGCTGATTGGCACCCTTCGGGGCTTCGATGTCTATGTGAACATGGTGCTGGAGGATGTCGAGGAAACAGAGGTGACCGCTGAGGGCACCAAAACCACGAAGCTGGAGCAAATCTTGCTGAATGGAAACAACATTGCGGTGTTGGTGCCGGGCGGGAAGCCAGACGATGCGGCATGACGGCTGAGCAGTAGAGCGCAGACTCCAAGTACTGGCACTGCCAACAAGGTATACGCAGGGCCTGCACCAGCTGTACCATGGTGTGTCACAGCTACATCCAGGCAGCAGCAAGAGATACGGCTGCACATGGGTTGCTGATGGCAGGCTGACCAGGAGGACCAGCAGACTGACTTGGCAGCAGCCCAGGGGGACCAGCTGGTCAAGTGATGGGCAGCCTAAAAGCAGATGTTCCATGGAGCATTCAATGCTCACCCAGCAGGCATGGCATCAGTAGTGCAGTGATGCAACGTACACCCACTGCCAACGACAGTAGAAGCGCACGCGTAGTAGGGAGCAGCCCAGGGGAAGCAGCTGGCCCTGCTTCTGGCGCCGTGTGGGGCTGAGGCGCATCTGGTTTCATGCACTAGGACATCAGCGTGTGCTACAACATTGGGAGTGATCAGGTGTACATCAGGCAAGCAGCTGGTGTGCGCCTGCCCCTGCCACTCCCCTACAGCAACGCCTACAGGCAATTGATGATGATGAGGATGATGATGATGATGATGACGATAATGGTGATGATGGTGATGACGATAATGGTGATGATGGTGATGACTGAGCCACCACCACAGCCTCATGCGTATGCTTCTGTTGCTACAGCCTCTGCCTGCGTCTATGGTGGCTGCAATCTATGTATCACTGTGTACCATCACGGGTTTTGTTGCGTCTTGGAGGAGCAGGAGGGCTGTGGAAGTCGGGGGCTTGTAGAGAGGTCAAGCTGACTTTATTAATGTGTGCGAGGTTTGACTTTCGCAACCTCTTGGGCCCCCTTGACAATGTGAGTGGGTGTATCGACAAGTCGCATGGCAGTCAACTAGCCTGTAGCTCGTCAACGTGTGGCTGCAGCACATCGAGCATGAGTTATATTTGTCTGGTTAACCTGTGTGGCACAAGGCAGTATGTCTAGCAGCTGCAAATACTTATATAAACGCCTCAAGCCTGAGATTGGGCTTGGCCGGGGATGCCGCTGCTTGCTCACCCGCTGGTACAGCTCAGTGCCTGGACAGCACAGACTCATGAGGCCAGGACCGCAACATTCACAGAGGGCGCTGCTTGCTTCAAATTGCATCATTGCATGCAGCATGGGGTGTCTCGATAAAGCTACCTGACGGGTGACCGGTGTGAGGTGATCACTGGCACCTACTGACAGCTGAAGTAAATGAGCAGGGGTGGATATGACCTGCTGGCAGGTTTGTAGACTGATGTCTCCAATGCTTTACTTATTACACAACCGTGCCATGCATCACAACATCGTACAGTCAACACGTACACTTGGAGGGGGTGTGGGGTTGCTGTGGGTCTGCGTGGTCTGTCTCCATCATATACACCCACCGCACAGGCCCTCCTTGTTGGTACACCCGCCCACATGCCACTGCCTAACCTGGCAACCCTGCTCAACTGTCCGAGCAATCGTCCTTCTCACTGCATGCAGGCAGCTGTGCTATGCCTCAGCTGCAGCCTTCAGCCGAACCTAGCAAAACAAATCAGTCTGTCCAGTGCGCCCCACCCAGGTCCAGCCTGTCATGCGCCTGCCGTGCATCGGTGTAGTGTACATCAATTGACCCATGCTAGTCGCACTGGCATAGTGAGTGAACAGGCACATTGTGCCTCGCTCACACTCGCCACGGCGCTACTCTACAAGTACAGTCTGTCGCTACCGCCTCACCCTCTGCTCCAGATGTGCCTACCAGGTATAACCAGGTGAGCTGCCCAACAGGATACTATGTGAGGGAAGTGGTCAGGTGTACATCAGGCCAGCAGCTGGTGTGCGCCTGCCCCTTCCCCTACACCAGCCCTACACCTGCCCCTACACCTGCACCCCTTCCCAACCTTTTGACAGGCGTAGCCAGGCTCGTGTATTCCTAGTGCAGGCACACCAGGCTGTCACTGTACAGTTGTTGGGTCCATGCCACCAATGGACACTGCTTATGCTACTGGGCCGCCGCTGCACACTTGCCGCTTAATGGTACCGAGCTGACCCCACAAGCCTGCTGCACCCCGCCCCAGGCACTGAGCATGGCCTACGCAGGCGTGGGTGACCGCGCACCGTCTCAAGCCTTGTGTGGCAACTCATGCAGGAGCTGGGCAAAACAGCCCTGCCAGGCTGGCGGTCGTGACAGTGTCAACCATCATGATCATCATCACTCATGCCACCGCAGCGTACAGCCAGATGAAGGCTGGACTGCTGTGGGAGGACAGCCCAGGGGCTGGTGGGGCTGATAGTGGACGCCCTCAGAACCCACTCAGCCAGGCCTGATGGAGAATCCGTGCTTGCAGGCTGAAGCACAAGCTCAGCTCAGCTCAGGCTCAGCTCAAGCTCAGCCTCCCTTGCCAGCTCAGCCGTGTGAGGCAGTCACAGGAGGAGGAGGCCAGGGGCCAGGGAGAGCTGGTCTGGCAGTGAGAGGTGGGTTAGAATTAGAGCTACAGCGGTGCTTGAGTGAGAGTGGAGTTAGGGTCAGAGCCACAGCGGCCCAGCGGTGACAGCCCCAGCAGGCCGTCCCTCTGGCCTCAATGCTGGCGCTGAGTTGCATGTGGCTGCTGTCTGCTGGCAGGGGCGCGGTGCATGACTGTGGCAGTCGCTGTGTGCCCCTGCTTGCCTTTGCCAACGCACACAAAGTGTAGGGCGTGGAGGAAGCTGGCGGCACACACCAGCTGCCAGAACCTGCAGGGCAGGTCAGAGCCAGGTGCTGGAGTGGAGCCGCACATACCCCAAGCCACATGCAGGCATGTTCTGATGGCTGTTCTGGTGCAGGCGCATAGAACTGCACTGACAATGATGCTCACGCTCCTACAGGATGCGACAGCTCAATACCCACGCATGTGTGCATGCACCCATGCGAGCGCATGTTGATGTGCTGGGAGATAAGGTCGCACCTACATCACATGAACAGCATTGGCCCCTTGCTCTGCAGTGATTGCTCCCTTGCCACAGGTAATGGGTGAAGGCATGGGTGATGGTAGGTGAGTGAAGGTGATGGGTGAAGGCATGGGTGGTTGTGGGTGAGTGATGGTGGGCGAAGGTAATGGGTGAAAGCATGAGCTTCTGAGTGAAGCCCTGAGCATGCACCGCTACTGAGCAACGTATGCACAGCAACTGAACAACTTACCAGAGGCACTCATAGATTGCGCGGTCCATGGGGTAGGCCCCCTCAGAGTAGCCCCCGTCCCAGCTTGAGAAGTAGCGAGGCCAACCATTGTTTCCTGACCCACTGCCTGACCCCTTCCCGGACCCACTGCCGCCCCAGGGGGGCAGTCCTGACCCATTGCCTGCACCTGCGCTGTCAAAAGGTCCAAACCAGTCCCCCCATGTATCCTCGTCGCTGGAAGAACCATCGCTGCCACCAGTGCCAGGTCTGCCACGTTTCTGACGTGACCTCGACTTGGTAGCCACTGCCTCAAAGTGTCGAGATGCTGAAGTCTTGATGTCACGCTGCTTGCGCCCAGATCCAGCTGCTTTTCTCCACCCTATCACAGGACCTTGCTCTCGGTGCCCACGGTCAGGCGCAGGCAAGCTGCAGTCGAAGGATGCAGGACCCATGATGTGCGCCATGATGCAAGGGGAGGTAGGTAGGACGATCATGGCCTGTAGCTGCGAGGGCAACACGAAACAAGCACACAGCAAGTGACCGTGGTTGAATCGGCGTCATAAATCTATTTCTGCGACTTACCATCCAGCACAAAGCGCGGCTCAGCACCGCACCACTTCTGAGTACCTGTTAGAATTTCGTGGGCGCTCGATGAAGACAATATTACTGCTTAGACAATACCGGGTTCAGCAGCCAACAATAGGGCAGCCGAGTTGCACAGAGTTTGAGTTTAGCCGGGTTTCGTGCGACAGGCACACGCATGCGGCATCAACATGCATGAGATGTAAAAGTGGCAGTGGCAGTGGCAGTGGCAGTGGCAGGGGCAGGGGCAGGGGCAGGGGCAGGGGCAGGGGCAGGGGCAGGGGCAGGGGCAGGGGCAGGGGCAGGGGCAGGGGCAGGGGCAGGGGCAGGGGCAGGGGCAGGGGCAGACTGCGCAGCGTCAGCAGGGCCGCGCCCAAGGGAGCTGAGCAGCTAGCCATGCAGCCCCGCCACGCCAAACGTCAGCAACGACACCAGCGGCAGCAATAGTATCATCCCGTTATGGGTGTGTGTCACAGTGTGTGTGAGCAAGAGCATGCATAGGGTTCGAGCACCCCTAAGGTCACACCTGCAATACAATGCACAGTAATACCAGTCACTACCTGATGTGGGAAAGCGTAGGGGCACCCCAGGATAGGGAAACCGGGATGGCCTGGTACTATGGATTGGATGACGGAGGAGAGCCGTCACCATGCTTACCACTGCTCATCAAGTGAGACCCATCGTGCTGTATTGATACCTTGTCAAAGGTTTATACCCAGAGCCAGAAGTGGCCGGTACTAATACATAATCTACAGGTGTGGTTTTTAAGCGTGTTTACAAACTGTGCCGTGCATTCAGGCCAGTAGCTGACATCCCAGCTGCGATGGGCTGTGCATCCAGTGTTCCACAAGTTGAGCTAGCGAGCAAGGACACTAACCTGCCGCGATGCCATCCCGGCACGGCACCCGTGACACCCATTGACACCGCTGCTCACTGTTCTCTGGCCTCCTCAGCTGTGCCACCGCCCGTTGCCATAGGACGGATGTCCCCACTAAAACCTAGTGCACAACCATTAATCATTGCGGGCTGCGAAGATGTTAAAGGCGGTCAGGTCGGAGAGAGTGGCAATATCAACACTGACACATTCCCAGGAGCCCCCAAGCTGGGTTCCCTACCTACTGTTCGCGATGAGCCCAGCAAGTACCCAATCACGTAAGATGCCGGCTGGCGCGCCAGCAACTACATTAGCATCTAACCCCAAACTCATCTCGCCTCATCTCGCCCCTTCAGGCGCAAGCTACGTACAGACCGCAAAGTACGGGAACTATATCGCCTTGGCAAGACTTTAGGAACAGGCGGTGAGTGCACGTGCACTGCAAAAGCGAGCACCTCCCGAGCATGGACTAGCATCGCATCTAGTTCGCGTCAGTATGGCCGAGGGGGCTATGTATTTGTTCACAAGTTGCATGTCGTGTGTCTTGTAGGCTTCTCTGTTGTCAGGCTGGCTATCGACAGGCAGACCCATGCAGAATACGCATGCAAGATTATGTCCTTGCCCTCTGTGGGGCAGCAAGTGGGGGAGAATGAAAGTACGCGGTAAGGCTACAGGAAAGCTCAGCTAGCCTTTAGGGCTCTTCCACATGCAGTACCCCTTCCACACCACTAGAGGAACCAGCAATGTGTTGTGTTCTCATGCATGCAGTGAGGACATCTTCAAGGAGATTGACATCCTGTGTGCCCTGAACCATGAGAATGTAGGATGTGGGACATGGGCATAAACAGACATAGGTGCTTTCTTGAGACATAGGAGTGACACCAACGAGGTGCCTTGCACTTCGAGTGAGCCCTCACACCTTCCAGTCACACTGTCACCACAGCAACAAAAGTCATGTGATGAAGGTGACCACCAAGAGGTCTGACTTGTGACTGACCGCAGGTCATCTTCCTAAAAGAATATTTTGAGGAGGACAATAAGGTGTGACCATGGGCCCACGCACATGCAGCGGCAGCATGGGCTGGATCATGACTTGACCATGCACATGCAGCCGCTGGGACTAGCCCGACACTGGAGGCCAGCACCATACCCCAGCAGCAGCGGAGGCGCGCAGGCAGAGCTCCCAGCACCCAACACCCTCCCATCATGCCCCTAAGCCTTCACCCCCCCCTTCCCTCCACCCCTCTTCCCCCCTCTTCCCCAGTGTCGCCAGGCATAGACAGCTGCCCCTGTCGGAAGCGCCACCCACACCGTGCTGCTGCTGCTGCTGCTGCTGCTGCTGCTGGTGGTGGTGCTGGTGGTGCCGCTGCTGTCGCACCCGGCTGCTATATAGCTGGCTAGCTGCCTGCGTGCAGGTGTACCTGATCACTGAGATGCTGACAGGCGGTGAGCTGCTGGAGGCGGTGCTCAGCCGCGGCACCTACACGGAGCATGAGGCGCGCTGCTGCTTCGTGCAGCTGCTCAGGGGCATACAGTACCTGCACAGCAGGTGGGGCGGGCCACCTGCCCTGGCAGCCAGGCACGGCTGGACTGATGCCAGAGTGCCTAAACTGGCCACACAGATGCCTGCCCCTGCACAACCCCTAGGCAGGCAGGCAGGCAGGCAGGCAGGCAGGCAGTGGGGATTATCGTGTGCTGCACAAATAGCCTGAAAGATGATGTGCCAAAACTGCCCACTTGCCTGCCCCTGCACAACTCTTAGGCAGGCAGGCAGGCAGGCAGGCAGGAGGTGATCATCCTGATGCAGTGATACCTGGCTGCACAAACAGCCTTCATGATGACATTGCATGTCTTCCATGCACATGCCTAGCCGCACTGACTAACGCCCTGCTTCATGTAAACCATGCTGCCTAGCTGCCAGGTCTCAATCCTGGCAGTCCTGACGCCCTGCATGCAAACCTGCAGGCATGCACACCTGGCTGCCCAGGTCTGGATCCTGGCAGTCTTGACCTCCTATTGCCTGCCTGCCTAGCTGGCAGCCTGCCCTGACGCCAGCCTGGCCCGCTGCTGTGCTGCCCGCCCACCCTGCTGGTCAGGGGTGTGGTGCACCGGGACCTGAAGCTGGAGAACCTGCTACTGGCCCGCCCAGGCGACATAAGGCACATTAAAATTGCTGGTAAGAGACCAGGCGCAGGGGCCTCTTGCGGTGGCCTCTTACCCCTCACTTCCCTCCCCTCACCCCTGCCTTTCCCCCCTCTCCCCTCTCCCCTCTCCCTCACCCCTGCCTTTCCCCCCTCTCCCCTCTCCCTCACCCCTGGGTCAGCTCTGGGTTGGAGGCCAGGCGCAGGTGCCTCTTATGCCTTGCTGGTGTGCCATGCCCCCTCCCCCCTGCCCCTCATCCCTGCCTCTGTCCCTTGCCCCTGCCCCCTGCCCCTTCCCCCGTGCCCCCCCGGTGCTCCTCCACTGCTCACCCCAACCTGCTCCTGCCCTTGACAGATTTTGGCCTGGCTAAGCGCACTGCACCCAACAGCGGGCTGCAGACAGTATGCGGCACCCCCCAGGCAAGCGTGCTCACCACTATGCCCACCTTCTCCACCCTCCGGCCCCAACCCCACCCCTCCGCTTCTGCTGCCCCTGCTGTGCCTTCCGCTTCCAAGCCCATCGCCAAAACACCCCTTGACCACACTGTACCCTCCACTACCTTTCTCCTCTGAGATGGCTGGCTTGTCCAGGTCTGCTCCAGCTGCTCCAGCCCACCCTCCTGCCCTTCATTCACCTGCCGCTCCCGTTCTCCAGAACCCAGCCCCTGGTGTAAGGGTGCAAAGGTGTGGCGGCGCTGGCCTGCCCCTGCCTGCAGTATGTGGCTCCTGAAGTCATTGTGGGGTTGAAGGGTCACAAGTACGGGCCAGAGGTGGACATGTGGAGTGCTGGGGTGGTGCTGTTCATCCTGCTCGGTCAGTGACACACAACCACACCCAGCGCACTGCGTGCCAGATGTATCCCACTACTCTTTCCCCTCCCCCTCCTCCTCCCCCCCCTCCTCCCCCTCCTCCTTCCCGTGCTCCCGCTCCTCCTCCACCCTCCTCCCCCTCCCCTTCCCTCCCCCTCCCCCACCATGTCTTGTACAGCCGGAACCCAACAAGGCACTGTCCGCACCAGACACCACCCAGCTGCTCACCTTGTGCTGCAGCAGCAGCAGCAGCAGATGTTGCAGCCCTGGCACTGACCCCGACCACCACCTCCCAACACCAACTGCACCTCAACCCTCACTGAGTTTATACACCGGAAGATGGGGATCAGAAGGGTGTAAAAAAACACGATGTGTGACAAGGCCAGTGGCAGCACCAGCAGCAGGGCCAGTGGCAGCACCATGGCTGGCTTGGGCTCGGGGTTTGGGGCAGAGTCCAGAATGGAGGCCAACAGGATCGCTTAGGTGACCATGGTGACCAAGTCGCCATACGCATGGGATCTATTGCAACAGCCAGTCCTCCCGACTGACCCACTGCCAACACCAACACTTACACCCCTTCCCTCCCTGCATTGTTGCGCAGTGTTGCATGGCATAGCAGTCACAGCTTGGTAAGCACAGCACAGCACAGCTACATACTGCCGGTGCTGCAGTCAGCATCCTTAAGAGATGCAGCCCTGCCAGCAGCAGCATGCCGCACCCAGCTACCGGTGGTATAGCCCCCCAACGGAACAGCAGCATACTACTAGGCCCAGCCCTCCAGATATCATCATCACCATCAGCAGCAGCAGCAGCCATGTCATCATCACTGTCCCCGTCACGCCGAGTATGTAACGCGGGGAGTCTCGTGAAAATGCAGATTGGAGTTTCAACTTATCGCTGACACAGTATGCGTGACGATTGATGGGCGCAAAATATCCGGCGACGTACGTTTCGCGACACGCGACGATCACTGTGTTCCGCTGCGAGCCTGCATCACTGTGCGAGCCTTATACAATGACAGCATGCGCTGCGAGCCTGAATCACTGTGCGAGCCTTGCACAATGCCAGCATGCCGCAAAGTGAGGGACGTCATGCGCTGTAATAGGGGTGTGAAAGCGGACGAGCCTGCGCTTATCGGCAGGTCTTAGCTGATTCAATTATTTGTATTCTGAACATGCGCGACAGCCACAAGCGGCCGACAGCCAGAATTTGAACATGCGCGGGAGCCTTCCTAGGCCATTAGTGGTTTGGGTTCGGGCCACCCACACTTCGTGATATTATTGTCATATATGACATGGCACTCGCTCGCCAACGGTGCTATCACACCAAGCCAGTGCTGCCGTGCAGGTGGCTACCCCCCCTTCTGGTCCGACTCTGAGCCGGTCCTGTTTGACCAGATCAGACAGGGCGCCTTCACCTTCAGCGACCCTGTGTGGAACAACGTTACCCACGAGTGAGTGACCAGGGAGCCAGCCTGAACGCCAGGCACAAGGGGGGCGCTTGACCAGGGTGGAAGAGTGAGGGGATGAGGAAGAGATAGCTAGCAGAAGGGCTGGGAAGTTGAATGGCAGGTGGCAGGGGAAAAGAGTTCAGCATGGTGTGCATGCAGCCAGTGTGCTCTGGGCCAAAGAAGGGCTGAAGCCACCAAGGGACAATTCTGCCCTGCAGCCCCTTGCCTGTGGCCATCCTGCTGCAGTTATGAGAGTCAATTGGCTGCTGCTGCTGCCGGTGCTGTTGAAGTTTGAAAAGTTGAGTTATGCCACTGCTGCTGCTGCCTCTGCAACTAGCACCGCTGCCGCTACCGCTTGCGGCTGCTGTCAACAACCGCTGCTGCTGCTGCCTACCGCTGCTGCTGCTGCTGCATGGCGCAGGGCCAAGGACTTGATCCGCCACCTGCTCGTCACCAACCCTGAGCGGCGCCTGACGGCCACAGCCGCCCTAGCTCACCCCTGGGTAGTCATGCAACCCATGCAGGGCCGGCCCCCCAGCGGCCCCCCTGGGCAGGCCCCCACGCACCCCTCCCCCCTGACCCCCTTCACCCTAGCCGCCAGCCCCGGCAGAGGCCAGGGTGCCGGTACACCGCCAGGGGGGCCACCCAGGCTGGGTGTGCCAGGCAGGGGGGGGCCAGGGCCTGGGGCGGGGCCGGAGGGGGGCCGGGCTGCTGCCCTGGCCTTCATCAGGTCCTTGGAGGTCCCTGCCTTCACGCCACGGCACCCTGCTGCTGCTGGCCCCCCAGCAGATGCCCCCAAGGCCCCACCCCTGGCCAGCTCACCACCACCTGCAGCAGCACCCAGGGAGGCAGCAGCAGCGGTAGGCCCACCTGCTGGCACTGGGATGCAGCACTCGGCCGTTCCTGCTGCCACCTCCTCCAAGAATGAAGCAGGAGCAGCCAGCCCTAACTGTCACCGTGAAGGAACAGCCAGCCCTTGCCTTTCTGGGGCAGGAGCAGCAGCGGTGGCGTCTGGGAAGGAGGGCCTTGCTGGTGGTGGTGCCATGAATGCTAACGGTGGGTGCTGCGGGGGGTGGGGGGAGGGGCACCCCCTGCCATTCAGTTCCAGTTGTGGACTGCAGCTGCTGGCCAGCTTCCTCATGTACCACACCCAGTGGGAAGCTGCAGCTGCTGGCCACCAGTGCCATGCGCCCACACCACCACAGATCGAATCCCATGTCCCACAGCAAAGCTCCCACTGGCTCTCCCCCTGTTTTGTTTTGCAATTGACTAGTCACATTCACTCTGCTGCACTTGTACTGCCTGTTCTAGCCACACTCAGCCATTCAACCATTTCCAACTGCTGTACACAGTCATTCCTCAAGGCTCACATCACACTTTTGCCACACTTGGTCACTCCCCCTTACTACCGGATCACACATTTTACCACTCATTCTGCACCCCACCCTCCCAGGGAGTCCAATGTCTGGCGCCCTGCTCTCTCACGCCATCACTCTGGCGAGCAGTCTGAGTGTGATGGAGGGAAGTGTGACCTCTGGCACCAGCCCAGACTCCCACCGTGCCAGTGGCCTTAACGTCCAGGTGGCGCAGCAGCTGGCCAACCTGAGCGACAAGCCCAAGGAGGTCCAGGTGGGTAGGCTGGGGCCAGCGCATGCCTGAGGGCCAGTGATGAGGGTGTCTCACTGCCATGGGCATCAGCCTCGCATGGCAGGGCTGCTTTTCCCTGCCCATTAGCAAGATGGGCGTGGAAACTGGGGACTTATGACTGATGGCCACGTAAAGAGGTGCCATAAAGAGGTGCCATAACCGTCACCCTGGTATGGCTGCTGGGCTGGGTGGGCTGGGTTTGGCACTACTGTATGATGATAGTGATGGTGGGTTTACTCCGCTATGGCCGTTAGCCTGTTATTGCATGGCTGCTTGGCCTATGCCCATTGGCAAGCTGGGCATCAGCAACTTGAGCATGAAAACTGGCGACACGTTCCATGGCAGACAAAAGAAGTGCCATTCAGAGGTTCACACAACTCCACCATGAACCTCCTCATGTCCCTGCTTTCAATGGTGAGGGTGGCCCTGCTGCTTGGCCTTGCCTATGAGTGACTTGGGCATGGAAACTGGTAAGTCACTCCCATGGCATGAAAACTGGATGGAGTCACTCCATGGCAGCATGCCCCATCAAGAGGTAAACACAAATCCATCATGCCCCACCTCATGTCCCTGCTAATAAAGTATACCCCCACTCCTCAGCTCCTTCTCCCTGCTTGACAAGATGAGATGAGATGAGCTGAGCAGACAACTCAAGCATGAAACGTTACTACCTCCCTGTTTTGGCATTCTCCATCCTTAAACTCCCAAGGCCAGAGGTCTGCAGTGCATGGACACAGAGCAGGGATGGCGCACATCATCCTGCCTTCTTCTAGCATCTATTTGGTTTCCAATGATCTACCTGTCAACATCGCCCTTGCTCCACAACCTCACCACGGTGCCCAACACTCAAAATGCAAAGATGACATGGACATGGACGTCATTCACATCAGCCCGCCCCCATGCAATTGGCTTTGAAGATGAGGTGGAAAGGGCATTGAGAGCTGGTATTGTGAGAGTGATGTGCTGTGTTGGCTGGTGTGGTTTAGATTGAGAGGCGTGTGACCTCTTGTGTGACAACCCATGCACGCCAGCCTAGCATGATGCGGTCCTTGCAGGAAGCCTTGGCGTCTGTGGGGGAGGTGCTGGCGAACATTACATCAGGCTCGCTGACAGAGCTTGCAAATGAGGACCTGCTGCTGCTGCTCAATACAAAGGTGGGTGGATGGGTGGGTCAGTGGGGTAGCAGGTGGGTAGGCAGCCAGTAGGCAGGCAGGCAGGCAGGTAGTACAGATCAGGTCCCCCCCCCTCCCCCTCCCCCTCCCCCTCCCCCTCCCCCTCCCCCTCCCCCTCCCCCTCCCCCTCCCCCTCCCCCTCCCCCTCCCCCTCCCCCTCCCCCTCCCCCTCCCCCTCCCCCTCCCCCTCTGACTTCTTGCTTGCACCCTGACCAACAACATCCAGCTTGTCTGCAGCTATTGCAGCCACCTCCCTGTTGAACCTGCTGCTGGGGGTCTGCTGCAGGATGGTCTGCTGCAGCACCTGCCCAACAAGTGGCTGCAGGCAGCTGTGAACAAGAGCCTGGCAGAGGGCGGCAGGTGAGTCATAGCAGGCTCAGGGTTTGGCTACCTGCCAGATGTGGTTCTGCAGACACTGCAGCCAAGGTCACGTTTGGAGGGTGGGAGGAGGTGCCTTCACCACCAGGAACCACAATGCCTGCTCACCTGCTCACCCACCGAGTAAAAAGTGTCATTAATCATTCGCGCTACCAGCCCCTCACCTTCACTTTGACCTGACTGCTGCACTGCGTACCGCAGGACCCTGCCACGTCAGCAACCAGGAATATGAGGGCAGCATGGGTGTGATCTTTGCTTTTGATCACACTTGTGTATCATCACTCAGCTATGGGAATGGAGCAGCTGGCAGCCAGGCGTGGCTGCATGCCTTGCCCAGAAGTGCCTTGTGGTCAGTGAGGAGGTGGGGGTGCCATCAGGAGGAACAGCTCGAGCCAAAGCGTGTGGAGGGTAGAGGGGGTCACGTGGGGGGGGCTAGGTCAACCCAGGTGGTGGTGGTGTGCCTCCCTTGTGGCGCACCCTGGCCTTGCGATCTGGGCTTGCATGGGGTCATGCATGGAGTCTGGCACGGAACCATGAGGCAAACAGTGTGTGAAGGAGGGGTCACACAATGCTCACTGGCCTCACTACTGGGTCACACTTGGCAGGGTAGGGCATGAGGCCCTGTGGTGGGCTTTGTATTTGGTTGTGGTTGGGTGGGGTCAGGTGGTGGGAGGAGGTGGGCCCAGGCCCAGGTCAGCCCAGGGTGCAATGATACTCCCAGTGGCTAATGTGAGCCGGCCAGCAGCAAAGTGCGTTTGTGTTGTCAGTCAGCCAAGGAAATAGCCTCGTGGCATGTGCATGCTGCTGCCACTCAGCCCTCATGGTGTCAGGCTAGCCTAAACAGGAGAGGAGGTGCTGTTGCCTGATCAAGCCATGCGGTGGCAGGGCAGGCCGCCACCCTCGTGCTCAGCCTGCTTTGTCCTTTTTCATAATGGCAGAGCAAGCATGCCTTGAACCTGAAAAGCAGCATGCCATCATGGTGGCTGTGTAGGGGAGGGGTAGCAAAGTGTTTTAAGCTGGGTATGCCACCCTGCCCCTATCAAGCGTGCATGTATGCCTTAGCCCTAGACGGCGGCATGCCATCATGGTGTTTGTGTGTGTGGGGGTAGCAAAGTGTTCTGAGCTAAGTAGGCCCTTTCAAGCCTGCATGCATGCATACTGAGCTTTTGCTGCAAGCCAGCCATGCTGCTGCTGCTGCTGCTGCTGCTGTTAAGGTCAGGCCAGGCATGCCTTGAGCTGAACCCTGTCTAGCACAGCCCTAATGTGCATGGGCTCTCCATGTGTGAATGGTGTGAAAGTCAATCTTGATTATTGTGGGCGTGTCAAGGAAGTAGGATGCGTGTGATGAGTAGCTACGAAGCGGGTTGAGGTAAGCAGGGGTGAGGGGCGGGAAGTTCACTGCCTTGGATGGCAATTGCAGGGGTATCAGGTGGGCAGGGGTGAGGGGAGGGGCGGGAGGGGAGGGGGTGATATTGAGGCATTGCTGCTTTGACATATGGGACACAACCGTGTCTGCCACCCTGTCGGCAGCCCTGTCTGGCTGGTGAGGGACGGCAGGGTGGCGGCTGCTGACCAAGCTGTTGCCCAAGCTGTTGGCTGTAAAGCCTGCTCCACTTCTGACCTGAGAGGCCAGGGGTGGAGGAGGGGTGGTGGAGGAGGAGGAGGGCCGCTGTGAGCTCTCCTTTTTGCTGCGAGGTCTCTTGGGCCTGACCCTCTCCTCCCTAGCACAACATACGTGACGTCAGATCAAATGCCTGCCAGCAGGTCACATCCACCTCTGCTCATTCACTGCAGCTGTCACTAGGTGCCAGTATTTACCTCACGCCAGTCGGGCCGTTTGTGGGGGTGGTTTGTCAATAAAGCCAGCGAAGTTCAGCAGGTTGGCATGCATGCATGCAGAGGTAGTCTTCATGTTGTGTAGTACGGGTGTGGTAGGGTGAGGCCTTGACGTGCCAGTGGTGGTGGTGGTGACGATGATGATGGTGATGGTGATGGCTAACACCGGAAGTGGTGGGAGGTGTGGTGGAGTTCAGATTGGTAGGGCGCAGGTGTGGGTGTAGGTAGACAGTGAAGGCTGGGCAGGGCATGGTAGGGCAGGGTAGGGTAGGGCAGGGTAGGGTAGGGTAGTGAGTTTACTAGGTCAGGTAGCTGGAACAGCATTGACAACTTGGCATTGGCACATGGCCATGGCTATTGGTTGTATGCTATTATAGCTGCGACAACATCACACCTTGACAATGCCTTGCAAGAAATATGCACTCATAACCACGCATGGGCGGGCTGTGGCGGATGTGGGGATGGGACTGGCGTTGAGGATAGATTTGAACGTGGTGGACCAGGGGTAGGTGCGGGTAGTCCCTTTCGGAGTCTCTTTATTATTTAACTGCAACATGCCGCTTTTTCTTCTTTTACATGTAATGACATGACCCCAGCCCACATTTGAACACGTTTACGTACAAATGAGCTCGGGGTCCTCAACGTGGGGCTCAATGTAACCACCTTTGCATGCAACGACGAGACCATATTATACAGCAACGTCCCCTGCCCTCTGCAATAAGCCAGTGGACGTTCATTCACACCTAGGTTAGGAACACAGTATCATCAGTCACTACCTGTTGTAGAGAAGTTGAGGGGCTCCCCAGGATAGGGAAACTGGGTTCCTGGTATAGCACGGCAAAGCATGTTCGTCTCCAAGCTGCATTATTAACTTAGATGCGTCCTAATCTACCACCTCCAGTCAAGTTCACCTGACGCGTCTAGCACATAAAAGCAGATGAAACGGAACGCTCCCTACCAGACACTGGGCAGTCCCTACACATGTCGCAGATGCCCGCAAGTTGTTGCAAGTCCCGAGCCCATGACATGCACCCTTGCGATCACCTCGGCGGTGCCATCGCGCTCGGGTACCGTGTTCATAAGCATTGCGACTGGTAGCGCCCATGCGCGACAAATGATACCAGGTCACCGGTTCTTGCAAAGCAGGGCGCATTGATGCAAGTTGGACGAAGTTCAGTACAGGCCAGGCCCCCTCGGTATCGCATCTGCCCCGCGCTCCTGTCGCGCCCGTCATGGGCTCGTTCGCGGCACCGTCCGCTCGCTGCGCTGCCTTTATTCACGTCAATCCTCGACATCCTCAGGTCAGCGACTCAGCAGCACAAGTCACAGTTCAGAGCTCAGGCTCCGCGATAAACTGCCCGTGGCACCTGGGCAGCTGACAGCTACAAACTGCCAGATGAATGTGTGTTGACCCACTACCTGGTAGTCTCCCGTGATGCACAGCTCTGGAGCTTGCAGGCCTTTGCACTTGCCGCACCTTGCTGCACACCACGCCACAGGAAACGATGGTGGAAGCAGGGCCTGGAGGATGGCTCAGTTGCACGCAGCAGAGCAAGCAAGGCCCAGGCACGCGAGGGCAGGGAAGAATCCTTCCTGGAGCGCCAGCTCTACCTCTAGTGAGCAGCACCAGCACCACACCCTCACAGGGACCCCGCAGGCTAGGAGGCAGAGTGGGGTCAGCAGCCACACCCAAGTCAAAACTTGCAACAGCAAACAGCTGAGTACTGAGTTAGTTAGGAGTTAAGAGGACAGTCTGTCTCCAGGCTCTGGCGGCAACTAGTAAACTGGAGCAAATAAAGGATGCCGAGTCACGTCCCCTCAGTAGATTAGTTTTTCTTTTCTTCCTATCCTTTTTTTGACCGTACCATCTCTAGTTTGCAAAGCCTCGACAGCTATGTAGTTGTTGAGCACCATCTAAGCCTCTCCCAAACCCCAACCTCACCCTAACCCTGACCCTGACCCTGACCCTGAACCCCGACCCTGTGGTGTGCTTGCAGCTACAATGTGAGGTCCACTACCTCGGACCTGCAGCTGTTCCTGGCGCTGTTCCTGTCGGTGTCCCTGGTGAACAGCTGCCTGCGCTCCCTGGTGGTGGATGGAGGGGCGCCCTCAGGCTTCACCGCATTCTGGAGGTAGGAGGCTAGGCAGGTCCAGGCCCCAAAGCTGAGAATATAGATAACCCTAACCCTGACTCCAGGCCCCTGCCTGACTCACAACCTACCATGCCACCTATCTGTCTGCCCGCCCGCCCGCCCGCCCCGCCCGCCTGCCTTTCCGCCCGCCCGCCCAGCTGCCATTCACCTGTGGTCACAAGCACACCCAACTCTGGATCACACTCCCCAGTAGCCTAGTCACACCTAGCTGCCCAGGGGCTGCTGCCTTGGCCACACTCCTCAGACCATGTCACACGAAGACCACCAGACCTATGGCTTCACAAGACTGGCGTGCAGCACTCCTTCACCTGGAATGTAATCCCTCTGTCAAATGCTGTGTGATACTTAATGGCTCATGGCTGTGACTCTGCCAAACAGAAGCAATGGTCATGTGATGCTTGCCCTGTGCAGGGACATCTATGAGGTGCTCATCCTCAGTTTTGGTCAGGTGAGGGCAACCATGTAGCCTGCCCCTGCCCCTGCCCCTGTCCTGTAAGGGGTTTGTCCAGCTTGTGTCAACCTTGCTGTCCCAAACCCCTTCCGCATCAAGGTTACCATATACTTTGCTACACCAGGCTTGTTGCTGAGCGCAGGAATTCCCTGAGGTGGACTCCCCCTCCATCTCTCACCAGGCGTTCAGCGTCCTAGTGGCGGCCATTGGCTTGGCCAGCTTTGCGCTCGTGCTGGCACTGGTCGAACAGGTGACACCAGCAGCCACCTCCAGCCGGCTGTACCCATCCAGCCAGCTGTACCTGTGCCCTCTCATGCCAGCTCCACCAAAGCTCAACCCAGACAGCCTGCCTGTTTCCCACACGCTGCCTATCCACTGCCCACTGCCTCATGCACGCAACGCCTAATCACTTGCAGCCCGCAATGCCCAGCTGCCTGCTGCCCGCTATGCCCAGCTGCCTGCTGCCCGCTATGCCCAGCTGCCTGCTGCCCGCTTCGCCCAGCTGCCTGCCACCCGCTTCACCTAGCTGCCTGCTGCCCGCAACGCCCAGCTTCAGCTTGCCATTGTATGCTGCCGTGGCGGCTGGCTGCAGGTAGTGTTGGAGGTGATAGAGGAGAATGTGCGGCGGGGCACCAGGGTGTTTGAGGCTGGCCATGTGCTAGTGCTGGGCTGGGCAACTAGCCAGAGGGACTTGGAGGTGGTGTGGAAGACCCTGGAGCAGGTCAGGACTGAGCGAAAGTGGCAGCAGCTGACAGGCTGACTGCAGAACAAGAGTAGCAGGGCAAGGAGCATCAAGAAACTGACACCAACTGCCGCACCCTCTGCAGCCACGGCACCAGCAAAGCCCCCGATCTACAGGGAAGGTAGCGGCAGTGGCAGCGACAGTGGCAGTGGCAGAGGTAGCAGCAGCACTGATAGCAGCAGCATCAGTAGTAGCAACAGCACTAGCAGCAGCATGACCTATTCTGATCACTAGCGAAGGGCACTTTATGGACTGCAATACCACAGCTGTGCATCCACCCCTGTTGCAATGCTAGGAGCAGCAGCTGCTGGATCATTAACTCCGCCTGACGGCTACCCTGGCTGCAGCTAACCCATGCCTACCGCAATGATGGAGGGGCCACGGTGGTGGTGCTCACGCAAAGACCTAAGCTAGAGATGGAGGCGCTTATCAAGTAGGTGGCCCTGACCCTGACCCTGGCCCTATCTCATCCCGCCCCGCCTCGCCCCGCCTTGTGCATTTTTGCATAATGCATTCTTGCATCCTGGCATTTCCGACTCTTGCTAGTCCTGGGTGCAGCTAGCATATCTACAGCTTCCTGTCTAGACAATTCCGCCCTTGCTCATCCTGCCCCGCCCTGCCCCGCTCCGCCTTGTGAAATTTGCCCCACCCACCAAAGGAGAGGCAAAGTGAATGTGCTGGCGTAACATGAGCTTGTGGTGCTGGTTGTAGGCGAGTGCTGCCAGAGTCTGACCGCTTGGGCTCACGCTTCGTCTTCAGAGAGGGCAGCCCCTTGGTGCCCGCAGTGAGTACCCAGCTCTTCCAACCTCCCTCCCTCCCTCCCACCCACCCTCCCAACTGCCTGCCTGCCTGCCCGCCCACCCGCCCGCCCGCCCGCCCGCCCGCCCGCCCGCCCGCCCGCCCGCCCGCCCGCCCGCCCGCCCACCCGTGCGCCCACCTGCTTGCCAGCTTTCCTGGGCCACTACCTCAACTCCTGCCCGCCCCAAACAGGACCTAGAGACCGTGGCCGCCCGCCATGCTGCCAAGACCATTGTGATCAGCGACCAGTCACGATGCCCGGAGGAGGCTGACGCTCAGTCGGTCAGGTGGGCAGATCGGCTGGGCAAGTAGACTTCTTGTTCACCTCAGTCAGTGACCTCAACTCAAAGCTCAGGTAGCAAGGTGGCAGGAGATGTGGCTGCTGCCAATGGTGGCCTTGCTGCTCCTGCTGCTGCTGCTGCTCCTGCTCCTGCTCCAGCTGCTGCTCCTGCTGCTGCCGCCGCCGCCGCTGCTCTTGCCACAGCGACTTCCGGGCCTTGCTGCTGCTGCTGCTGCTGCTGCTGCTGCCGCAGGTGTGCTATCCTGCTGGATGAGATGTGTGACAATCCTCGGGAGGGCGGGCAAGTGGTGGTGCAGGTGAATCCAGCTAACCTGCCTAGCCTGCACTGTGTTCCATAGTGCCTAATTCTGGCCATTTCTCTGCCAAGGTATCTAGAAGCAATAACCCAGGATGCAGGTGAAACGGGCGAATCCCGCAGTGTTGAGATGTAACCTCTCACACTGCGCAAACATAACGCGACCTGACAACTAGCCTAGCAACTATCTAATGATGCCATGCGCAACAACAAACTTGGGCTCTTGTGAAGAAGCAAGAGACCATGAGAAACAGGGTGGCCAGGACTAGGAAAGTTACTGGGTATGTGCTTTATGCATAGTTTGCTGTATATAGCGTTTCCTATGATATGCCACATCTAGAGCTCGCCTTGCGCTATCAAATGGGATGCTGAAGTTCGACCTTTGACCTGCAATCTTGCGTAAATGTGCCCTCGTCTGCACTAGGCCTGGTGCCTGGCCCTTGCACGGAGCCCTGCAGCCAGCGGCTATGTCAGCCCAAACCAGCCCCTGCATTGCTGCCCCCTCATGGAAATGGGGCTGGCCTGCGTCAAGGTCAATGCAGCAGACTAGTGTGCAGCTGGTGACTGCTGCCAGTCATCAAGGGTGGGCCCGACCTTGGATGTGTGAGATGTGGTGTAATTCGGTTTTATGCGGTGTGATGTGGTGAGTGCACCGCAGCAGCAGTGGGGCTGTGTGCTGCTGCAGATGAGCACCAGCAATGCCATCCCCATCCTCCGCTACGCCTGCTCCTCCCGTGTAGTCCCTCTGCCCACCGCCCGCCTCAATGCCCGGAGGGTGGCCAAGATGGTCAAGAGCCCCTTCATCGCCGCCGTCAGCAAACAGATCATGGACTTCAGCAACAAGTGAGCCAGTCGGCTCATGAGGCAGCCAACCTGGCTAGCCTAGCGAGCCAGCCAATAGCATGAGCCAGCCTGGCACCCACCCAACCTACCCGACCTACCCGACTTACCTGACACCCAAGCACCTGACATAGATAGCCTACTAATGAGCCAGCCTCCCTGTTAGCCTAGCAAGTCAGCCTGGTGAATGAGTTGGCCATGGCTGTGGGATGGCTGACGAGGCGGGAGGCAGGAGGCAGGAGGCAGGAGGCAGGAGGCTCTTTCTCAGGCAGCAGATCAGAGCGGTGCCAGGGCAGATCTGCGGTGCTGGAGCTGTGTGTAAGCAAATGAGGTAGGACGTATCTTGCAATCCTGCTCGCCGTCACCAGCATCAGCACCGTTGATCTGCCCTGTCGCTAACCTGCCCTACTGCCTGAGCAGGAGCAACCTGTACGTGCAACAGGTGCCTGAGCTGGCTGGTACCACCTTCCAGGAGTGTGCTTTCAGGTGAGAAGCCCTGACCCCGACCCTGACCCTGACCCTGACCCTGACCCTGACCCTGACCCTGACCCTGACCCTGACCCTGACCCTGACCCTGACCCTGACCCTGACCCTGACCCTGACCCTGACCCTGACCCTGACCCTGACCCTGACCCTGACCCTGACCCTGACCCTGACCCTGACCCTGACCCTGACCCTGACCCTGACCCTGACCCTGACCCTGACCCTGACCCTGACCTTGACCTTGACCCTGACCCTGACCCTGATCCTGACCCTGACCCTGATCTTGACCCTGACCCTGCCCTGACCCTGACCCTGACCCTGACCCTAACCCTGACCCCAAGCCTGAGCCTGAACCTGACCCTGACCCTGAACCTGACCCTGACCCTAACCCTGGGGAGTAGCTATAGTGCCTTGTGGTAAGCCAGCAAGCCTCCAGCCTGCTCCTGCCTCGATACCTGCCAGTCCATGCTGCCACAGCCTCTTCGCCTGCTGGTGCTGTGCTGTGTCAGGTTCTCAGACACCATAGTGCTGGGCTGCATTCATGAGGACGGGTCATGTGTGCTCAACACCTCCCCTGACTACATGGTAACTGATGATGAGCTCGCATGCATGCATGCATGCAAGCCTGGTGGTGCATTATTGTGACAACTGTACATAAGCAAGCCTTCTTGTATGCGTCAGCCTGTGCCGTCTTCCCATGCTTGGTTGTAAGCTTGCATGGTGGTGCATGCATGATGGTGCATGGTGGTGCATGTGTGAGCATGCGTGTGCCTGTGCTGTCTTCCCATGTCTGTTTGTTAGCTTATCGGTTCCTCTCCCCAGTGAAGCAGGGGTGCTATTGTTGCTTGTACTCTGACTCAGGATTGGTTGCTGTGGCTCACAGGGGAGGTAGGGGAGGTGCCCTCTCCCGTGGAAGGGCCTGTGAGCCAAGTTGTACCCCGCCCTATCTCATGATGGCGGCAGCTTTTCTATGCCTCAACTCGCGTACATCTGTACTCACCCGATGTATTCGTCAGTTGACAAAACATGTCCTTGACTTGGTTTGGAAGTTGATGCCATGAGCCAACCTCGGCTGCGTTTGAGACGAGTCGAGGCATGTAGGGAAGGGTGGTTAGGGCTAACCCGGCTTAGGGTAGGTGGTGGAGTAGGGCTTACCCCTGAAGCAAGGCTGGTTGTGGTGGATGCCTTGGCCTTGGCATGGTGAGCTGCAGGTGCAAGCTGAGGACCAGCTGGTGCTGCTTCGGCCCACCACCGTGGCCACTGACCAGTTCCACCCCCTGCCAATAGCCCTGGAGGTGGAGGACCAGGTGGGGCCTGGTTGGTAGGGGTGGGCCACGCATGGGCAATTGTACCAAGAGGGGGAGGGAAAGGGGGAGGGGGAGGGGGGAGGGGGAGGGGGGAGGGGGAGGGGGAGGGGGAGGGGGGAGGGGGAGGGGGAGGGGGAGGGGGAGGGGGAGGGAGGGGGGGGGAGGGGGAGGGGGGAGGGGGAGGGGAGGGGGAGGGGGAGGCAACCAGCAATTTGTATAAAAAGATTGATACCTCCTGTCTTCCGGAACTCTGCAATTTAACAAAGTGGTGTTTGGGGTCATCGGGTGGGGTCGAACCCATGACCTTCCACCAATTGCAGGATTACTCATCACCCAGTTGACCGCCAACCACATGACAGGGTGGAAAAACACAAGATGAAACAACTGTCAATTACTACTACTTCAGGCCTGGCAATATATAACTGGGCATGCCATGACCCCCGGAAAACACATATCCACCCTGTTGCCTGCCTGCCAGGCTGCCTGCTAGCCAAGGCATACCTTGCCATTGCACCCTATGACATGCTGACTTGCCCACAGGACCCTGGTTCACACGCTTCCAGTCCAGGCTCGTCTCTGCCACGTCTTCTTCTCTCAGCAGCAGTGCCAGTCACACTAGCGGCCAGGCTCAGGCCGGCGGCAACTCTCCACCTCCATCCCCCTCGAGCAGCAATCCTAGCAACTTGTTTCACAGCCCACTCACCTTCCCTGCCACCACCACCACCACTGCCACCACCACCACTGTCAACACTAGCCCTCCTCCACCCACAAGCCACCCTGCAGCACCGGCAGGAGCAGCAGCAGCAGCAGCAGCAGCAGCAGCAGCAGCAGCAGGAACAGGCGCTGACATCACGGAGCAGAGGGAGGGTGCAGCACACAGCAGCGCTGAGTCTGTTGCCCAGGGCTTCAGCCTGCCAGCCGGCCTGCCCTCTGACCTGCTCTCCTTGTTCCCAGACAACTCGGAGTTCCTCACCCAGCCTGACCCCGGACCCCGCGGCAGTGACAGCAGCAGCAGCAGCAGCCCCAGTGGCAGCAGCAGCAGCAGCAGCAGCAGTTTTCCAGCACCAGGTGATGCAGCTGTCAGCCTCCAGCCTCCCACTGTTGATCCTGCACCAGTGTCAGCTGGCCTCCCCCCCTCCCCTCCTCCAACTCCCCACCCGCTGTGTAGGGGCCGTGGGGGATGGCAGCAGCAGCCTGGTCCCTGGCTTCACCCCAGTCCCCTCCCGCCACCCCAGCAGCAGCAGCAGCAGCAGCAGCCTGGGGGGTAGGGGTGAGGGGGGCCAACACCCCTCCCTGTCCCCTTATGCGCGCGACACTGAAGCGGGCTGGCAGGTTGAGGAGACCCACCCCTCTCTGAACCCTGGGTCCGCTTCCTCTCCCTCACCTGCAGCCTCACGCTGCTCGCGGGAATTGAACCCCGCACCTAGCGCGGAAGCAGCAGCACAAGGGGGAGCATCAGGGGCAGGGGCAGATTGGAGACAGCAACCCTCACAAAGCAGCAGCAGCGGTGGCAGCTGGACGAGCAGAAGTGAGAGCATGGGAGGGGGTAGCGATGGCAGCAGGGCGAGCAGCCCACCCTGCGCCCCTCTGAGGGCTTCAGAGACAGAGGAGGGGCGGCGGCCAGGCCGCCTAAACTCCCAGTACTACCAGCAGCAAGGGGTGCAACAGGTGGGCCATGGCTGGAGGGGGGTTGAGACAGGGCTCGACTTAGTCCAAGCCATTGAGGTTACAGCCAGCACAGCTGACACTGGCGGCTTGAGGTTGAGGCTGGAGGGGAAGGGGGGAGGAGAGGGGCGAGGGAGAGGGCGAGGGCGAGGGCGAGGGCGAGGGAGAGGGAGAGGGAGAGGGAGAGGGAGAGGGAGAGGGAGAGGGAGAGGGAGAGGGAGAGGGAGAGGGAGAGGGAGAGGAGAGGGAGAGGGAGAGGGAGAGGGAGAGGGAGAGGGAGAGGGAGAGGGAGAGGGAGAGGGAGAGGGAGAGGGAGAGGGAGAGGGAGAGGGAGAGGGAGAGGGAGAGGGAGAGGGAGAGGAGAGGGAGAGGGAGAGGGAGAGGGAGAGGGAGAGGAGAGGGAGAGGGAGAGGGAGAGGGAGAGGGAGAGGGAGAGGGAGAGGAGAGGGAGAGGGAGAGGGAGAGGGAGAGGGAGAGGGAGAGGGAGAGGGAGAGGAGAGGGAGAGGGAGAGGGAGAGGGAGAGGGAGGGAGAGGGAGAGGGAGAGGGAGAGGGAGAGGGAGAGGGAGAGGGAGAGGGAGAGGGAGAGGGAGAGGGAGAGGGAGAGGGAGAGGGAGAGGGAGAGGGAGAGGGAGAGGGAGGAGAGGGAGAGGGAGAGGGAGAGGGAGAGGGAGAGGGAGAGGGAGAGGGAGAGGGAGAGGGAGAGGGAGAGGGAGAGGGAGAGGGAGAGGAGAGGGAGAGGGAGAGGGAGAGGGAGAGGAGAGGGAGAGGGAGAGGGAGAGGGAGAGGGAGAGGGAGAGGGCGAGGGCGAGGGCGAGGGCGAGGGCGAGGGCGAGGGCGAGGGCGAGGGCGAGGGCGAGGGAGAGGGAGAGGGAGAGGGAGAGGGAGAGGGAGAGGGAGAGGGAGAGGGAGAGGGAGAGGGAGAGGGAGAGGGAGAGGGAGAGGGAGAGGGAGAGGGAGAGGGGAGAGGGAGAGGGAGAGGGAGAGGGAGAGGGAGAGGGAGAGGGAGAGGGAGAGGGAGAGGGAGAGGGAGAGGGAGAGGGAGAGGGAGAGGAGGAAGTTCAACCTGGTCAAAGCAGGCTATTGAGTGAGTCCCTGGTATTAGGGCAGGGAGTGTCATAGGGCTAAGGGAGGAGATGACATGTATGGTGGTTATGATTGAAAATGTCCATAAGTGGTACCTATATGGTTCTATGTGTGGCAGAGAGCATGTGCCGTCTGACTGCCCCATGCAGGCTGAAGCAGCAGGCTCCCCTGAGCCTGCAGCCCCCCCCCACACCCTCCCACCCCGCTCCCCTCCCCCCTCCCAAACCTCCCCCCCTCCTCCCGCTCCCCAACACCGCCGACAGAGCCAGGAGCAAACAGTCAGTCGCAGCCGGCGAGGCACCACCCTATCTGCCCTGGCTGCGGGAGGAGGAGGAGCGCGTGAGGGCAGCGTGTCACGTGCAAGCAGCCTGGGGCGGCAGGGCGGGGAGCCAGGGGGCCTAGTGCGGGCGCTGCTGACTGACCCCCGGCAGAGGAGAGCTGCAGGCTCACCCTTGGATGCGCCCCAGCAGCAGCAGCAGGACAGCAACATGATCTTCATGGTGCCAGTGGTGAGACCTGAGAGGTGGTTGGGCTGGGCATGGGCATGCTGGTTAGGACCTTGGCCTCATCCAGCAACTGTCTGACCCTGACCCTGACCCTGACCCTGACCCTGACCCTGACCCTGACCCTGACCCTGACCCTGACCCTGACCCTGACCCTGACCCTGACCCTGACCCTGACCCTGACCCTGACCCTGACCCTGACCCTGACCCTGACCCTGACCCTGACCCTGACCCTGACCCTGACCCTGACCCTGACCCTGACCCTGACCCTGACCCTGACCCTGACCCTGACCCTGACCCTGACCCTGACCCTGACCCTGACCCTGACCCTGACCCTGACCCTGACCCAGGAATATTTGGTTGAGGACGATCGGCCAGAGCGGGTGCTTGTAGCAGGCTGGTCAGAGCAGAGCTTCATGCACAATGTGCTGCGTGAGCTCGACCACGGAGAGGTGAGTAGCCAGGAAACTACGTGGTAGGTAGGAGGTTGTGGGCAGGAAGCTGGGAGGTAGCTGGTGAGTGGACAGGGTGGGTGGTGCAAGCTGGGAAAGTTGTGTTCAGAGGTGTGTGGGTGTTCACAGCCACAACACTAGCTCACTCGCTGTTGCCGAGTTGGGTCCGAGACCCTGATGCTAGAGCCAGCACCTCACCTATGTAGGCACTGTGCCATACCCTGCTGCTTGATTGGTTGGTTGGTTGGTTGGTTGGTTGATTGATTGATTGATTGATTGACTAATTGCAGACCCAACTGCCTGCTCGCTCTCTCACTAAGCAACAGCACCCCACCTCACCATGAACATCATCTGGACAGCAGCAGCACCACCACCTGGCCTCACCACACGTGCACTGCACCAAAGCTGTTTAGTGATGCTGTTTAGTGAAGCTGAGAGCAATGCAAGGCAAGCGCTTGAGCAAAGAGGCACGGGCTGCCGGGGGTGCCCTTGTTGGCTGTAGAGCGCTCTGCCGCTGGGCAGCGAGGTGGTGTTTGTCAACACGCACAGCCCCCAGCAGCTGGAGTATGCGCTACGCGCCACTTCACCAAGGTCGGCAGGCTTGCACTGGCCGCACCCTCGTCCCCATATAGAGCTAGATGCCTCAACCCAAACTGCCCGTGACTTCCCCAACCTGGTGCACTGTCAACCAGCTGCCCTGCCTTGCTAGCCCCTGCCCTGCCCTTGCTAGGCCCTGCCCTGCCCTGCCCTGCCTTGCCCTGCTCTTGCTGGTCAAACCCTTGACATGCTCGGACAATCCCTGCCCTGTACACTACACAGTAAAGTGCCAAGTTCGAATAACTTTCAGCGTTGAAGGCCCATTGCTACTCCATGTCTGATACCATTGTGAAAGCCAAGCACATAGCCGTGCAACTCTTTAATAACACCTTCTAACCGACTCACGGCATCCTCATAACCTCCAACGACCGTGTATGAAAGGAAACGTGCGTATTGGAGGGCAAAAACGGGATAACGGCTAAAACAGGCCTATTCAACTTCGGCACTTCACTGTGTAGGGGTCACTTCACCGAGGTTGGCATTGCACTGGCCCCTTCCCTTGTTGCACGTAAAGCTGATTGTCTGGGCTGTCAACTCACCCAAGTCGTGATCTCGGAGAGTTGCCCTGTCAACTGATTGCCCTATCATTTCCTAAGAAAACCTAGAAAGGCCTAGAATAACCTTGAAAGTCTCCATGTGTGGCTGCAGGAACATCAAGGTCAGCCACCTGCAGGCCGACCCCCTCCAAAGACATGAGCTCATGGCCGTGGGCCTGGAGGGCTTCAAGTGCGCTATCGTGTTGTGCGATGACAAGTAAGGGGAGCAGGGAGCCAGGCACTGGTCTAGGTACCATTTCAGCTGATGACGGTGGAAGGGGGCGCAGTCGCAGCCGCAGCCGCAGCCTCAACCCTCAAGAGCTGTGGCAACACAGGCTGGCTGATGTGGTCTAACGCACAGCCGTGCATTGCCCACTTCCACCCCCCTCCACCCTCCACCCTCCACCCTCCACCCTCCACCCTCCACCCTCCACCCTCCACCCTCCACCCTCCACCCTCCGCCCTCCACCCTCCACCCTCCACCCTCCACCCTCCACCCAAGCTGTGGGTCTGGAGCTGCTTGTCTGCATTGGGCTGTCGGCTTGACGTTGGGCAGGTGCCAGCGTGGGGTCAGCCTGCTGAACCTGCCTGGCGCAGGTGGATTGACCCGGACCAAGACTCAGCGAATGGTATTGACGAGTTACGCCAGCGTGACATGCTGCGGCTCGACGCCATGGTCATGGTGGGGAGGCTAGGGTGGGGCAGCCAGCTCGGGTATGGGCAGGTGCTCAGGGTGAGGTGGCACTATTTTATTGTTTGCCCACTGACATGACCCAGGTCTACACCCTTGCAAACCCTTGATGGCTCGGCCTTACTTGGCTTCGGTGACATGTCCGCGAAAGGCGCGCAACATTGCAGTCCAAAGGCCGTCCTTCAAAGCGCGGTTCGTGATCCTTCAGATTGCCAAGCAAGCATTTCACTGCGGAACGTAACCTTATTCAATTGCTATATATCGCGCATAACCAACAAAACCGCTGGGCAGTTGCTCAGGGTGCTGCGACACACAGCTAGCATCGGGGCTGGGCCAGGGGGTCATTGCCATTGCCTGAGGCCCTTTGCGCGGTGTCCATGGTGGCTCAGCAAGGCTGGTGGGTGGGATGGGGCAGGGAAGCAAGGCAGGCGGTTGAGAAGGCAGTTGCCCATGGCCAGCACCAGAGCCAGGGCTGGGCATCCATTGCCTGCCTAGGGTCATGCATGGGTGGGCCATGGGAGGGCCAGCAGTCACATGACCATGCATGGGAAACTCATGCAATGGAGTAGGTCAGGTGGTTAGGCTGGGGTGGGGTGGGTGGGCCTGGTTTAGTCAGGCCTCTTGGTTCGCCGTTCTCCCAACTTCATCCCTTTGCACGCCTCCTCCTCACGCGGTCGTACATATCATGTGTGTCCAGAGTGCACACAGTGCAGGGTGAAGGGTGAAGGAGTGCAGAGTGCGGAGTGAAGGATGAAGGATGAAGGGTGAAGGATGAAGGGTTGAGGATGAGGAGTGCGGAGTGAAGGATGCAGAGTGCGGAGTGAAGGATGCAGAGTGCGGAGTGAAGGATGCAGAGTGGGGAGTGAAGGGGGGAGTGCAGGGTGCAGGGATGATGTGCAGGGGTTCAGTCAGGAGGCCCCCTAACACTGCAGTTCAGTGGTCCCTGCCTTCTCACACCATGCTGGGCGGTATGCTGGGCCGCCTTCCTGCCTGGCTGCCTGGCTGCCTGCCTGGCTGGCTCTCCTAAGGCAATGCTGTGATGGGTTGTTGCAGATGGTGCAGCTGAACATCCGCAAGGTTCTGGATGACGGAGACCGCCCCACCATTAACATTATCTGCCAGAAGGTGACTGACACATGTGGCCGTCAACACACAGGAGTATGAGGCTGTTAGGGTGACCAGGGTGAGAAGGGTGATATGGGTAATGTTTGTTGCCAAGAGTGGCCAAATGTGGCAAGCAAACCGCAGCAAGCACCACCGCCACCATCAGCGCCACTACCACAAGCTATCAAGAGCAAAGGCGTAGGTTGCCTACATTGGCCATGTTCTGTGGTTGCAGATATACAGTCTGCGTCCCTCACTCTCAATGTTTACTTCAAGTACCTCATTAAGCTTGCTGGCGAACCGCATGTCTGCTTGCTGGTGAGCCTCTCACGGCTGAAGGCTGTGGGCATGCTGCAGGTTGCCTTTGAGGGTATGACCCGGTTCGAAGACCGCAACAGGCTCCCCTTGGGCATCAGCATCAACTTCTCTAGCTACTCAGCCAAGCTGTTGACCCAGGCAAGCTGGGCAGGAGGTGAAAGGCTGAAAACTGGGACTTGTGTGCAAGCATGGCGGCGGGCAGGCAGGCACGCTTGCAGGCAGGCGGTGGGCGGTGGGTGGGCAGGCCTTCAGGCAGCTGGGCAGGCAGGCAGCTGGGCAGACAGGTGGGCGAGCAGGCTGGTCATAAGGTAGGAGTTTGTGAACATAGCGCAGGTGAGGGTGAGGAGAGAGGGAGTGAGGGAGTGAGGGGAGCGTGGAGTAGCTGCCTGCAGGTGGCCTACAGCCCCGCCTCCCTGATCGCCTACAGCAACTTCGGCGAGAACGCGGACCTGGTGACCATTGATGCCAGGTGGGCGTCAAGGTCAGGTGCAGCTCAAGCCGGGCGGGCGGGGCTGCCAGGCCACAGGAGATGAGGGCCCTAGCAGACTGGGCGCATCCAGGGAAGGCGAGGTTAGAGGCCGTTGAGCCAAGGGAGCCATTGCTTTACCCACCTGCATTGCCATCCATCGTCAGGCATCTGTCAGGCCATTGCAGAGCCAGGCACGTGCCAAGCGCCAAGGGCCGGTACAGCCAGTACAACAGCCAAGCTCTGAGAGCAGTAGCCGTTGTGCAGGTGGTGTGACGGTGTAGTGTCATGGTGCAGGTGTATCAGGCTGCGCGGCTAGGGATCAGGCAAGCAGGTGGCAGGGAGGTGTCGTCCGGAAGGGCTGGTGCTGGTGCTGGAGCTGGGATTAGGGCTGGAGTTGGGGTCCGGGGTCAAGTCAAGGGAGGGGTTGTCTTTAGTTGTCAGGCAGCAAGAGATGACAGCAGGAGCCATGTCTTGAGTGACGGTGTGATCAGGTGTGATGGTGCCAATGGCATAGGAACGTCACACAATGGCAGTTCCTGACAGTAGTGGTGGCGTCATTGGCTGTGGACCACAGTAGTGTTCTTAGTGGCAGGGTGCCTATTCTGCTGGTTATGTGCTGGTATTGGAATGGGCTGGCGGATGCCTGCTGGTGGATGAAGTGTGTTGGCTGCAGCTGGCCTGCAGACCTGCTGGTGATGGCCGTGCTGGTAGTAGCACGGCAGCGGGACGGTGGTGGTGCTGCCATTGCCGGTGATGGCAACACCACCGCCGGTGATGTCCTGGCTGCGTGCAGTGAGCTGGCAGACGAGGGCGAGGCCGTGTCCTTCATGGCAATTCAGCGCAGAGCACAGCTCAGACGCATGGTGGGTCAGAAGGGAGTGCTTGGTGCTGCAGGGTGTGCACCTGCTGTGTTGGGGCAGGGGTAGGGGCAGGGGCAGGGGCAGGGGCAGGGGCAGGGGCAGGGCGAGGGGGGGCAGGGCGAGGGGGGGCAGGGCCAGGGGGGGCAGGGCCAGGGCCAGGGGCAGGGGGCAGTGGAGAGCAGGGTTGTGGTGCCTGTTGCGCACAGACACTTGTCGGCTGGTACATGCTGCCCCGCAAAGTGGAGGGTGCACTGAAGCTGGTGGTGAACCCTCTGGGTGAGGAGGCCCGCAGGCAAGTGCCACAGGGGGCCTGAACCGACCCCTGGCGCCAGCGTGGGCATCGGTGAAATCCCAGTGATTATATATAACATGATGTATTGTGTGGTTAGCAGCCTACACCTGCACCCACCTTCCTGGTTAGGCCTGCTGATGGCCCTGGCTGTAGTTGTTGACACAGTTGTTGGCTGTAGTCGTTGACACAGTTGTTGGCTGTAGTTGTTGACACTAACTATTCTCATGCCACGCTACTTATGTATTGTTTTGCATGTTTTCTGTATGTTTTATAATGCCAAGGAATTGCGGTTTGGTTGCTTCGATAAGGTTTGTGATCCGGGGCGGTCAGCAAGCGTATACAGTATACACCCGTTGCACATGTATTGCCTGGCCCTGATTTTATTCTAAAAGATTTTATGGCCCTGATTTTATCTAAACAAAACTTAAAATGGTTATTTGCCCGCCCCGACCTTTCTCACACAGCTCACCATAGGAAACCCCTGCCACACCCCACATACTCCTAGGCACGGTCTGTGCACAAAGGGGAGCCCAACTGCCTCTGCCCGACCCCAAACCCCCCTCACCGCCCCTCAACCGCCCCTCAACCGCCCCTCAACCGCCCCTCAACCCCCCCTCAACCGCCCCTCAACTCCCCCTCAACCGCCCCTCAACCGCCCCTCATCCGCCCCTCAACCACCCCTCAACCACCCCTCAACCGCCCCTCAACCACCCCTCAACCGCCCCTCAACCGCCCCCAACCGCCCCTCAACCGCCCCTCACCGAACCGCCCCCAAACGCCCCTCAACGCCTTCCACATCCTGATGCACCATCCCCTCCCCTCTGCCCCACCCCCCCCTGCCCCACCCCCTTGGCGCCCACCCCCTAGCCCCGCCCCAAATAGCCCACCCCACCCCCCAGCCCCACCCCAAATAGCCCACCCCAGCCCCTGCTCACCCCAAGGTCTCCCTGCCCCTGCCCGGCTGCAGCAAGGCCCGGGTGTGGAACACTGGGGAGGCTGCTGGCAAGTTCATCGTGCTGCGCCCCTCACTGCGAGTCAAGGCCCTGTCCACTGCCAGCTGTGGGTGTGGGCACCGGGTGGGGGTAGGGGTGGGGGTGGGGGTGGGGGTGGGGAGGGTGAGCAGAGCAGCAGACAGGCAGGGCCAGCTGACAGGCAGGGGCAGCCAGGACAAGCGGGGGGTGGTGGGTATGGAGAGTGAGTAGAGCAGCTGGCAGCTTGCATCGACGAAGGGAAAATGGTGCAGGTGGGAGGGTTGAAATGAGTGAGGGGTGAGCGGTAGGATTTACACTGGGGCAGGGGTGGCGGTTGGGGATGAGCGTGTATGTGGGGCAAAGGGTGGCCCTGTGTTGTAAGTCGTCATGCACGCGATGCCAGCCTGCAAGCACTGAAGCAGCAGCAGCTGCAGCTGCTACCCTGCAGCTGTACCAGGGTACACAGAACGGGGGCTTTCGGTAAAGAATAAAGAGAACACGAGAAACGGGGTGTCTCAACTTAGGTGCTTATCTGTGTAGGGAGGGGTGCTGCAGGTGTGGGGTGAGGTGGTGCCTGGGAGGGAGGTGGGTGATTGGAGATGCGTGGTCCGGAGGTAAAGGGGGCCTTAGGCTGCAACTCGTCAGCGCTTCCACGTCACTGGATATTGTAGACTGGACAAAGCATAGTTCTCAGGGCACGACTCATACTCGACTCAGGCAAGCACATGCGCAGTTTGCATGTGGGCAAACCTCATGCCCAGTCATTTCTGCATGCACATGCGTTCCACATGCAGACACATGCAGACATGCCCATGCAGACATCTTAATCCATAGTCATCCACCCACCAACCACCCCTAACCACCACCCCAGCTGGCCTCCTGCTGGTAACCTTCCTCCACGCTGACCTCATGCTGCTGCTGCTGCTGCTATTATTCTTCAGCCCTGGCCCAACCCAGGCCCAACCCCTGCTCATCCTCCCCTGCCCTGCCCCGCCCTGCCCACCCCTGCACAGCCCTGCCCACCCCTGCCCACCCACCCCCCTGCACAGCCCTGCCCACCCCTGCCGAGCCCCTGGCCTGCTGCCACCTGCAGTGGACGACTCTTACCAGGTGGAGTCCCACAAGCAGGCCCGCTGGGTGGTCCTGGCGCAGCAGCAGGCGGAGCAGCGGGCCCAGGCCCAGGCCCAGGCGGAGCAGCAGGTGGGCGTTGAGAGGTTGAGAGGCAGCGGCAGCAACAGCAGCAGACTGGCCGCAGCCGGGGACCGATGTGCTTGACGCTGGACCCAGAGGCCCCTGCTCCACATGAGAATCCCCCACAGCCCTGCTCTAACCACCCTCCTGCACCCTGCCTAAACCCCCTGCACCCTGCCCCTGACGCCGCCCCTGCTGAAAGGCAGCCCAGCCCTTACTAGAGGTGACGCACTAGATAAGACCAGCGCCGCACGAGCTGGACCAGAGGGCAAGAGCCACAACCTCCTCACCTGCAAACTCTGATGGCCTGACTGCCCATCAGTCAGTCCATTCCTGCATCACCGTTGTCCAGCAACCAGGCTTCCCCTAGGGGGGTAGGGGGGTTGTCTCTTCTCTTGCTTGCTGGTGGGATCATGCCGCGCCCCCTACAGGCGGCAGCTCCTCCCTTTATGCACGCTGGTGAATACCGAAGTAGTCTTCTTCTCAGGCTTCCCTTCCTTCAGCCTCACGCCCCACCCACCCACCATTTTGCCTTATTCGCCATTGTTCAGCATTGTTCACCCTTGCTCAGCCTCACGCCCCCACCCACCTGCACCATGGTTGCACGTCGCCTCCTGCACCATCATTCAGCACCCCTGCCTCCCCTGCCCCCTTGCAGGCCCAGTCCAACTCCAGCCCTGCGCCTCCGGTCATCTCCCTCCCGGCTCTGCCGTCCGACATCCTCGCTATGTTCAGCCGGAGCGGCAGTGCGGATGGCAGCAGGGATGGCAGCGGCAGCAGTGGCAGCGACAGTCCGGAGAGGGAGCCGTCAGCCAGCACCCAAGCAGCAGAGCCTGGGCAACAGCAGCAGCAGCAGCAGCAGCTGGGGGGCAGGGGTGAGGCGGGGGGCGGGGCAGCAGCAGGGGGGGAGGCAGCTGGGGTGGCCGGGAAGGGCCCTCCTGGCAGCAGTCTGGCGTCTGGAGAGTGGTAAGTGGATCAGTGGGGGCGGGGCGGGGGGGAAGCAGGGGAGGGGGGCAGGAGAGGGGAGGGGGGTGGAAAGGAGAGGCAGTGAGGGTATGGAGCAAGGAGAGGGTGGCTTATTGCAGGGGGAGGGTGGGTGTGATAGGAGGGAGGTGTGGGGCAAATGTGTGATGACAGCCCCACCGTAAAGCAGCACCAGCCAATATTCAGATCTGCCGGCCCCCCTTTCCCACTCACCCCTCATTGTTCCCAGCCATCTGCTGCCTGATGCACTGTGATGTCACAGCTGCCTCTGCTCTGGCCAGCCGGCAGAGATCCTATACCGCTGCTTGAAACACTTGAACACCGCATCTGCCTCTGCCCCTGCCAGCAGAGGGTCCATCACTCAGAGGGTCCAGCACCCCACTGCTCAGCTGCTGTCATGCTGCTGCTCTGGCGCAGGTTGGAGGGGGAGGGGCCCGGGGCAGGGTCAGACATCCGCATCCGCTTACTCTCCTCCTCCCTCACACCTTCCCCTGAACCCCCTGACATGCCTAAGCACTTCCCAGCCCCACCACCCCCTTCCTCAGGCCACCCTGCCATTCAGGACACGGCTTTCAGCAGCAGTGGGAGCAGCAGCAGCACAGGCAGCAGCAGCGCAGGCAGCAGCAGCAGCAGCAGCATCGGTAGCAGCAGCAGGACAGGCAGCAGCAGTGTCGGCAGCGGAGGCAGCGGCGGCAGCGGAGGCAGCAGCAGCAGCGGAGGCAGCAGCAGGACAGGCAGCAGCAGCAGCGGCAAGAGCAGCAGCAGCAGGACAGGCAGCCTTGGGAGTGGCACAGCTGCTCACAGTGGTGGACGCCAGCTGACCCTCCCCAACTCCAGCCTGTCATCCTTAGACTTAAATATGTCTAGACCAGGCGCGCAAGCTGAGTCAAACCATCCCAAGGGCAGCAGTCGTAGCCCTTCCCAAGACATCAGTCGGGGCAGTGGGGCTGGCAGCAGCACAGGCGGCAGGACAGGCAGCAGCACAGGCAGCAGCAGCAGCAGCAGCAGCAGCGTGGGGGGTGGACGGTCTCTGCTCTCGTCCATGTTTGGCATGGACAACCGGCACAGCGATGGTTTGAAAAACTTGGCGAATCAGTCCATGGATCTGTTTGGGTTGGAGGACAGCCCCCCACCCTTCCTCAGCCTAGCAAGCAGCAGCAGAGGGGGAGAGGATGAGCAGATGGAGGGCAGGGGTGTAGCAGCAGGGGAAGGCAATACACGAGCTCAGGTAGACAAGCTTGCAGCTCCACCTACACCTCTAGCCTCCTACGCTGATGTAGCCAACCTGTTGCCGCCACTCAACCTTGGGCAACAGGGTCTCAACAACAGCAGCAGCAGTGGTGGCAGTGGCAGCAGGGGCAGCGCAAGTGGCAGCAATGGCAGCAGCGACAGCAGCAGCAAGAGCGGCAGGAGCGGCAGCAGAAGCAGCAGCAGTGGGTTGGGGCTCAGTCGTGAGGTTAGGGGTAGGGGCTCAGGGACCAGGCGTGGGCCCAGCGCAGCAGCAGCAGCAGCAGCAGCAGCAGCAGCCGACCAGGTGTCAGGGGCTGCCCAGCCACCCCCTCCCCGCCCTGCTGCTCGAGCAGAGACTGTGGCAGCCGAGCCTGCTGCTGCCGCTGCTCCTGTCATCACAGTCAGGGCCAGGCCAGCGATAACAGCTGACCCAGCTGTCTGGGTGGCGGATGGGTCTGGGGCGGTGTTTGCCCAGGGTGAGGGGAGGAAAGGAGGGAAGAGAGCAGCAGGGCCAGCTGTGGAGGTGGGGCTGGGTGGCGCAGGGGCAGGGGCAGGGGCAGGGGCAGGCAAGGCAGCGATTGAGGTGGGTGGTGTTGAGAAGTCGGCAGCACCGGCTATGGCTGAGACCAAGGCGGGACAGGCGGGGCAGTGGTCGGGCCAGGTGGGTCGTGCAGGTGCTGCAGCCCTGCTCATGGGCGCCGCACTGCGCTCGGGGAGTGACCTCACCTCGTCACACACACCCCTGTCCACTGAAGACGATGAGTGGGGCATCGAGGAGCTACCCTAAAGCATGTGATGATGGGTGGGCTCCCAGCGTCAGGCTGCGTGGCAGTACGTTTGCCATGCATGGGGCCATTATCACATCACGCCAACGCGATGGCGGCTGACACTCTGGCTGAAGCTTGGCAACCCTCCCCCTATATAACCCTAACCCTATAACCCTAACCCATTTGGGACATTGTGCGCCTTGTCTGCCCTAGTGGTTGCTGCATTCAACAGGCAGAGATGGGGTGGGTACAAGGCACCAGCCTAAGGGGCCGTCAGCAAACAGGCTGCCTGGCTGCCCTCCCCTTTCAGGGGTTGGGACTTTCTGCACAGCACTTCAAGGCTGTGCTCCAGGCCCCAGGTCAGGTAGCCACAAGCAACCCAGACCAGCCTGGCCATGCTACAGCATGCGCCGTTCCCCTTCTCGGGTCTGGGGTCTTTCCACCCTTCGTCTGCAGAAGTGGTTGCCACACCGGGGAAGGTGGGCTTGGGTGGGTGCAAGGTATCAGCCTCAGAGGAAGGAGGGAGTAAAGGAAAGGAAAGGAAGCAAATGAGGAGTGAGAGATATATACCTCCAGGGTCTTGGGACATTCCGCCCCTTACCTGCCCTAGCGACCGCCTCACCCCTGCCCTTCTAGTTACTAGCAGCTGCTGCCCATGAACTCCCCTTCTCCCTATTCCAGTCGTCGTGGCCCAGTGCCTGTCTAGTGTTGCAAGTGTTGCATGGTGAGCAGTTGAGCATTGCATGAGCACCCAGCTGCAGGACGCATCACACTCTAAAGGAGGGGCAGGTGTGGTGCTTGCATGCCATCTTGTGAAGTGTGATGCATAACGTGGGTGAGATCATTCTTTGTACAGCGGCCTGGCAGCATCACCTGCAAAGTGCCCATGGGCTGCATTGAGGGTGGGGTAATGCATGGGCCGCCGCAGCCAAGTGATGGCAAGGGCGAGGGTGGAGGGGGTGGTGAGACTGAGATCACGAGGGGGTCCTGGGGCGACCTGGGTTGAACAGAGGTGAAGGTGTCCAGGCGGCGAGGTCTTGTGAGGAGCCGGGTTTGGGACGGAGGGTGGGGAGGACAAGGAGGGTGGGGAGGGTGGGGAGGGTGGGGAGGGTGGGGGGGACGAGGAGGGTGGGGAGGGTGGGGAGGGTGTGGAGGTGGGGAGGGTGGAAAGGATGACAAGGGTGGGGAGGCCGAGGAGGTTGGGGAGGTGGGGATGGTGGGGAGGGGGAGAGTGTGTCAGGTAGCTTCAAAACAGGGAATAGTGCAATAGCTACCCAGGGCAGGAGCAGCAGCATTGCAGGTATAGTTGGGTGTACAACTACAGCAGTTTAGACAGTGCTTCGACTATACAAATGAGATGGCGCGGCAGCCAGCACAAGCATATACAGAGCCCGCTGAGAATGAGGTTGATCAGAGTGAGGTGTGAGGCCCATGCCCCGAGTGTGTGTGAGGGTGTGCGGGCAAGTGTGATGTCGAGAGTGTCACATTCTTTGACCGGCAGCCTGGTACGAGCTGCGTGGCCTTGGCTAACAAGACCTAGGGTTAAGGGGGTGAAGGGGGTGAAGGGCGGAGCAAGGGTCAGCACTGCACCCTCATAGGCAAGGAGCCCACCAAAACTGAATGCCGCAACGAGGTATCAGATGTATAAGTGACCAACGGTTGTACGTCCTGTTTATGGCTTGTAACAATTGTATTTTCCGCAGTCTCTGCAGGCGAGGATTGTGTTGCAGTGGTTGCAACAGGGGCATGGGCTTCTAGGACACGAGCCACACTAGCTCCCTCCCCCTCTTAGGGCCCCGCCGCGGGGTGAGGCGCCTACACAAGTTCAACTAGCCTCATGACTGCGCTGGGACCTGATGAACACACTATCACATGACAGCGTAGTTGGACCCGACGCCGGGTGAGCATTGCACACAGCGCGACAGGCTGTCGTACGCCGGCAGATAGGGAGCACTGCCACTCCTAGTAAGCGGTGGTGTGGGCAAGCAAGAACACCAAAGCAAGGCATACTAGGGTTTACCCGGTGCAGCCTGACCCACCCAGTGCCTGATACTCAAGCTCTAAAGCACTTGGCACCCAGTTTATTGATACATCATCCAACAGCTTTAACCAACAGTCTGTGGCATGACGGCCATTGCTTGGCATGCTCTATCTCTCCGGTCGTCACTATACCAACCCTACTCAAAAGGGTGACGGTACTCATGGGAGTACGTCATCATAACACCACACCCATGCTACTCGAGATGATAGCGGTACTCCTGAGGTTGCGTGTACGTCATCCCAAAAGTCTCAGCCAGCTGTCTTTGGTGTGGCGGCCATCGCAGTGCCGGCCACCTCCTTGCAGCCACTGCTGCTCTCCCCATGTAAGGCCGCCAGCCAGGGCAACAGCTGTGCGTGGACCAGCTCTGGCTTGTCATCGTGAAGGCAGTGGCCCACATCTGTGGCCAGGGAGCATCATAACGTAGTTTACACGGCCCAACTGATACCCGACTCAGGCAAGCACATGCCCAGTTTGCATGCAGGCAAACCACATGCCCAGTTATTTCTGCATCCACATGGGGGGATGCACATGCTGATGCCGCGAGGAAGCCACCCAGGTGGTGTGTACTGCTCACCCAGACTGGACTGGACAGCCAGGGTGGCCCAGGCACCTGGCACAACATTTGATGAGTTGCAGTAGGAACGGGGCGATCCTTCCACCTGACAAGCCTGTTTGAAAGGAGGGCGGTAAAGTGAGAGCCTACAGCATCCCAGCCCACCGCAGTATTTCAGGCCCCACTGCACCCAGCCCAGATCCCAGGACCTGTCGCACGAGATAGAGGTTTGGTGGGTACTGAATCATGATACACAGTTCCTGGGAGGGCTGATAAAAGCAATTGCAAACCTAGCCAGAGCATTCCCATACCTGGGATGAAGGTGAAGGTGGTGTTGGGTCGCCTTGCTGGCAGCTGCTGGAAGAACTTGCCTACAGCATGACCACACCAGGCTGGTTGCATTCTGCATCCAACCGGGCATCTGTCAACATGACATGGCTGCAGTGCACAGGAAAGGGAGTGTATGGCAGTACTGCAGTTGCTTCGCATTGCACTACTCGAAATGCCACACTTATGGATTGCTGTTGCCCAGCAGCCTTGCCAGGCTGGCAGCTGAGTGGTGTGAAAAACAACAAGAATGCAAACAGATGAGATCCCCTGGTCACACATTCTGATCACACATACACAGCCCCAAAGTGCCAAGTGCATCAGGAACTATCGATATGATGCCATCAGGGTGTAATCAGGATGGTCAGGAAGTCACGCAGCAGCCATGGCCACAGGCAGATTCCAGGCCACCACTTCAAGGGTCACACAAGGCTCCCAAATCAGCTCCCAGGGGTTGCAGCCACATGGGCAGGTGCATGCCACGTGATGATGGCAACACCCTGTGCTGGTGGAGCACAGCCTGGCGGCTGGCAGGATGGCGGGTCATGAGGCGTTCATAGCAACAGCCAAACCCAAGGCCAAGCCACAGTGCCAAATGTGGTCAGACATGGACGTTCAGGCCCAGAGAGGACAACTGTATCAGGCCTGCCCAAATCAGGCACCCTCCTGGGTACCAGGTCCCAGCACTGGCCTGACCTGGTCACACTGGTCACACTGGTCACACTGGTCAGCACCGGCCTGGCCTGGCACTGGCCTGCTCACAGGGTTTGCAGCAGAGCGCAGGCAGGCGGACCCCATGTAGTAGTGGTGATGAGGATGGCTGGGGCTGCACTGACCACCCACCTACTGGGCCTCAGCTACCCCCTGGGAGCTGATTAGAGCCCTGCGGGACCCTTGAAGTGGTGGCCTGGGTTCTGCCTGTGGACATGGGTGCTGTGTGACTTCCTGACCATCCTGATACTGGCCACCTACCTACTGGGCCGTCAGCAGGGGTCAGGGTGTCCCTGTCGCCCCACAGCACCAGCAGCGGGCAGCTCAGCCGCTCCACCAGGCTGAAGGGGCGGGGCCCGGGTGGACCTGCATGGCCATGGGGAATGGCCAAGGGCAGGGCGAGGGTAAGGGATACGGTGGTTTCGTGGGTGGTGGAGGAAGCTGCCCTGACCTTGAGTCTCGGAGGACCTGCATGGCCACATGCCATGCACCGAAGGAGGCCATGCACAGCTCATGCGTGGGGCAGCCCTATGAGACAAAGGCGGAACAACAGGGGCAAAATGCGTGTGCCAGTGCTGTCAAGAAGGCCTTGCACAGCTCGTGTTCTGTGGGTTTAACCGCACCGGATGTGCAACCCTAACACCTCACAAGCACCTATTCCAATGCAACATGCATGGGCAAGCCTGCAAGACAGGCAGGGGGAGCATCAAGGGGAGCGCAAGTGGGGCAGTGCGCTGCGTGTGCACACATGCAACTGAGGTTGGGGGTAAGGGGCAGGGGAAGCGGCAGGGGTGAGGGCGAGGGTGAGGAGCAGGGGGAAGGGGGAGTGCGAGGGTGAGGGGCAGGGTGAGGGGCAGGGGCAGGGGTGAGGGGGAGGGCGAGGGGCAGGGGTGAGGGGGAGGGGCAGGGGTGAGGGGGAGGGGCAGGGGTGAGGGGGAGGGGCAGGGGTGAGGGGGAGGGGCAGGGGTGAGGGGGAGGGGCAGGGATGAGGCAAGGTCATGGGTGGAAGAGGCTGCTGCCCCGACAATGTTGCCGGGCATGAGCATCTTATGCTCGTTGCCAGGCACGTGACCAGAACAGCTCATGATCAGGCTAGGTGGAGCTGGACACCAGCACGCCCTGATGCCCGGCTGCCCCCCTTCCAGCCTCCTCCCTCACCCGTGATGACCGACACAAACACGTCCCGGGCATTGGCGTCCAACGCTGGCCGGTGCACCAGTTCCACTAGCTCGTCCGTCACTGCCTCGGGGTCGCTGCACCATATCCCCATCAGCAGTTAGCAGTCAGCAGGCAGCAGTCAGCAGTCAGCAGGCAGCAGGCAGCAGGCAGCAGGAGGCGACTGCATTAAAGGGTCGTTTCACCAATGGCTGAAGGCATGGCGTGCCTCCTCCAAGCGAGCATGCTCCACAGTATGTTAAGTCGATAAGGCTGTGTGTTTTGCTGCCACGCTGACAAGCGAATGCTGCACACTAATGCCCATGACTGAGCCACAGCCAGTCAGCAGGCCAGGCAATCAGCAGCACAGCCAGCAAGGCAAGGCAGGCTGTAGCCCCTCACAGCCCCATCCCTCACCCCCTCATCTCCACCTGCCCCTTTCCCCGCTGCCCCCCGTCCCTCAGATCTTGGCCCTGGCCCTGCCCCTACCCCTACCCCAGCTGCCATGACGCCACAGCTGCCACGCAGTGCGAGGCTTTGAACAGCTCATGGACAGGCTGCTGCTGCTGCTGCTGCTGCCTGTCCTGCTGCTGCTGCCTGTTGTACTGACAGCCACCCCATCAACTGCCACACCATACATACCAGTGATTTCTTTTTTTGCGTAATACGTGACGATCGGAACCAAAAGCTTGTTTTCCAGGCCTGGCTTTTGTAACCAAACGGACCCTTGCGTTGGCTGGCCTCGGCTGCTTCGTAACCGAAAAATGTCTTTTTGTGCATAATATTCATATATAATGACTACCGTACTCTCCCTTTTGATTCCCTATCCCGATTCGTTTTTTGTCTTTTGGGAAACCGGGAATGGTTAAACAATGTATTTTTCTGGTCTTTTGGGAAGTAGTCAAACAATTAGTTGACCTTGACGAAAGTGACAGCAATGGACCAATTTGTGGTCCGGGGCATCAGTGCTGCCGACGCAGCTGATAATCTGCACCGCGAGCTCCTTATGCACGATGAACAAAGCTTTCACATGTCTCTCAATCGTCAAGCGGCAATGATTGATCTTGCCGCATCGCCCAGCACACCTCCTGCTCTCGCACGCACCGGCAACGCGTATGAGAACTGATGGCAACCTGTTAGGAATTCAGCCCACCCTGGGCTGGGCCAGGGGGAGGCGGGCCAGGCTGGGGCAAAGGCTGGGGCCACAGGACAGGCAAGGGTGGCAACCAGGCTGGCAAGGCGGCAAGGCAAGGCAGCAGAATGGGCGGCTGCAGGAGTACGCAAGTCTCAATGCTCCAAGGCAGATGAGATATGCCGCCACTGCCAGCAGCGGCAGGAGGACCACGACTGTATAAGCGAGGTTCAGTGCCCCATGTGACGTGGTCAGGTGATAAGGCCACTAGAAGAGAGACCACGACAGTTGACAATGTCAATCATATGGTTTTGATACGAGGTTGTTGGGGTGGGAGGCTTGATTATTTCTATGCACGAAGACGTTCTCAAAACTAACTTTCGACGTACTTTGGCCATCGGGGAACTTGAAACAATAAAAAATATGGCTCGGGTAAATATTTTTGAGGCCTCGGGAATTAAAAGGGAGGGTACGGTAATACTTTAATTATAGTTTCGAGGCCTCGGGAATCAAAAGGGAGAGTACGGTATTGGCATAAGAAAATGCTGTTTTACTTATTCTTCGTAACCCGTCGGCACCAACTGCGCAACCAGCCATTTGATGGTCCTGGACCCTTCGTGACCAGCATCAGCTTGGCTGTTTTAAAAAGAAAAACTCATACATGCCTCACAAATATGCTTAGTAAAGTTACAATATACTACATATTAAAATCCCAATCAAAAGCCCACCTGTAGACGCCCAGCAGGGCTGCCTTGATGTTGGCACGGGTGCTCAGGTTCTTGAACAGAGCTGCAGCCA
>JASKMD010000027.1:3004222-3105922 GCA_030144725.1 Haematococcus lacustris | reverse complement strand
GCCTCCTACGCTACCACCAGCGAGGCTGCCTTCGGTGGGGCGGCGGCGGCCATGATGGCAGCCTCCCTCCCTTGGCGGCCCCAAGGCCTCAACCTCCTGGGGCGGGTGCAGGTGGCACAGCAGTGCCTGGCCTCCAAGTCCATCTACCAAATGGCTTTTGTGCAACCCTCCGCTCCTCTGACGCAAGCCATGGCCGCGGCTGTCAACCGCTTTGTGGCAGCCTCAGACCTGCCCCAGGAGCGCAGCCCCAACAGCAGCCGCCTCTACCCTAGCAAGGCCATCTGCGTGATGCCCCGGGGGGAGGGAGGGGTGGGGCTTCCCGACCTGGGGGTCACCAGCACCGCCATGCTGGCGAAGATGCTGGCCCAGCTCTGGTCGCCCCGGGTTCGTCCCTGGCAGCCTCTGACCCACAGCCTGCTGGCAGACCCCTCCCGCGGCCTCAGCACGTGGGTCATCACCGACCCCACCGCCCCCCCCTCGCGAGGCATCAGCCCGCGGCTGCAAGCTCACGTGGCGGCCCTGGCTGAGCTTAAGCTGTTCCGTGCGGTGCCCCCCGCTAGCCAGTCCTTCTTCTCGGTGCTGGCAGAGCCGCTGTGGTACAACGCGCAAGTCCGCATGAACCCAGCAGCGAGGGAGGCAGCAGCTGAGCAGGGTTGGACCCACGTCCGCCACGTGAGGGAGGCCCTGCGTAGCCCCCAGCTGGAGGGGGAGGCCCGATGGGCTGCCGACCTGGTCAGGGCTTGCCTCCCCGAGCCCTGGCAGGGCATGGTGGACCGCCTACAGCCTCCTCAGCCGGAGTGGGAGTGCCTGAGGGTTGGGCCAGGGGTGGGGTTTGTGATGCGGCGCACCCCCCTGCTCCAGCCCTCCCACTGGGTGGGCCCCAACGGCCGCCTCTACTCCCTAGACCCCACAGGGCAGGGGCCCCTAGGGGCTTACTGGGCGGAGGGAGGAGCGGCCTGGGAGCCAGCTGCGGTGGCCCGACTCAACAAGCCCAGCTACAGGCTGACTCCGGAGGAGCGAGCCACCCACCTCCGCCCTATACCCGCAGCCGGGCAGTGGGTGGGTGGGGAACCTTTCGCCATCTCTCCCTCCCTTGACCCCATGGACGCGAGGCAGCGGCCCCCACCGCCTCTTGCCGCACAGAGGTCACGGGGCCTGGCGCAGTTGCCCATCTCCCAGCCCAGGAGCTTGGTCCCTCCACCGGGCTGGGCACCCGGCTCGGCACGGTGCGGGTTGGGCCCGGTGAGCTGCAGGGTAGTCAGCCTCCCCGCTGGCTTGACACCGCCGCGAGGGCACCTCCGCGCCCCTCCCCGGATGACAGGAGGGTTAGGCGGGAGGAGCGGCAGCGGGTGGCTCAGTGTAGGTCGAGGCGAGGCAACACGCAGCCAGCTACCCAGCCAGCCAGAGGGGGGCCTAGCCGGCGCCGGTATGGCATTCCCTCTTCCGGTTCCAGCTCTGAGGAGTGGGAGGCACGGCGTGCAGGGCACCAGCAAGCTGGCAGGCAGCGTGCTGCGCAGCTTGGCCATGGGTCCCCACACGTGCGCCGCTACGGGTTGCTCAGCCCCTCTGCTAGCCTGGCCAGCTCGTTGGGGGCCTCCTGTGACAGCCCTGTAGTTGAGTCAGCAGGGCCCCGGGAGGGGAGGTTGAGGGTGCCTAAGCGGCAGCAGCCCGAGCAGGCAGCTCAGCCTGGGGAGGAGGTCGAGCAGCTCGGTCCTCTGCCCCTGCGGCCCCCGCTGGCCATCTATTCCCGTGAGCCTCGGGTCCGCCTGCGCCGCCCGGGGGCCAAGTTGGCCTGCATTGAGGCCACTCCAGCCCCTATCCCCGACCCACCCCGTTTGCCCGGTCCGCCTCCCCTTCCCAGCCCACCCACCCTCCTCTACACACGCGTAGCCCGCGCGGGGGCAAGCCAGGACTAGCCATGCAGCGCCCAGGTGTGGCCGCCAGATTCTTGGCAGTCACCCTCAATGTGCAGGGCCTTGCCCAGCCGCACAAACTGCAGGCCCTGCTTGACTGGGCCGCTGACAGCCCGGCGCAAGTGGTGTTCCTCCAAGAGTGCCATAGGGCGGAGAGCGTGTGGCAGTGGGCAGAAGCCCACTCGGGGGCCAAGCCCGCCTGGCGGGGGCAGTGGTTTTACACCCCTGGCACAGGCAGCTCCCAAGGCTGTCTGGTGTTGGTCAAGCCCTCCACCATCCTCCAGGGGTGCACCCAGGTGCAGCTGCAGGCAGAGGGGGCCCAGGGGCGGGTGCTGCGGGTAGACGGGGAGCTCGCAGGCAGGCCGGTGTCCCTGGTGTGCGTGTACGCCCCGGCGCAGCAGGCAGAGCGGCCAACGTTCTATGCAGAGTGCCTCCCCGCTTGCCTCCCGCCAGCCGCCGACCGCCGCCTCCTCCTCATGGGGGGCGACTTCAACTGCATCCTGGCCCCCGTGGACAGAGTGGGCATCCCGCAGGGCTCGCAGCATGGGGAGGCCTGGGTGGGCAGCCGGGGCCAGGGGGGGGAGCAGCTGCGGCAGCTGGTGGGTGAGCGGGGTCTGGTGGACCCGTGGCGCCATCTGCACCCCTCCAAGAGAGACCTCACCCACTTCAGCGAGCGTTGGCAGACGGGTGCGCGCCTTGACCGATGGTACATCTCGGAGGAGCTGGTGCAGTGGCAGATGGACAGCGCCATCCAGGGTGTGCTGCCAGTGCCCACCGACCACCGGCCCGTGTCAGTGGCAGTGTGCCCCCCCGACCTGCCTCTCACCGTCCCCGCTCCCTGGCAGCTGCACCCCGCCCACCTCGACAACCCTGACCTGCTGGACTGCCTCAAGGACTTCCTTCAGGCGGAGGCACATCACCACGAGGCTGCGAGTCAGCTGGGGCTGCCTAGGGATGGGCACAGGGCCAGGTGGGCCCGCATCAAGCAGGGCCTGGCCATGCGTGCCCAGCACTTCCTGCGGGCCCAGCGCCGCACGCAGCGTGACCTGCAGCAGCGCAGGGAGAAGGCGGCAGCAGTGGCCAGGGCTCACCTCGTGCGGCAGCTGGTGCGGGTGGAGCGAGAGGGGGAGGCTGAGGTGCAGGCGGCGCAGCACCTGGGAGAGGCCGCAGCCCTGGCGGGGGTGGGGGCGAGGGAGCAGGGGGCCCAGCAATCCCTGCTGGCCAGTGCAGTCCTCGACCAGTACTACGGCGACCGCTCCTCCTTCTACTTCTACCATCGCGACCAGCCCGCGCACACCCCCACCCTCATCTCCTCTCTCCAGCTCCCCGGCCAGCCAGGTCAGCCAGCAGACCTTACCACGCCGGCCGGGGTGAAGGCAGCGTGCAGGGCTTTCCAGCAGCACTACTCAGCTGCCGAGCCCACCGGTGCCTACGCAGCCAAGCCGGTGGACACAGCTGCGCGCGCCACGCTGCTGGGCAGCCTCACCTCCCACCTCACCCCCACCCAGGCCAGGGCTGCCGAGGGCCCCGATGGCAGCCCTATGCTGTCAGAGGAGGAGCTGGGCCGGGCTCTGCAGGGCTGCGCGCACAACAAGGCCCCGGGGCTAGATGGACTGCCCATGGAGGTCTATGACCGGCTGTGGGTGGAGCTGGGGCGGCCGCTGCGGGCCATGTTGCGAGAGGCCCTGGCAGACACCGCTGACCCTGCCCCCCTGGCTGAGTTCCTGACCGGCATCATCACCCTCGTGCCCAAGGCTGGCAAGCCGAGGGACCAGGTGGCCGGCTACCGCCCCATCACGCTCCTCAACTGCGACGTGCGCCTGGTGGCCAGGGCAGTGGAGGACCGGCTGCAGCTGCCCTTGGACCTGCTGGTGTCCCCCTCTCAGTCCGCCTTCATCCTGGGCAGGGACATCAGCGACAGCGTGCAGTTCCACCTAGGCCTACTGGAGTACCTGCAGCAGCGGGGCAGCCCAGCCTGGCTGTTGTTGCTGGACCTGGCGGGGGCCTATGACAACGTGTCCTGGGGCTTGCTCCAGGACACGATGTAGGCCATGGGGTTCTGCCGGGAGGGGCATGTGCGCTGGGCTCAGCTGCTGCACCGGGGGGCCACGAGCCAGGTGTTGGTCAACGGCCACCTCACCGACAGCTTCCCCCTTGCGTCGGGGCTGCTGCAGGGCAGCGGGGCCTCCCCGCTCTACTGGTGCATCGTGCTCCAACCGCTGGTCAGCTACCTCAGCTCGCTCCAGCTGGCAGGCCGCATCACCACCCCCACCATCCCCTCCAGCCCTCTGGCCATGCAAAGGGCCGCCCTGACCCCCGCGCTCCCCTCCAAGGAGTATGCGGACGACCTCACCATCGTGGTGCTCGATCGGGTCAGAGACGGGAAGGTGGTTGTGGAGGCCCTGGGCCTGTTCCGCGCCGCTGGGGGCCCTGCGCTGAGCGTGAGCAAGAGCTCAGCCCTACCGTGTGCCCAGCCAGAGCCTGGGCTGGGTAACCAGGGGGGCTCGGGCCCAGAGGGGGCGGGGAGGGAAGGAAGGGGGGGTGACGGGGGGGAAGGGGCCGGGCAGGGGCAGGTGGGCGAGCAGGGGCTAGGGGGTGGGCTGGGGGAAGGTGGCGGGCAAGGGCAGCAGCAGGGCGGGCAGGAGCAGGGTGGGGAGCAGGAGCCGGAGGTGGTCATCCCAGCTGTCCGAGCGGGGGTGCCCGTGCGCCACCTGGGGGTCCCTCTTGGGGCGGCCTCCTACGCTACCACCAGCGAGGCCGCCTTCGGTGGGGCGGCGGCGGCCATGATGGCAGCCTCCCTCCCTTGGCGGCCCCAAGGCCTCAACCTCCTGGGGCGGGTGCAGGTGGCACAGCAGTGCCTGGCCTCCAAGTCCATCTACCAAATGGCTTTTGTGCAACCCTCCGCTCCTCTGACGCAAGCCATGGCCGCGGCTGTCAACCGCTTTGTGGCAGCCTCAGACCTGCCCCAGGAGCGCAGCCCCAACAGCAGCCGCCTCTACCCTAGCAAGGCCATCTGCGTGATGCCCCGGGGGGAGGGAGGGGTGGGGCTTCCCGACCTGGGGGTCACCAGCACCGCCATGCTGGCGAAGATGCTGGCCCAGCTCTGGTCGCCCCGGGTTCGTCCCTGGCAGCCTCTGACCCACAGCCTGCTGGCAGACCCCTCCCGCGGCCTCAGCACGTGGGTCATCACCGACCCCACCGCCCCCCCCTCGCGAGGCATCAGCCCGCGGCTGCAAGCTCACGTGGCGGCCCTGGATGAGCTTAAGCTGTTCCGTGCGGTGGCCCCCGCTAGCCAGTCCTTCTTCTCGGTGCTGGCAGAGCCGCTGTGGTACAACGCGCAAGTCCGCATGAACCCAGCAGCGAGGGAGGCAGCAGCTGAGCAGGGTTGGACCCACGTCCGCCACGTGAGGGAGGCCCTGCGTAGCCCCCAGCTGGAGGGGGAGGCCCGATGGGCTGCCGACCTGGTCAGGGCTTGCCTCCCCGAGCCCTGGCAGGGCATGGTGGACCGCCTACAGCCTCCTCAGCCGGAGTGGGAGTGCCTGAGGGTTGGGCCAGGGGTGGGGTTTGTGATGCGGCGCACCCCCCTGCTCCAGCCCTCCCACTGGGTGGGCCCCAACGGCCGCCTCTACTCCCTAGACCCCACAGGGCAGGGGCCCCTAGGGGCTTACTGGGCGGAGGGAGGAGCGGCCTGGGAGCCAGCTGCGGTGGCCCGACTCAACAAGCCCAGCTACAGGCTGACTCCGGAGGAGCGAGCCACCCACCTCCGCCCTCTACCCGCAGCCGGGCAGTGGGTGGGTGGGGAACCTTCCGCCATCTCTCCCTCCCTTGACCCCATGGACGCGAGGCAGCGGCCCCCACCGCCTCTTGCCGCACAGAGGTCACGGGGCCTGGCGCAGTTGCCCATCTCCCAGCCCAGGAGCTTGGTCCCTCCACCGGGCTGGGCACCCGGCTCGGCACGGTGCGGGTTGGGCCCGGTGAGCTGCAGGGTAGTCAGCCTCCCCGCTGGCTTGACACCGCCGCGAGGGCACCTCCGCGCCCCTCCCCGGATGACAGGAGGGTTAGGCGAGAGGAGCGGCAACGGGTGGCTCAGTGTAGGTCGAGGCGAGGCAACACGCAGCCAGCTACCCAGCCAGCCAGAGGGGGGCCTAGCCGGCGCCGGTATGGCATTCCCTCTTCCGGTTCCAGCTCTGAGGAGTGGGAGGCACGGCGTGCAGGGCACCAGCAAGCTGGCAGGCAGCGTGCTGCGCAGCTTGGCCATGGGTCCCCACACGTGCGCCGCTACGGGTTGCTCAGCCCCTCTGCTAGCCTGGCCAGCTCGTTGGGGGCCTCCTGTGACAGCCCTGTAGTTGAGTCAGCAGGGCCCCGGGAGGGGAGGTTGAGGGTGCCTAAGCGGCAGCAGCCCGAGCAGGCAGCTCAGCCTGGGGAGGAGGTCGAGCAGCTCGGTCCTCTGCCCCTGCGGCCCCCGCTGGCCATCTATTCCCGTGAGCCTCGGGTCCGCCTGCGCCGCCCGGGGGCCAAGTTGGCCTGCATTGAGGCCACTCCAGCCCCTATCCCCGACCCACCCCGTTTGCCCGGTCCGCCTCCCCTTCCCAGCCCACCCACCCTCCTCTACACACGCGTAGCCCGCGCGGGGGCAAGCCAGGACTAGCCATGCAGCGCCCAGGTGTGGCCGCCAGATTCTTGGCAGTCACCCTCAATGTGCAGGGCCTTGCCCAGCCGCACAAACTGCAGGCCCTGCTTGACGGGGCCGCTGACAGCCCGGCGCAAGTGGTGTTCCTCCAAGAGTGCCATAGGGCGGAGAGCGTGTGGCAGTGGGCAGAAGCCCACTCGGGGGCCAAGCCCGCCTGGCGGGGGCAGTGGTTTTACACCCCTGGCACAGGCAGCTCCCAAGGCTGTCTGGTGTTGGTCAAGCCCTCCACCATCCTCCAGGGGTGCACCCAGGTGCAGCTGCAGGCAGAGGGGGCCCAGGGGCGGGTGCTGCGGGTAGACGGGGAGCTCGCAAGCAGGCCGGTGTCCCTGGTGTGCGTGTACGCCCCGGCGCAGCAGGCAGAGCGGCCAACGTTCTACGCAGAGTGCCTCCCCGCTTGCCTCCCGCCAGCCGCCGACCGCCGCCTCCTCCTCATGGGGGGCGACTTCAACTGCATCCTCGCCCCCGTGGACAGAGTGGGCATCCCGCAGGGCTCGCAGCATGGGGAGGCCTGGGTGGGCAGCCGGGGCCAGGGGGCGGAGCAGCTGCGGCAGCTGGTGGGTGAGCGGGGTCTGGTGGACCCGTGGCGCCATCTGCACCCCTCCAAGAGAGACCTCACCCACTTCAGCGAGCGTTGGCAGACGGGTGCGCGCCTTGACCGATGGTACATCTCGGAGGAGCTGGTGCAGTGGCAGATGGACAGCGCCATCCAGGGTGTGCTGCCAGTGCCCACCGACCACCGGCCCGTGTCAGTGGCAGTGTGCCCCCCCGACCTGCCTCTCACCGTCCCCGCTCCCTGGCAGCTGCACCCCGCCCACCTGGACAACCCTGACCTGCTGGACTGCCTCAAGGACTTCCTTCAGGCGGAGGCACATCACCACGAGGCTGCGAGTCAGCTGGGGCTGCCTAGGGATGGGCACAGGGCCAGGTGGGCCCGCATCAAGCAGGGCCTGGCCATGCGTGCCCAGCACTTCCTGCGGGCCCAGCGCCGCACGCAGCGTGACCTGCAGCAGCGCAGGGAGAAGGCGGCAGCAGTGGCCAGGGCTCACCTCGTGCGGCAGCTGGTGCGGGTGGAGCGAGAGGGGGAGGCTGAGGTGCAGGCGGCGCAGCACCTGGGAGAGGCCGCAGCCCTGGCGGGGGTGGGGGCGAGGGAGCAGGGGGCCCAGCAATCCCTGCTGGCCAGCGCAGTCCTCGACCAGTACTACGGCGACCGCTCCTCCTTCTACTTCTACCATCGCGACCAGCCCGCGCACACCCCCACCCTCATCTCCTCTCTCCAGCTCCCCGGCCAGCCAGGTCAGCCAGCAGACCTTACCACGCCGGCCGGGGTGAAGGCAGCGTGCAGGGCTTTCCAGCAGCACTACTCAGCTGCCGAGCCCACCGGTGTCTACGCAGCCAAGCCGGTGGACACAGCTGCGCGCGCCACGCTGCTGGGCAGCCTCACCTCCCACCTCACCCCCACCCAGGCCAGGGCTGCCGAGGGCCCCGATGGCAGCCCTATGCTGTCAGAGGAGGAGCTGGGCCGGGCTCTGCAGGGCTGCGCGCACAGCAAGGCCCCGGGGCTAGATGGACTGCCCATGGAGGTCTATGACCGGCTGTGGGTGGAGCTGGGGCGGCCGCTGCGGGCCATGTTGCGAGAGGCCCTGGCAGACACCGCTGACCCTGCCCCCCTGGCTGAGTTCCTGACCGGCATCATCACCCTCGTGCCCAAGGCTGGCAAGCCGAGGGACCAGGTGGCCGGCTACCGCCCCATCACGCTCCTCAACTGCGACGTGCGCCTGGTGGCCAGGGCAGTGGAGGACCGGCTGCAGCTGCCCTTGGACCTGCTGGTGTCCCCCTCTCAGTCCGCCTTCATCCTGGGCAGGGACATCAGCGACAGCGTGCAGTTCCACCTAGGCCTGCTGGAGTACCTGCAGCAGCGGGGCAGCCCAGCCTGGCTGTTGTTGCTGGACCTGGCGGGGGCCTATGACAACGTGTCCTGGGGCTTGCTCCAGGACACGATGTAGGCCATGGGGTTCTGCCGGGAGGGGCATGTGCGCTGGGCTCAGCTGCTGCACCGGGGGGCCACGAGCCAGGTGTTGGTCAACGGCCACCTCACCGACAGCTTCCCCCTTGCGTCGGGGCTGCTGCAGGGCAGCGGGGCCTCCCCGCTCTACTGGTGCATCGTGCTCCAACCGCTGGTCAGCTACCTCAGCTCGCTCCAGCTGGCAGGCCGCATCAGCACCCCCACCATCCCCTCCAGCCCTCTGGCCATGCACAGGGCCGCCCTGACCCACGCGCTCCCCTCCAAGGAGTATGCGGACGACCTCACCATCGTGGTGCTCGATCGGGTCAGAGACGGGAAGGTGGTTGTGGAGGCCCTGGGCCTGTTCCGCGCCGCTGGGGGCCCTGCGCTGAGCGTGAGCAAGAGCTCAGCCCTACCGTGTGCCCAGCCAGAGCCTGGGCTGGGTAACCAGGGGGGCTCGGGCCCAGAGGGGGCGGGGAGGGAAGGAAGGGGGGGTGACGGGGGGGAAGGGGTCGGGCAGGGGCAGGTGGGCGTGCAGGGGCTAGGGGGTGGGCTGGGGGAAGGTGGCGGGCAAGGGCAGCAGCAGGGCGGGCAGGAGCAGGGTGGGGAGCAGGAGCCGGAGGTGGTCATCCCAGCTGTCCGAGCGGGGGTGCCAGTGCGCCACCTGGGGGTCCCTCTTGGGGCGGCCTCCTACGCTACCACCAGCGAGGCTGCCTTCGGTGGGGCGGCGGCGGCCATGATGGCAGCCTCCCTCCCTTGGCGGCCCCAAGGCCTCAACCTCCTGGGGCGGGTGCAGGTGGCACAGCAGTGCCTGGCCTCCAAGTCCATCTACCAAATGGCTTTTGTGCAACCCTCCGCTCCTCTGACGCAAGCCATGGCCGCGGCTGTCAACCGCTTTGTGGCAGCCTCAGACCTGCCCCAGGAGCGCAGCCCCAACAGCAGCCGCCTCTACCCTAGCAAGGCCATCTGCGTGATGCCCCGGGGGGAGGGAGGGGTGGGGCTTCCCGACCTGGGGGTCACCAGCACCGCCATGCTGGCGAAGATGCTGGCCCAGCTCTGGTCGCCCCGGGTTCGTCCCTGGCAGCCTCTGACCCGCAGCCTCCTGGCAGACCCCTCCCGCGGCCTCAGCACGTGGGTCATCACCGACCCCACCGCCCCCCCCTCGCGAGGCATCAGCCCGCGGCTGCAAGCTCACGTGGCGGCCCTGGCTGAGCTTAAGCTGTTCCGTGCGGTGCCCCCCGCTAGCCAGTCCTTCTTCTCGGTGCTGGCAGAGCCGCTGTGGTACAACGCGCAAGTCCGCATGAACCCAGCAGCGAGGGAGGCAGCAGCTGAGCAGGGTTGGACCCACGTCCGCCACGTGAGGGAGGCCCTGCGTAGCCCCCAGCTGGAGGGGGAGGCCCGATGGGCTGCCGACCTGGTCAGGGCTTGCCTCCCCGAGCCCTGGCAGGGCATGGTGGACCGCCTACAGCCTCCTCAGCCGGAGTGGGAGTGCCTGAGGGTTGGGCCAGGGGTGGGGTTTGTGATGCGGCGCACCCCCCTGCTCCAGCCCTCCCACTGGGTGGGCCCCAACGGCCGCCTCTACTCCCTAGACCCCACAGGGCAGGGGCCCCTAGGGGCTTACTGGGCGGAGGGAGGAGCGGCCTGGGAGCCAGCTGCGGTGGCCCGACTCAACAAGCCCAGCTACAGGCTGACTCCGGAGGAGCGAGCCACCCACCTCCGCCCTCTACCCGCAGCCGGGCAGTGGGTGGGTGGGGAACCTTCCGCCATCTCTCCCTCCCTTGACCCCATGGACGCGAGGCAGCGGCCCCCACCGCCTCTTGCCGCACAGAGGTCACGGGGCCTGGCGCAGTTGCCCATCTCCCAGCCCAGGAGCTTGGTCCCTCCACCGGGCTGGGCACCCGGCTCGGCACGGTGCGGGTTGGGCCCGGTGAGCTGCAGGGTAGTCAGCCTCCCCGCTGGCTTGACACCGCCGCGAGGGCACCTCCGCGCCCCTCCCCGGATGACAGGAGGGTTAGGCGGGAGGAGCGGCAGCGGGTGGCTCAGTGTAGGTCGAGGCGAGGCAACACGCAGCCAGCTACCCAGCCAGCCAGAGGGGGGCCTAGCCGGCGCCGGTATGGCATTCCCTCTTCCGGTTCCAGCTCTGAGGAGTGGGAGGCACGGCGTGCAGGGCACCAGCAAGCTGGCAGGCAGCGTGCTGCGCAGCTTGGCCATGGGTCCCCACACGTGCGCCGCTACGGGTTGCTCAGCCCCTCTGCTAGCCTGGCCAGCTCGTTGGGGGCCTCCTGTGACAGCCCTGTAGTTGAGTCAGCAGGGCCCCGGGAGGGGAGGTTGAGGGTGCCTAAGCGGCAGCAGCCCGAGCAGGCAGCTCAGCCTGGGGAGGAGGTCGAGCAGCTCGGTCCTCTGCCCCTGCGGCCCCCGCTGGCCATCTATTCCCGTGAGCCTCGGGTCCGCCTGCGCCGCCCGGGGGCCAAGTTGGCCTGCATTGAGGCCACTCCAGCCCCTATCCCCGACCCACCCCGTTTGCCCGGTCCGCCTCCCCTTCCCAGCCCACCCACCCTCCTCTACACACGCGTAGCCCGCGCGGGGGCAAGCCAGGACTAGCCATGCAGCGCCCAGGTGTGGCCGCCAGATTCTTGGCAGTCACCCTCAATGTGCAGGGCCTTGCCCAGCCGCACAAACTGCAGGCCCTGCTTGACTGGGCCGCTGACAGCCCGGCGCAAGTGGTGTTCCTCCAAGAGTGCCATAGGGCGGAGAGCGTGTGGCAGTGGGCAGAAGCCCACTCGGGGGCCAAGCCCGCCTGGCGGGGGCAGTGGTTTTACACCCCTGGCACAGGCAGCTCCCAAGGCTGTCTGGTGTTGGTCAAGCCCTCCACCATCCTCCAGGGGTGCACCCAGGTGCAGCTGCAGGCAGAGGGGGCCCAGGGGCGGGTGCTGCGGGTAGACGGGGAGCTCGCAGGCAGGCCGGTGTCCCTGGTGTGCGTGTACGCCCCGGCGCAGCAGGCAGAGCGGCCAACGTTCTACGCAGAGTGCCTCCCCGCTTGCCTCCCGCCAGCCGCCGACCGCCGCCTCCTCCTCATGGGGGGCGACTTCAACTGCATCCTGGCCCCCGTGGACAGAGTGGGCATCCCGCAGGGCTCGCAGCATGGGGAGGCCTGGGTGGGCAGCCGGGGCCAGGGGGCGGAGCAGCTGCGGCAGCTGGTGGGTGAGCGGGGTCTGGTGGACCCGTGGCGCCATCTGCACCCCTCCAAGAGAGACCTCACCCACTTCAGCGAGCGTTGGCAGACGGGTGCGCGCCTTGACCGATGGTACATCTCGGAGGAGCTGGTGCAGTGGCAGATGGACAGCGCCATCCAGGGTGTGCTGCCAGTGCCCACCGACCACCGGCCCGTGTCAGTGGCAGTGTGCCCCCCCGACCTGCCTCTCACCGTCCCCGCTCCCTGGCAGCTGCACCCCGCCCACCTGGACAACCCTGACCTGCTGGACTGCCTCAAGGACTTCCTTCAGGCGGAGGCACATCACCACGAGGCTGCGAGTCAGCTGGGGCTGCCTAGGGATGGGCACAGGGCCAGGTGGGCCCGCATCAAGCAGGGCCTGGCCATGCGTGCCCAGCACTTCCTGCGGGCCCAGCGCCGCACGCAGCGTGACCTGCAGCAGCGCAGGGAGAAGGCGGCAGCAGTGGCCAGGGCTCACCTCGTGCGGCAGCTGGTGCGGGTGGAGCGAGAGGGGGAGGCTGAGGTGCAGGCGGCGCAGCACCTGGGAGAGGCCGCAGCCCTGGCGGGGGTGGGGGCGAGGGAGCAGGGGGCCCAGCAATCCCTGCTGGCCAGCGCAGTCCTCGACCAGTACTACGGCGACCGCTCCTCCTTCTACTTCTACCATCGCGACCAGCCCGCGCACACCCCCACCCTCATCTCCTCTCTCCAGCTCCCCGGCCAGCCAGGTCAGCCAGCAGACCTTACCACGCCGGCCGGGGTGAAGGCAGCGTGCAGGGCTTTCCAGCAGCACTACTCAGCTGCCGAGCCCACCGGTGTCTACGCAGCCAAGCCGGTGGACACAGCTGCGCGCGCCACGCTGCTGGGCAGCCTCACCTCCCACCTCACCCCCACCCAGGCCAGGGCTGCCGAGGGCCCCGATGGCAGCCCTATGCTGTCAGAGGAGGAGCTGGGCCGGGCTCTGCAGGGCTGCGCGCACAGCAAGGCCCCGGGGCTAGATGGACTGCCCATGGAGGTCTATGACCGGCTGTGGGTGGAGCTGGGGCGGCCGCTGCGGGCCATGTTGCGAGAGGCCCTGGCAGACACCGCTGACCCTGCCCCCCTGGCTGAGTTCCTGACCGGCATCATCACCCTCGTGCCCAAGGCTGGCAAGCCGAGGGACCAGGTGGCCGGCTACCGCCCCATCACGCTCCTCAACTGCGACGTGCGCCTGGTGGCCAGGGCAGTGGAGGACCGGCTGCAGCTGCCCTTGGACCTGCTGGTGTCCCCCTCTCAGTCCGCCTTCATCCTGGGCAGGGACATCAGCGACAGCGTGCAGTTCCACCTAGGCCTGCTGGAGTACCTGCAGCAGCGGGGCAGCCCAGCCTGGCTGTTGTTGCTGGACCTGGCGGGGGCCTATGACAACGTGTCCTGGGGCTTGCTCCAGGACACGATGTAGGCCATGGGGTTCTGCCGGGAGGGGCATGTGCGCTGGGCTCAGCTGCTGCACCGGGGGGCCACGAGCCAGGTGTTGGTCAACGGCCACCTCACCGACAGCTTCCCCCTTGCGTCGGGGCTGCTGCAGGGCAGCGGGGCCTCCCCGCTCTACTGGTGCATCGTGCTCCAACCGCTGGTCAGCTACCTCAGCTCGCTCCAGCTGGCAGGCCGCATCACCACCCCCACCATCCCCTCCAGCCCTCTGGCCATGCACAGGGCCGCCCTGACCCACGCGCTCCCCTCCAAGGAGTATGCGGACGACCTCACCATCGTGGTGCTCGATCGGGTCAGAGACGGGAAGGTGGTTGTGGAGGCCCTGGGCCTGTTCCGCGCCGCTGGGGGCCCTGCGCTGAGCGTGAGCAAGAGCTCAGCCCTACCGTGTGCCCAGCCAGAGCCTGGGCTGGGTAACCAGGGGGGCTCGGGCCCAGAGGGGGCGGGGAGGGAAGGAAGGGGGGGTGACGGGGGGGAAGGGGCCGGGCAGGGGCAGGTGGGCGTGCAGGGGCTAGGGGGTGGGCTGGGGGAAGGTGGCGGGCAAGGGCAGCAGCAGGGCGGGCAGGAGCAGGGTGGGGAGCAGGAGCCGGAGGTGGTCATCCCAGCTGTCCGAGCGGGGGTGCCAGTGCGCCACCTGGGGGTCCCTCTTGGGGCGGCCTCCTACGCTACCACCAGCGAGGCTGCCTTCGGTGGGGCGGCGGCGGCCATGATGGCAGCCTCCCTCCCTTGGCGGCCCCAAGGCCTCAACCTCCTGGGGCGGGTGCAGGTGGCACAGCAGTGCCTGGCCTCCAAGTCCATCTACCAAATGGCTTTTGTGCAACCCTCCGCTCCTCTGACGCAAGCCATGGCCGCGGCTGTCAACCGCTTTGTGGCAGCCTCAGACCTGCCCCAGGAGCGCAGCCCCAACAGCAGCCGCCTCTACCCTAGCAAGGCCATCTGCGTGATGCCCCGGGGGGAGGGAGGGGTGGGGCTTCCCGACCTGGGGGTCACCAGCACCGCCATGCTGGCGAAGATGCTGGCCCAGCTCTGGTCGCCCCGGGTTCGTCCCTGGCAGCCTCTGACCCGCAGCCTCCTGGCAGACCCCTCCCGCGGCCTCAGCACGTGGGTCATCACCGACCCCACCGCCCCCCCCTCGCGAGGCATCAGCCCGCGGCTGCAAGCTCACGTGGCGGCCCTGGCTGAGCTTAAGCTGTTCCGTGCGGTGCCCCCCGCTAGCCAGTCCTTCTTCTCGGTGCTGGCAGAGCCGCTGTGGTACAACGCGCAAGTCCGCATGAACCCAGCAGCGAGGGAGGCAGCAGCTGAGCAGGGTTGGACCCACGTCCGCCACGTGAGGGAGGCCCTGCGTAGCCCCCAGCTGGAGGGGGAGGCCCGATGGGCTGCCGACCTGGTCAGGGCTTGCCTCCCCGAGCCCTGGCAGGGCATGGTGGACCGCCTACAGCCTCCTCAGCCGGAGTGGGAGTGCCTGAGGGTTGGGCCAGGGGTGGGGTTTGTGATGCGGCGCACCCCCCTGCTCCAGCCCTCCCACTGGGTGGGCCCCAACGGCCGCCTCTACTCCCTAGACCCCACAGGGCAGGGGCCCCTAGGGGCTTACTGGGCGGAGGGAGGAGCGGCCTGGGAGCCAGCTGCGGTGGCCCGACTCAACAAGCCCAGCTACAGGCTGACTCCGGAGGAGCGAGCCACCCACCTCCGCCCTCTACCCGCAGCCGGGCAGTGGGTGGGTGGGGAACCTTCCGCCATCTCTCCCTCCCTTGACCCCATGGACGCGAGGCAGCGGCCCCCACCGCCTCTTGCCGCACAGAGGTCACGGGGCCTGGCGCAGTTGCCCATCTCCCAGCCCAGGAGCTTGGTCCCTCCACCGGGCTGGGCACCCGGCTCGGCACGGTGCGGGTTGGGCCCGGTGAGCTGCAGGGTAGTCAGCCTCCCCGCTGGCTTGACACCGCCGCGAGGGCACCTCCGCGCCCCTCCCCGGATGACAGGAGGGTTAGGCGGGAGGAGCGGCAGCGGGTGGCTCAGTGTAGGTCGAGGCGAGGCAACACGCAGCCAGCTACCCAGCCAGCCAGAGGGGGGCCTAGCCGGCGCCGGTATGGCATTCCCTCTTCCGGTTCCAGCTCTGAGGAGTGGGAGGCACGGCGTGCAGGGCACCAGCAAGCTGGCAGGCAGCGTGCTGCGCAGCTTGGCCATGGGTCCCCACACGTGCGCCGCTACGGGTTGCTCAGCCCCTCTGCTAGCCTGGCCAGCTCGTTGGGGGCCTCCTGTGACAGCCCTGTAGTTGAGTCAGCAGGGCCCCGGGAGGGGAGGTTGAGGGTGCCTAAGCGGCAGCAGCCCGAGCAGGCAGCTCAGCCTGGGGAGGAGGTCGAGCAGCTCGGTCCTCTGCCCCTGCGGCCCCCGCTGGCCATCTATTCCCGTGAGCCTCGGGTCCGCCTGCGCCGCCCGGGGGCCAAGTTGGCCTGCATTGAGGCCACTCCAGCCCCTATCCCCGACCCACCCCGTTTGCCCGGTCCGCCTCCCCTTCCCAGCCCACCCACCCTCCTCTACACACGCGTAGCCCGCGCGGGGGCAAGCCAGGACTAGCCATGCAGCGCCCAGGTGTGGCCGCCAGATTCTTGGCAGTCACCCTCAATGTGCAGGGCCTTGCCCAGCCGCACAAACTGCAGGCCCTGCTTGACTGGGCCGCTGACAGCCCGGCGCAAGTGGTGTTCCTCCAAGAGTGCCATAGGGCGGAGAGCGTGTGGCAGTGGGCAGAAGCCCACTCGGGGGCCAAGCCCGCCTGGCGGGGGCAGTGGTTTTACACCCCTGGCACAGGCAGCTCCCAAGGCTGTCTGGTGTTGGTCAAGCCCTCCACCATCCTCCAGGGGTGCACCCAGGTGCAGCTGCAGGCAGAGGGGGCCCAGGGGCGGGTGCTGCGGGTAGGCGGGGAGCTCGCAGGCAGGCCGGTGTCCCTGGTGTGCGTGTACGCCCCGGCGCAGCAGGCAGAGCGGCCAACGTTCTACGCAGAGTGCCTCCCCGCTTGCCTCCCGCCAGCCGCCGACCGCCGCCTCCTCCTCATGGGGGGCGACTTCAACTGCATCCTGGCCCCCGTGGACAGAGTGGGCATCCCGCAGGGCTCGCAGCATGGGGAGGCCTGGGTGGGCAGCCGGGGCCAGGGGGCGGAGCAGCTGCGGCAGCTGGTGGGTGAGCGGGGTCTGGTGGACCCGTGGCGCCATCTGCACCCCTCCAAGAGAGACCTCACCCACTTCAGCGAGCGTTGGCAGACGGGTGCGCGCCTTGACCGATGGTACATCTCGGAGGAGCTGGTGCAGTGGCAGATGGACAGCGCCATCCAGGGTGTGCTGCCAGTGCCCACCGACCACCGGCCCGTGTCAGTGGCAGTGTGCCCCCCCGACCTGCCTCTCACCGTCCCCGCTCCCTGGCAGCTGCACCCCGCCCACCTCGACAACCCTGACCTGCTGGACTGCCTCAAGGACTTCCTTCAGGCGGAGGCACATCACCACGAGGCTGCGAGTCAGCTGGGGCTGCCTAGGGATGGGCACAGGGCCAGGTGGGCCCGCATCAAGCAGGGCCTGGCCATGCGTGCCCAGCACTTCCTGCGGGCCCAGCGCCGCACGCAGCGTGACCTGCAGCAGCGCAGGGAGAAGGCGGCAGCAGTGGCCAGGGCTCACCTCGTGCGGCAGCTGGTGCGGGTGGAGCGAGAGGGGGAGGCTGAGGTGCAGGCGGCGCAGCACCTGGGAGAGGCCGCAGCCCTGGCGGGGGTGGGGGCGAGGGAGCAGGGGGCCCAGCAATCCCTGCTGGCCAGCGCAGTCCTCGACCAGTACTACGGCGACCGCTCCTCCTTCTACTTCTACCATCGCGACCAGCCCGCGCACACCCCCACCCTCATCTCCTCTCTCCAGCTCCCCGGCCAGCCAGGTCAGCCAGCAGACCTTACCACGCCGGCCGGGGTGAAGGCAGCGTGCAGGGCTTTCCAGCAGCACTACTCAGCTGCCGAGCCCACCGGTGTCTACGCAGCCAAGCCGGTGGACACAGCTGCGCGCGCCACGCTGCTGGGCAGCCTCACCTCCCACCTCACCCCCACCCAGGCCAGGGCTGCCGAGGGCCCCGATGGCAGCCCTATGCTGTCAGAGGAGGAGCTGGGCCGGGCTCTGCAGGGCTGCGCGCACAGCAAGGCCCCGGGGCTAGATGGACTGCCCATGGAGGTCTATGACCGGCTGTGGGTGGAGCTGGGGCGGCCGCTGCGGGCCATGTTGCGAGAGGCCCTGGCAGACACCGCTGACCCTGCCCCCCTGGCTGAGTTCCTGACCGGCATCATCACCCTCGTGCCCAAGGCTGGCAAGCCGAGGGACCAGGTGGCCGGCTACCGCCCCATCACGCTCCTCAACTGCGACGTGCGCCTGGTGGCCAGGGCAGTGGAGGACCGGCTGCAGCTGCCCTTGGACCTGCTGGTGTCCCCCTCTCAGTCCGCCTTCATCCTGGGCAGGGACATCAGCGACAGCGTGCAGTTCCACCTAGGCCTGCTGGAGTACCTGCAGCAGCGGGGCAGCCCAGCCTGGCTGTTGTTGCTGGACCTGGCGGGGGCCTATGACAACGTGTCCTGGGGCTTGCTCCAGGACACGATGTAGGCCATGGGGTTCTGCCGGGAGGGGCATGTGCGCTGGGCTCAGCTGCTGCACCGGGGGGCCACGAGCCAGGTGTTGGTCAACGGCCACCTCACCGACAGCTTCCCCCTTGCGTCGGGGCTGCTGCAGGGCAGCGGGGCCTCCCCGCTCTACTGGTGCATCGTGCTCCAACCGCTGGTCAGCTACCTCAGCTCGCTCCAGCTGGCAGGCCGCATCAGCACCCCCACCATCCCCTCCAGCCCTCTGGCCATGCACAGGGCCGCCCTGACCCACGCGCTCCCCTCCAAGGAGTATGCGGACGACCTCACCATCGTGGTGCTCGATCGGGTCAGAGACGGGAAGGTGGTTGTGGAGGCCCTGGGCCTGTTCCGCGCCGCTGGGGGCCCTGCGCTGAGCGTGAGCAAGAGCTCAGCCCTACCGTGTGCCCAGCCAGAGCCTGGGCTGGGTAACCAGGGGGGCTCGGGCCCAGAGGGGGCGGGGAGGGAAGGAAGGGGGGGTGACGGGGGGGAAGGGGCCGGGCAGGGGCAGGTGGGCGTGCAGGGGCTAGGGGGTGGGCTGGGGGAAGGTGGCGGGCAAGGGCAGCAGCAGGGCGGGCAAGAGCAGGGTGGGGAGCAGGAGCCGGAGGTGGTCATCCCAGCTGTCCGAGCGGGGGTGCCCGTGCGCCACCTGGGGGTCCCTCTTGGGGCGGCCTCCTACGCTACCACCAGCGAGGCCGCCTTCGGTGGGGCGGCGGCGGCCATGATGGCAGCCTCCCTCCCTTGGCGGCCCCAAGGCCTCAACCTCCTGGGGCGGGTGCAGGTGGCACAGCAGTGCCTGGCCTCCAAGTCCATCTACCAAATGGCTTTTGTGCAACCCTCCGCTCCTCTGACGCAAGCCATGGCCGCGGCTGTCAACCGCTTTGTGGCAGCCTCAGACCTGCCCCAGGAGCGCAGCCCCAACAGCAGCCGCCTCTACCCTAGCAAGGCCATCTGCGTGATGCCCCGGGGGGAGGGAGGGGTGGGGCTTCCCGACCTGGGGGTCACCAGCACCGCCATGCTGGCGAAGATGCTGGCCCAGCTCTGGTCGCCCCGGGTTCGTCCCTGGCATCCTCTGACCCACAGCCTCCTGGCAGACCCCTCCCGCGGCCTCAGCACGTGGGTCATCACCGACCCCACCGCCCCCCCCTCGCGAGGCATCAGCCCGCGGCTGCAAGCTCACGTGGCGGCCCTGGCTGAGCTTAAGCTGTTCCGTGCGGTGCCCCCCGCTAGCCAGTCCTTCTTCTCGGTGCTGGCAGAGCCGCTGTGGTACAACGCGCAAGTCCGCATGAACCCAGCAGCGAGGGAGGCAGCAGCTGAGCAGGGTTGGACCCACGTCCGCCACGTGAGGGAGGCCCTGCATAGCCCCCAGCTGGAGGGGGAGGCCCGATGGGCTGCCGACCTGGTCAGGGCTTGCCTCCCCGAGCCCTGGCAGGGCATGGTGGACCGCCTACAGCCTCCTCAGCCGGAGTGGGAGTGCCTGAGGGTTGGGCCAGGGGTGGGGTTTGTGATGCGGCGCACCCCCCTGCTCCAGCCCTCCCACTGGGTGGGCCCCAACGGCCGCCTCTACTCCCTAGACCCCACAGGGCAGGGGCCCCTAGGGGCTTACTGGGCGGAGGGAGGAGCGGCCTGGGAGCCAGCTGCGGTGGCCCGACTCAACAAGCCCAGCTACAGGCTGACTCCGGAGGAGCGAGCCACCCACCTCCGCCCTCTACCCGCAGCCGGGCAGTGGGTGGGTGGGGAACCTTCCGCCATCTCTCCCTCCCTTGACCCCATGGACGCGAGGCAGCGGGCCCCACCGCCTCTTGCCGCACAGAGGTCACGGGGCCTGGCGCAGTTGCCCATCTCCCAGCCCAGGAGCTTGGTCCCTCCACCGGGCTGGGCACCCGGCTCGGCACGGTGCGGGTTGGGCCCGGTGAGCTGCAGGGTAGTCAGCCTCCCCGCTGGCTTGACACCGCCGCGAGGGCACCTCCGCGCCCCTCCCCGGATGACAGGAGGGTTAGGCGGGAGGAGCGGCAGCGGGTGGCTCAGTGTAGGTCGAGGCGAGGCAACACGCAGCCAGCTACCCAGCCAGCCAGAGGGGGGCCTAGCCGGCGCCGGTATGGCATTCCCTCTTCCGGTTCCAGCTCTGAGGAGTGGGAGGCACGGCGTGCAGGGCACCAGCAAGCTGGCTGGCAGCGTGCTGCGCAGCTTGGCCATGGGTCCCCACACGTGCGCCGCTACGGGTTGCTCAGCCCCTCTGCTAGCCTGGCCAGCTCGTTGGGGGCCTCCTGTGACAGCCCTGTAGTTGAGTCAGCAGGGCCCCGGGAGGGGAGGTTGAGGGTGCCTAAGCGGCAGCAGCCCGAGCAGGCAGCTCAGCCTGGGGAGGAGGTCGAGCAGCTCGGTCCTCTGCCCCTGCGGCCCCCGCTGGCCATCTATTCCCGTGAGCCTCGGGTCCGCCTGCGCCGCCCGGGGGCCAAGTTGGCCTGCATTGAGGCCACTCCAGCCCCTATCCCCGACCCACCCCGTTTGCCCGGTCCGCCTCCCCTTCCCAGCCCACCCACCCTCCTCTACACACGCGTAGCCCGCGCGGGGGCAAGCCAGGACTAGCCATGCAGCGCCCAGGTGTGGCCGCCAGATTCTTGGCAGTCACCCTCAATGTGCAGGGCCTTGCCCAGCCGCACAAACTGCAGGCCCTGCTTGACTGGGCCGCTGACAGCCCGGCGCAAGTGGTGTTCCTCCAAGAGTGCCATAGGGCGGAGAGCGTGTGGCAGTGGGCAGAAGCCCACTCGGGGGCCAAGCCCGCCTGGCGGGGGCAGTGGTTTTACACCCCTGGCACCGGCAGCTCCCAAGGCTGTCTGGTGTTGGTCAAGCCCTCCACCATCCTCCAGGGGTGCACCCAGGTGCAGCTGCAGGCAGAGGGGGCCCAGGGGCGGGTGCTGCGGGTAGACGGGGAGCTCGCAGGCAGGCCGGTGTCCTTAGTGTGCGTGTACGCCCCGGCGCAGCAGGCAGAGCGGCCAACGTTCTACGCAGAGTGCCTCCCCGCTTGCCTCCCGCCAGCCGCCGACCGCCGCCTCCTCCTCATGGGGGGCGACTTCAACTGCATCCTGGCCCCCGTGGACAGAGTGGGCATCCCGCAGGGCTCGCAGCATGGGGAGGCCTGGGTGGGCAGCCGGGGCCAGGGGGCGGAGCAGCTGCGGCAGCTGGTGGGTGAGCGGGGTCTGGTGGACCCGTGGCGCCATCTGCACCCCTCCAAGAGAGACCTCACCCACTTCAGCGAGCGTTGGCAGACGGGTGCGCGCCTTGACCGATGGTACATCTCGGAGGAGCTGGTGCAGTGGCAGATGGACAGCGCCATCCAGGGTGTGCTGCCAGTGCCCACCGACCACCGGCCCGTGTCAGTGGCAGTGTGCCCCCCCGACCTGCCTCTCACCGTCCCCGCTCCCTGGCAGCTGCACCCCGCCCACCTCGACAACCCTGACCTGCTGGACTGCCTCAAGGACTTCCTTCAGGCGGAGGCACATCACCACGAGGCTGCGAGTCAGCTGGGGCTGCCTAGGGATGGGCACAGGGCCAGGTGGGCCCGCATCAAGCAGGGCCTGGCCATGCGTGCCCAGCACTTCCTGCGGGCCCAGCGCCGCACGCAGCGTGACCTGCAGCAGCGCAGGGAGAAGGCGGCAGCAGTGGCCAGGGCTCACCTCGTGCGGCAGCTGGTGCGGGTGGAGCGAGAGGGGGAGGCTGAGGTGCAGGCGGCGCAGCACCTGGGAGAGGCCGCAGCCCTGGCGGGGGTGGGGGCGAGGGAGCAGGGGGCCCAGCAATCCCTGCTGGCCAGCGCAGTCCTCGACCAGTACTACGGCGACCGCTCCTCCTTCTACTTCTACCATCGCGACCAGCCCGCGCACACCCCCACCCTCATCTCCTCTCTCCAGCTCCCCGGCCAGCCAGGTCAGCCAGCAGACCTCACCACGCCGGCCGGGGTGAAGGCAGCGTGCAGGGCTTTCCAGCAGCACTACTCAGCTGCCGAGCCCACCGGTGTCTACGCAGCCAAGCCGGTGGACACAGCTGCGCGCGCCACGCTGCTGGGCAGCCTCACCTCCCACCTCACCCCCACCCAGGCCAGGGCTGCCGAGGGCCCCGATGGCAGCCCTATGCTGTCAGAGGAGGAGCTGGGCCGGGCTCTGCAGGGTTGCGCGCACAGCAAGGCCCCGGGGCTAGAAAGACTGCCCATGGACGTCTATGACCGGCTGTGGGTGGAGCTGGGGCGGCCGCTGCGGGCCATGTTGCGAGAGGCCCTGGCAGACACCGCTGACCCTGCCCCCCTGGCTGAGTTCCTGACCGGCATCATCACCCTCGTGCCCAAGGCTGGCAAGCCGAGGGACCAGGTGGCCGGCTACCGCCCCATCACGCTCCTCAACTGCGACGTGCGCCTGGTGGCCAGGGCAGTGGAGGACCGGCTGCAGCTGCCCTTGGACCTGCTGGTGTCCCCCTCTCAGTCCGCTCTCATCCTGGGCAGGGACATCAGCGACAGCGTGCAGTTCCACCTAGGCCTGCAGGAGTACCTGCAGCAGCGGGGCAGCCCAGCCTGGCTGTTGTTGCTGGACCTGGCGGGGGCCTATGACAACGTGTCCTGGGGCTTGCTCCAGGACACGATGTAGGCCATGGGGTTCTGCCGGGAGGGGCATGTGCGCTGGGCTCAGCTGCTGCACCGGGGGGCCACGAGCCAGGTGTTGGTCAACGGCCACCTCACCGACAGCTTCCCCCTTGCGTCGGGGCTGCTGCAGGGCAGCGGGGCCTCCCCGCTCTACTGGTGCATCGTGCTCCAACCGCTGGTCAGCTACCTCAGCTCGCTCCAGCTGGCAGGCCGCATCAGCACCCCCACCATCCCCTCCAGCCCTCTGGCCATGCACAGGGCCGCCCTGACCCACGCGCTTCCCTCCAAGGAGTATGCGGACGACCTCACCATCGTGGTGCTCGATCGGGTCAGAGACGGGAAGGTGGTTGTGGAGGCCCTGGGCCTGTTCCGCGCCGCTGGGGGCCCTGCGCTGAGCGTGAGCAAGAGCTCTGCCCTACCGTGTGCCCAGCCAGAGCCTGGGCTGGGTAACCAGGGGGGCTCGGGCCCAGAGGGGGCGGGGAGGGAAGGAAGGGGGGGTGACGGGGGGGAAGGGGCCGGGCAGGGGCAGGTGGGCGAGCAGGGGCTAGGGGGTGGGCTGGGGGAAGGTGGCGGGCAAGGGCAGCAGCAGGGCGGGCAGGAGCAGGGTGGGGAGCAGGAGCCGGAGGTGGTCATCCCAGCTGTCCGAGCGGGGGTGCCCGTGCGCCACCTGGGGGTCCCTCTTGGGGCGGCCTCCTACGCTGCCACCAGCGAGGCCGCCTTCGGTGGGTTATTTCTAAGTACACAGGTGTTATTTCTAAGTACATGAACACGGGTTGTTGAAGGTTGGCATCTAGCTTGAACACCTTGCTTCGACGGGCCCTGGCGCCATCCCCCCCTCCTTCATCCCCCTCTGCACCCTCTGGGCCTCCCTGACCTCCCGGACCTCCTGGACCTCGTGGACCTCCTGGACCTCCTGGACCCTCTGGACCCCCTGGACCTCCTGGACCTCTTGGACCTCCTGGACCTCCTGGATACCCATCTCCTTCCTCATCACTGTCTTCACTCCCACTGTCATCACTGTCACCTCCGTCCCCTCCTCCGTCGACTCCTCCCCTTCCTCCTACATCCCCCTCTTCTCTGTCTTCGCGCTGTTCCCCCCTGTTGTCATCTTCTCCCCCCCCACGCTCTCCGTCCCCTCCTCCCTGTCCCCTCCATGCACCCTCTCGGATCCCGGCACTCTCTTGTCCCGCTGGGGCTGCCTGATCCCTGCCTCCTTGCCCGTCCTCAGCCTCCCCTCCTCCATCTCCACATCTCCCTTGTTCACATGTCGTCACAACATGCGGACAACATGTGGCCTGCGGCGCAAATTGTCCGCGATGATGTGCACGCATTAGCTGCCTCAAGCGCACATGTACGTCAACGCGTACTAACTAACAGCAAGCGACATCTTACTGCCGACTCTTGCGATGTGTGTTGCTGTGCACCCGGGGACTGAGCTTTCGCCATAGCCTGCCTCTCTGCCCAAGCCTTCATGCCTTCGGCTCCCACGAACTGGGGATGGCGCTTGGAACAGTGAGTGCGCATTCCTTTTATGCCGCCTGATTCTCCGCACACTTGGCATTGATAGGCTGTTTTTACCATGATTGCCTGTGTCTTGGGAAGCCTGGAGAGCAAATGGTCGCATCGTGTCTGCTGGGCCATCGCGGCTCGCTGTGAGTGTACCCACCCGGCGTCGCTTGCTGGCCGACAAAGTGACTTTTGGGTCACTGTGGCTTGGACGAGAATTTTGTGAGTAAGCACCGCTACATCGTGTTGTGGCCGTCTTGTCAACCCGTAACAACATCCTTAAAATGTACCGCAAGACAGTCGCCGAGAAGCCCATCGTCACCCAGCCCACCGCCAAGAAGGTATAATATCTGAGGTATAGGGAAAAATATAGGCGTCCTTATTTTCTCATAATGGGTAGTTGGATGGCTAGGGGCAAGGGGTCTACGGCTCCGGTAATCAGAGCTTACAATCGCATACGTCATGGCCTGATGCTAATTTGACCATGCAGACGTCTATGGCCTAACGAGTTGCACGAAATGAATAACAGAAATCGATCGTTGCACCATTCCAATGCCAAGCCATTCCAAAGCCAAGCATGAATGGCATAGGGTGGGACATGGCTGCTTGTGGGGTGGCTGCAGTCGGGAGAAGAATAGCTCGCCACATGATGGCTGCCAAAGGGGAGGCGGTGCTGCCTGCGGGGGCAGCAGGGGCAACAACGGCAACACTGGCAGCAGCATCAGGAGCGACAGCATCAGCGGCAGCAGCAGCAACAGCGGCAACACTGGCAGCAGCGACAGCAGCGGCAACACCAGCAGCGGCAACACCGGCAGCAGCAGCAGCAGCAGCAAGAGCGGCGGCAGCATCAGGAGCGACAGCATCAGCGGCAGCAGCAGTGGCAGCAGCATCGGCAGCAGCGGCAGCAGCGACAGCATCAGCGGCAGCAGCATCAGCGGAAACAGTGGCAACACTGGCAGCAGCGACAGCAGCAGCAACGGCAACACCAGCAGCAGCAGCAGCAGCATAAGCAGCTGCAGCATCAGGAGCGACAGCATGAGCGGCAGCAGCAGCAGCGGCAGTGGCAACAGCGGCAGTGGCAACACCAGCAGCGGCAACACCAACAGTGGGCAATACCGGCAGCGGCAGCAGCGGAGGCAGCGGTGGCAGCAGCAGCAGCAACATCAGCGGCGGCAGCATCAGCAGCATCAGCAGCATCAGCGGCGGCAGCAGCAGCAGCAGCAGCAGCGGGCACAATCAGGGATGGTCTTGAAGCAACATGTGAACAAGCATCAGCAAGTGGTGGCAGAGCAGTGCACGGGACACTACATGGTGGGTGGCAAGGTGTGGGTGGCAAGGTGTTGTAATGGTAACAGAGAGCGCAGCACTCACTTAGCACATAGATGCACATGGCAGCACACAGCAGCTTGGGCTTGTTGTAGTAGGCGTCATGGAGATGACGAGTCGATGGTCTGATGGTAGAGTTGGGATGAACTCCAACTGCACAGACTATAGTACATGAGCACATGTTGAAATGCTGCAGCACATAATAATATGCACGGGGCATGTATTGCAACAGATATAGGCTGCTCTACATTCCCGCTACTGCACTTGCTGCCACGGTGTCTGGTGCAACACCGCTTGCAATTCTCACCTGATCAGGATACGTTTGTCCCCGTAATGGGGAACTTCTTGTCGTTGAGCGTCGGAACTTATAGGTGGACTTAGTTGCGGATATAGTAGCGGGGCAAGACTCCCGCGCTGCTGATGGGCTGTGATTAAGGGCTGTGATCAAGACTCCCGCGCAAGACTCCCGCGCTGCTGATGGGCTGTGATTAAGGGCTGTGATCAAGAGAGCAAGCCGACCGCCACCCACCTTGACGATTGACAACGACCACACGTGTGCCGCTTGCATACTTGACGCTTACATACGCCGCTTACATACGTCGCTACGTTGACATTGGCAATGGGTTGACGTTGGAGCGAAACGATTCTGCCAATAGCCAGGGTGGGCGCCACGGCTTGCCACAGAGACACGACGAGAACAGCGAGGTGGCATTGGTAACGAGATGGCTGAGGCTCGATGTACGGTGCGGCTATGGTCAATTAGCTCCCAGGTGCGTAACTCTGCTATCTCGCTAGCTGTTGCAGGGGCGCCACTGCTCGCTGCTGGGTCGCTGCCGCATGTGATAGTTGAAGCTGACCATATAGTTGCGGCCACCTGACAATTGCGTAGCATTTTCACGTGGCTGCCTGGCTGTGCGGTTGTGCGGCTGCCTGGCTGTGCGGTCTCTGTCGACTTGACTGTGGTTGACCTCATCTTGACCTCCTTTTGAACCGGTCACACGTCAGTGGCCGCGCAAGTCGTGCAAGCCGCACAATCTGTGCAAGCCGCGATAGCGTGCAAAGCAGTCGGGTAGAATTAAGCCCAAGTTGGGGTAAGGAATGGCTAGATGAGGCTGTCGGCAGGTCACACGACAATAGCCGCGCAAGTCGTGGAAGCCGCATAAGCCGAGCTACTTATAATTGCCAGGCTGGCGACCGGCAAAACATAATGGTCGAGCGGCAAATGATAATGCTCCAGCGGCAAAGTGCACTTTTTGATAATGCTCCAGCGGCAAATGATAGCGTTGGTCCAGCAACTGCGTTGCGATTGCGTTGTTCGTAGTGCTGGTCAACGTAAGATGGGGGCGGTCAACGTGGGACGGGTATACTACTACTACTACTATTGCTACCTCTACGTTGCTCAAGCGACTCTACGCGATAGCTTGGCGGACGTGCTACCTGGCTGACATGTATACTTATAACTGCCAGGCTGGCGACCGGCAAAACATAATGGTCGAGCGGCAAAGCATAATGGTCGAGCGGCAAGTGCACTTTTTGATAATGGTCGAGCGGCAAGCACGCTTCTCGCATACGTTGCGGGGGAGCCTTTGCGTGGCTGCGTCTAGCGGCTGTGTTGAAAAGGGTTGCATACAGTGTTGGTCAACGGTGGCGGTTACGGGATTGGGGAACCTCAGATATACCAGATAATCGCCGTTACCTCTCGCATTATGCGAACTAATGGTCTCGTCCTCGGCTCTGCTACCATACATCCCTCGGCTACGCCTCGGGATGTATGTCCGCGCCACCTCGGCCTCGACCATTATTTTCGCATAATGCTCTCGGACCGCCAATTATCTACTACGTAACACCTGTATCAATACCGCCTGCCTGCCGCGATGCCTTACCGTGCCAGGCACCTACATGCTTTCATTAACTCCATGAACTATCGTTGCTGCAAATTAAGGCTGCAGCCACTCGCACATCTGACTCTGGGCACGAGTCAGATGAATTGCCTTTGGCCCAGCGACCAAAGAGGCGGCCCAATGAGCCATTGACCTCGCCTGACTCATCTGGTGATGAATCAGCTGAAGGGGAGGGGGGGGGGGAGGAGGAGGAGCTGGAGGAGGAGGATGAGGGGGAGGAGGGTGAGGGGGCGGAGGAGGAGGAGGAGGAGGAAGAGCAGCAGAAGCAGGGGCCAGCCAAGAAACGGTCGCGCAAAGGGGGGAAGCAGGTCCCCGATGAGTTCAGCAAGAACGTCCTGGCGCGGGTGAGCATGGTGTTGCGTGCCTATGTTGTCTTATTTGCTGGTGTCACGTTGCCTGTGCCTGTATGTCGTTTGCTAACCATGACCCATCGTTGGCATATGATTTCAGTTCAAACATCATGCACCCAACGCCAACAAGCCCTTCAGCGTGTTGGGCAAATATGAGGTTAGTGTAGTGTTTACACAACAACTGACCACAGTCTTGTGTCATTACTGCCCATCTCACCTTGGTTATCCATACCCAATGCATCCTTGCAGCAAGATGCCGTCAAACTCTGGGGCAAGTTCGCCCCCAAATACATCCGGATGTGGTGCCCGCGTTCTGTGGGCCAGGTGATTGTGCAACGAATGGTGTAGCCATGTAACCAACCTAATTTGCTCTCTGATGTGAATGTTAGTGAATCAGTATTGGTGTGTGTTGTGCAGTACACCATCCCCGGCTGTGCATCAGGGGAATACCCCAAACTGGGCAGCAACTCGGTGGAGGCCAGGTGGAATGTCCCCATGCGGGCAATCATCGGCCTCATTTGGAAGGAATTCACCAAGGCCAACCCACCCTACCTGGCTTTGCTGAGCTACTGGATGTTGCTGGCGGCATTCAAAAAGTGGGTAGCATGCATGCACCCATAGCATGCAACCCATAGCATGCATCCACCCATAGCATGCACCCATAGCATGCAACCCACTGTGTCATTAGTACAGGTCGTCATCATCGGCATGGTACCCTTGAACGTGTAGGTCATACGATTGGGTCAGACGACCGAGCACTCCTAAGCAGCTGGCCCGGGTGCCGCCGACAACTCGTCAAGCAGCAGAGACCCAGAAGACAGATGAGGCGTGGGAGTCGAAGTTTGGAGGCCGGTTGTTGGAAGCCAAGGCAGCAGCGGTGGCTGCTGGCACCCCGTTCAGCAATGACGATGTGGTGTTCACTGACATGGAGCCATTCCTGCCCTTAGCGGCTCAGCTGAAAGCAGCCTCAGGTGAGTGGAGCCAGGACCCTGTGGTGTGGGGCTAGGACCCTGTGGTGTGGGGCCAGGACCCTGTGGTTCACTATCACACCCAGGTCACCAGGACCCTGTGGCGTGGTGCCAGGACCCTGTAGGTGTGCAACAGGACCCTGTGGCGTGGTGCCAGGACCCTGTAGGCCAGGACCCTGTGGTGAGGTGCCAGGACCCTGTGGTGTGCAGCAGGACCCTGTGGCGTGGTGCCAGGACCCTGTAGGCCAGGACCCTGTGGTGAGATGCCAGGACCCTGTGGTAAGGTGCCAGGACCCTGTGGTGAGGTGCCAGAACCCTTTGGTGAGGTGCCAGATCCCTGTGGTGCCAGGACCCTGTGGTGAGGTGCCAGAACCTTGTAGGCCAGGATCCTGTGGTGAGGTGCCAGGACCCTGAGGTGAGGTGCCAGGACCCTGTAGGCCAGGACCCTGTGGTGAGGTGCCAGGACCCTGTGGAGCTAACCCATGACATTGCACCCCTGATCGCAGAGAACTGGGAGAAACCAGACCAGACTATTGCAGGAGCTTACCCAATCTCAGCCGCCACCACCACGACCACCACTACGACGATCACCACCACCTCCTAGCCCAGCTCCACCTACCGCCCACCCTAATCTGACCCAAGCTCAGCCAGCCACCCTATGGGTGGTCTCAGCAAACGCACCAAGGCTGGTAGGGCCAATCGTGCTCGCCAGCTTGCTCTTGTGGCAACAGCTCAGAAAGAAAAGAAAGAAAGAAAACTACTCCGGTACAAACCGGCGTGCATTAAGGGAGGAGCTTCCGCCTGTGGCGCGGCCTGCTCCCACCTCCAAACGTTGGACACAGGCTGGACATGTCCCCACCAAGCTGCCCTACACTCATGATAAACAAGGACCGGTCGCGATTGGACCGACCATAGTTCATTGGAAAGAGGAGTAGAAGGCCGTTCGAACGGTACAAGTCTTACGTGAATCCGTGCATCCGTTGCGACGCTATTTGGCCGCGATTTTCTATTACTCGCTATCTGTACAGATATGCTATGTAGCTATCTGTACAGATGTCTGCAAAGCTTTCTGTACAGATGGTCATTAGCTATCTGTACAGATAGCTTCTTAACTATCCGTACAGATGCGCCTTTTAGCTATCTGTACAGATGCTTCTTTGCTATCTGTACAGATGCTTGCTTTGCTATCTGTACAGACGCTTGCTTTGCTATCTGTACAGACGCTTGTTTGAGTATCTGTTCGGACGCTTGTTACATATCTCCTTGTCCAAACACCCCGGAACATCTCGCTACAACCCCGCAATACACATGCATTGACGCTCAAACACCTCGCAACACCTCGCTACACCCCCGCAAAACACATGCATTGACGACCAAACACCTCGCAACACCTCGCTACACCCCCGCAAAACACATGCATTGACACCCAAACACCCCGCAACACCTCGCTACACCCCCGCAAAACACATGCATTGACGACCAAACACCTCGCAACACCTCGCTACACCCCCGCAAAACACATGCATTGACGACCAAACACCTCGCAACACCTCGCTACACCCCCGCAAAACACATGCATTGACGACCAAACACCCCGCAACACCTCGCTACACCCCCGCAAAACACATGCATTGACGACCAAACACCTCGCAACACCTCGCTACACCCCCGCAAAACACATGCATTGACACCCAAACACCCCGCAACACCCCCGCAAAACACATGTTCAACACCCAAACATCCCGCAACACCTCACTACGCTACTCCTATACACATGTCTTAGTCCACCATCACCCCGAGACACCTCCCTACGGGAATGCTAAGCATATGCATTAATGCATTAACGACTTGCAACACCTCCGCATAAGGTGACAAGGTGACAACACCATACAACACCAACAATGACATCACCAACAACACCAACAACAACACCAACAACAAGACCACCACACCATACACACACACCATGGTGACAACACGACAACACAACGACACACCACACCACACCACACCACAATGACAACACAACAACATTGCAACAAGGCGGCAAGATGACAACGAGTATGGACGTTACAACAAGGGTGATGCTACACTCTCCTTGGTGATGTACTACACCGGGTGCAACTTCATAGGATCCTCTTACGTGCTCCCGCTATCCTTCACCCACCGCCACACTACCATTGACGCCCACCTACCACACCTATGCCATGTCGCACAACAAGCACGGGCTGACAACCATCCAGCTATCGTCCCCTTAGGAGAGGGATGGGTAGGGTCATTGTGGTGTGTGGGCATGGCATGGCATGGGTGGGCTGGGTGGGCTGCTACTACGGGATCCCACTCCAAGCCGCCCGCTCCATGTTGCCCGCTCCGAGTTGCTACGCCAAGGGTAGGGTAGGGAGAGGGCTGCTACGCCAAGGGTTGGGTAGGGAGAGGGCTGCTACGCCAAGGGTAGGGTAGGGAGAGGGCTGCTACGCCAAGGGTAGGGTAGGGAGAGGGCTGCTACGCCAAGGGTAGGGTAGGGAGAGGGCTACTACGCCAAGGGTAGGGTAGGGAGAGGGCTGCTACGCCAAGGGTAGGGTAGGGAGAGGGCTGCTACGCCAAGGGTAGGGTAGGGAGAGGGCTGCTACGCCAAGGGTAGGGTAGGGAGAGGGCTGCTACGCCAAGGGTAGGGTAGGGAGAGGGCTGCTACGCCAAGGGTAGGGTAGGGAGAGGGCTGGAGCGTGTGTCGTGGGGCGGGGGGTGGGAAAGGCGGGAGGTAGGTGGGGTGGTAGACTTGAGAGGTGGTGGGACAGGGTAGGGTAGGGGGAAGGGGGATGGGGGAAGGGGGAAGGGGGAAGGGGGAAGGGGGGAGGGCTGACCGTGGGACCTGCAGTAAACAATGGGCATCTTTGCGGTTAGGCTGGGCAGCGGGCCACTCATGTACAAGGGCTGGCCACTCACAGTTTGCTAGCGCCTCTTCCATACCTACTTGGCATCGCCTCCATGGCTGCAGCTCCTGGCTGCTCCTGCGCTCCATGCACCTGCTTCTTGTGGTAGGGTGATGAAGGAGGTGGTGGTGGGTGGGGGAGGGGAGGGGAGGGGAGGAGAGGGGCTGGGTTGGGTTGGGTTGGGTTGGGTTGGGCTGGGCTGGGCTGGGCTGGGCTGGGCTGGGCTGGGCTGGGCTGGGCTGGGCTGGGCTGGGCTGGGCTGGGCTGGGCTGGGTTGGGTTGGGTTGGGCTGGGCTGGGCTGGGCTGGGCTGGGCTGGGCTGGGCTGGGCTGGGCTGGGCTGGGCTGGGCTGGGCTGGGCTGGGCTGGGCTGGGCTGGGCTGGGCTGGGCTGGGCTGGGCTGGGCTGGGCTGGGCTGGGCTGGGCTGGGCCTTTTTGTCTTGGCTACTACTCTTGGCAGCTGCTCATGGCTGCAGCCCCAAGCTACTTATGCACACCTGCGCAACGCAATTACTCAACACCTACCAATAGAAGGGTGGAAATTAGAGCGGTGCTTAGACTCACCCATTCTTTCTTATTGCTTGCTACGCCTCCTGGTTGTGCCTCGCCATCGGTGCCAGCTGCTCCTCGCTGTTGCTCTTGGCTTCAACTTGTGGCTTCTGCCCCTTGCAGCTGCTGATGGCTGTGGCCTCTTGCTGTTGAGAGCTCCTAATCACTCTTGGCTAATGCTCATGGTTGCACCGCAAGGCAGTTGCTCACAGCTACCTTTCCAAGTTTCCACTCCTTGCGGTGCTTACTTTGCACTGCACATGCACACGCAACGCATCGCATGCCACATATGATGCACCCCCGATTGGGATGCGCTGATCGGACCTTTGTCGTCGTTGTTCGTGCTCCCCTTGCTTTTCTTGTTCATCCGCTCCGTTGCTCCAGGCTGTTCTTGCTGCGCCTCCTGGCTACGACTCCTGCATATTTCCTGTAGCTACTAGCTGCGCCTCCTTGTGACTGTTCGCGTATGGCTGTGAGGTTGAAGGCTAAGGCGAGGGACCACATCGCGAAATCGCGAGTCACAGAGCTTGATGTAGGCTAATTGTTGCTGATCGTGGCCACTTATTAGGTCGAACGCTATGAGACGCGTGAGGCTGCATGGCGTGAGGCTGCATGGCGGTTTGCTACGGATTACGATGTCCAAGCAAGGCCATCGTTGAAGGTCTCAATGTGATCGCGTGGGCGTGATATGGTAAGACATTCAAACCCCCGGGTATCTGTACAGATGCTCCTTGCTATTTGTACAGATTGATACACCTCTTGCCATCTGTACAGATACGACTTGTCGACATCTGTACAGATTTAACCCTTGCTATCTGTACAGATTGAATTTAGGGGCATCTGTACAGATAATTATAGTTGTATCTGTACAGATGCTTATTATCGCCATCTGTACAGATAAATACCCCCGGCATCTGTACAGATACACCTAATGCCATCTGTACAGATACCAATTGTCAACATCTGTACAGATTTTACCCTTGCTATCTGTACAGATTTAATTTAGGGGCATCTGTACAGATAATTATAGGTGTATCTGTACAGATGCTTATTATCGCCATCTGTACAGATAAATACCCCCGGCATCTGTACAGATAACCTCTCAAAATCTGTACAGATGTTACCTTAACACTATCTGTACAGATTTACCTATAAATATCTGTACAGATTCACGTATCTGTACAGATATTCCAAAATAATCTGTACAGATGACAACAAGTGGAATCTGTACAGATGCAAGGAAGGCATCTGTACAGATGCCGCATATCCTTGTGGCCATCGACATGCATCTGTACAGATGGCGGGCCCATTAGACGGGCATCTGTACAGATTCGCAAAAAGGGGGGGGTACCTCGCGCGCGGATTGTTGTATCTTCGCAACCGCTGCGAGCGAGGACTTCATTCAAGAGCGAGGTCCCCCTTAAACTCAACGCTCTATCGTTCTATCGGAGCAGAATGTCCTTCCGATGCAAAAAAGACCCTCGCGTCGGCCTTATTTATCGTGAGTGTAGCTGTAGCCACAGACCACAGCTAGCACCCAAGGCAAACAAAGAGGCATGAGAGGAGTAAAGACTAGTGCACTCGGCAGCTGGCCTTAACTCTTCTCCTCGTTGACGAGAGCAATTCCAGCCTTGTCCGCCGGATGTCGCACTAAAAGCTGAAGTTCAGGCTCCAAAAGTCCAAACTTCAGCTGTCAGCCAACGTCCCGCGTTGAGGTAGCTCTGCTCCCTCCTTGTCGACGCCAGCAACTCCACAACAGCTCGGTGACCCGCAGCGGTCGTGTGCGGCACCCGGACCTCATTTGTATTCCGCTGGACAAAGCGGTGCCCGTTCAAGCCTGGGAAGGCTGTCCCGTTGCATCCCAATTTATATACCGCTGGGTGCGGTGGTGAGGTAGCTTAGCCAATCCGTGCGACCGAAGTCAACGCGGATTGTTACCAGGGCCACCGCGTGGAGGTGCCTCACCGCCAGCCCCGCAACAGCTCAACAACAGCAAGTTCTTATGTCTGCTGCCACAGAGGCAGCTGCTGCCACAAAGGCAAAACTTGAAGAGGCCAGATCTCAGCTTCGCTCATGCCAGAGTGTCAATATGCGCACCGCCACCGACCTCCAGCCACCTGTATCCATGTATCCATGTCCCCCCCACTCGAAGGAATTAGCAGCCAGGCGCCTAGACCGACTTGGGTTGTTTTGGCTGAAATTTTGCCCATTGATAGCCTAGAATGTAAGCATGTCAACCCAAAAAAAACCAGGTCAAAAAGGCAAAGGCTGGGACTCGGCGGCACGTGGCGTCTGTTCAGCAATGTTCAGCAAAGTTCAGCTATGTGTTCAACTATGTTCAGCACCGTGTTCAGTAATGTTCAGCAATCCGTTCAGCGATGTTCAGCAACCCTTTCAGCAATGTTCACCAATGTTCAGCAATGCTCAGCAATGTTCAGCAATGCTCAGACACACGTTCAGCATTGTTCAGACGCCCATTCAGCAATGTTCAGTAGTGTTCAGCAATGTTCAGACGCACGTTCAGCACTGTTCAGACGCACGTTAAGCAGTGTTCAGACGCACGTTCAGCACTGTTCAAACGCTTGTTCAGCAATGTTCAGACGCACGTTCACAATGTTCAGACGCCCGTTCAGCAATGTTCAACAATGTTCAGCAATGTTCAGCAATGTTGTGGAACTGTGGGGAAAGCTGCAGCCTTTCCTCCAGAAGTATGTCAGTGAAGGACAGTGGAAGTGTGAGAAGGGTGGTTGTCCGCGTCAGGAGGATACCTGGACCTGTGGCGACCGCATGCTGGTCCACATAGACTACAAAGCTGAAAAAGGCACACGGTAAGTACACGAATACATGAGTATGCTAAGCCAACATTTTGAGTATGTTAAGCCAACTAGTAAGGTGACAATCACTGTCATATCGCATGGTTCGCAGAGCCAAGCTGAATGAGCTGAGCTTTGACACCAGCTGCATGATGGCTAGGCGCTTGTGCTTGAAGGCCGCTGTGCAACGTTTGGCGGCGCGGCCTTAGGGGTCAACTGAGCCGTACTTCTGGCCTGGACTCGTGAGTACAATACAGGACCCACTATGCGAAGCACATGAAATGCAACGCAACCAGCACATTTAGCAATGACCGCATGTGTGAATTGTGACCGTAGGTAAAAATTGAGGCCAAGTGGAAGGTGCAGGCTATGCTGATGAACAAGGAGAGGGCTCACAGACATGTACACGGAGTACAGGTCGTGGTTAGAGTGTTATGTAGTAGATAACGACAAAACCGCCAGTGCTAAAGGGTTTAAACACGCGAGGCCGAGCACCTGCGCTAAACAGCTCGAGACCGAAGCCAACGGCCGCGGAGCGTAGTGACGCGGCCGCTGGCTGAGGTCGAGAGCTGTTTAGCGCCGGTGCGAGGCCGAACTTCATTCCGCTCCGATAGAACGATATAATGTTGAGTTTAAGGGGGACCTCGCTCTTGAATGAAGTCCTAACTCGCAGCGGTTGTGAAGATACATCGATCCGCGCGCGAGGTACCCCCCCTAAAATGGGCGGCTGTACAGATGCCGGTTAAATGAGCCCGGGATCTGTACAGATGCATGTCGATGCCTTTAGGACAAGCGACATCTGTGCAGATGCCGGTTATTTAATCTGTGCAGTTGCATGAAAGGGCGACATCTGTGCAGATTCCGGTTATTAAATCTTAGCAGATGCATTAATGGGCGACATCTGTGCAGATGCCGGTTATTAAATCTGTGCAGTTGCATGAAAGGGCGACATTTGTGCAGATGCCGGTAATAATTGAAGGGGCGACATCTGTGCAAATGCTTATAAGTGCGACATCTGTGCAGATGCCGGTAATACTTGAAGGGCGACATCTGCACAGATGCCGACAATGTCGACATCTGCACAGATGCATACCTCGACATCTGCACAGATGCCAAGTGTTAGTTGCGTACCCTCCCGGTGCAGTTGAGATCAAGCACCGGGATTGTAGGGTGTGCCTGCCAGCGGCCCGGCCGCGATGAGTGCAAGTGTGACTGCCGTATTTAGGGCATACACCCGGCAGTCGTAGGCACCCTGAACTGGTGTCCGCGTCTGCCCGTGCTCTTCCAACAGGTTATGGGCCCACGCGCTGACGCGCGATATGACTCCAGTAAGTTGCTGGCTAAGCTTCGTGTGGTTGACAGCCCAGTCGATCAGCGATGGCAACTTCTCCTGCTTCAGCCTCCGGCAATCAGGCCACCATTCTCGATGATGACAACTGGCCAATTTGGAGCATCCGCACCGAAGGCCTGCTAATCGAAGCAGGCCTCTGGTCCGTCGTCGCCGACGGCGTCACCCCCTTACCCACCGCGCCAGCAGCTAACGCCACTCAGCAAGAGCAGACTGCGTATGCTGCTGAGCTAGCCAGATCTCGCGCGGACAGCGCACTGGACCGCAAAGCCAAAGCCTTTATCCAGCGGCACGTTTCCAACCTCCACATCTTCACTGTCAAGTCTGCAGACTCAGCGCAAGACGCCTGGGAAACCCTCGAATCCCAGTTCACCGAATCGTCAGTCGCGCGACAGTCGCAGCTTCAGCAGCAACTCAGTCTCCTTCGCATGGAACCCGGCGAGTCAGTAGCGCGCTTCTATGCGCGTTTGCAGCAGCTGCTAACAGAGTTGGAAGCTTGCAACTGTGAGACCTCTGAATCCACAGTGGTACTCGCCATTTTGGCAGCCCTACCGCCTGAGTACGAAAGCACAGTCGAAAGGCTGCGCTATGATCAGACCAGCGCCGACCTAAAAGTCGAGCGCATCAAGCGTGTGCTGCTGACAAAGGAGGCTGACCTACTCAGCAAGCAGATGCAGCAGCAACTCAGCACCTCCTCATCCTCACTCTGGTCCTACTCCTCCCCTTCTGACAGCAGGGGGGCTGGTAGTTCAGGCGGACAGGGGGGCAGGGGCAGGTTCAGGCTACCTCAGCAGTCTCGTGAGCAGCAGCAGCAGCAGCAGCAGGCCAGAGCACAGTCACCTGATAGGTCCACAAGGGATGTCAGCTCACATGCTCACCTGACCTGCAACTACTGTGCAAAGCCTGGCCACATCATGTCTGAATGTTTCACCTTTGACAGGGATCAGCGCAACCGCATGAGGACCCTATTCAGCAACCCTGCCAGACCCAGCAGCCCAGGCAGGCGACCCAGTCCAGGCAGGAGCTCTAGCCCAGCTAGGACATCCAGCCCCAGCAGAGGCAGGGCCCAGACCCCTGGCAGAGCAGCGGCTCAGAGCCCATCCAGGGGAGCCAGCCTGTTCACCTGCTCCACTGCTGCTGCTGACGATGATGATGATGATGATCTTGATGATGTTCTCATGCAGATGGTGCAGCCCAGACTGAACTTCAACAGCGACCTGTATAGCCCCTTCTGCATTGACTCAGGTGCCTCACAGCACATCCTGAAGGACCTGCAGTTCTTCTACAATTACACACCCTTTGCGCCAGACAAGCACAGGCCTGTCAGGCTGGCAGCTGAGGGCCACAGGGTTTGGGCAGTTGGGTCAGGCAGTGTGTTCCTCAGCACCAAGCGTGGCTCCTGGTTCCTCAGCCATGCCTTGTATGTCCCTGACAGCAAGCAGAACTTCATCTCAGTGACAGCTGCAACAGACGACGGCAGCAGCTTTCTATTCCGTGGAGATGTGTGCCAGATCAGCTGCAATCAGTTTGGCAGCATGCTCAGGGTCAACGCGCACAAGGTCAGGAACTCTTACATCCTGGCAGCTGTTCCAATGCCAGATGGCCCTGACACAGACTCAGAGCCAGAGCAGCTGTATGGCATTCAGCAGTCAGCTCTACAGCCTGACCCCAGGGTAAAGCTGGAGCTCCTGACCAACGTGGCTGCGCCCTCTGCCAACAGCGCCACCTCCAACTCTCCTCAGGTGTGGCACCAACGCCTGTGTCATACCTCCTATGATGCTCTAGCACGCATGCAGTCAGCAGGCATGGTGTCAGGGGTACCTGTCACAGCTGCACAATTCCGAGCAGCTGCCTCAGATCCAGCCGTGTGTGTGGGCTGTGTCAAGGGCAAACAGCACAAGAATGTCGCATTTGCAGGACCACCCCCCAATGCAGCACCAGTGACAGCTCCCCTAGGGCTGATCCACATGGATGTCTGTGGTCCCATGCATGCCAGAGCCAGAGACGGCAGCCTGTATGTGGCTACTTTCCTTGATGAACACACCAAGCTGTCTGTGTGTGTGCCCATCAGCAGCAAAGCTCAGGTGCCAGACATAGTAAGGACAGTCATTGAAGTGCTTGAGACCCAGTCAGGTTACCGCTGCAAGGCCATCCGAACAGACAATGGCACAGAATACGTCAACAGCCGCATGAGAGAGTACTGTGTCAGCAAGGGCATAGTACACCAGCACTCAGCCCCCTATAGCCCCCAGCAGAACGGTGCAGCTGAACGCCTGAACAGAACCATCTTTGAGAAAGCTCGCAGCATCATTCACTCAGCCGATATCTCACTCAGCTTCTGGGCACACTCGTGCAAATTAAGGGCTGGCTGGCTTGAAAAACTTGAGAGTTCAGGTCTGAAACTTGGTATGTGGGTTGCTGTGACCTAGGGGAGGTCAAGACTCTCTTGGGCCAAAGTGTAATTCTCACTCGGTGTCGAGTTGTTGGACCAGGTGTGGGGCTGTGACCCTGATTTTGGCTAAGGGAGTTGGCACCGAGTGATCAAAGTGTCTTTTCATGAAATGTGAGTATGAGAGGTTGTAGAGGGTGGTTACAGCTGCCCAACCTAGTAGGTAGCATGCAAAAAGTCCAAGCCAGTGATGAGCTATGGCCCGTGTCCTAGGACCCTGCGCGGGGTCCTAGCGTCACCATGGTCGTAGGACCCTGCGCAGGGTCCTGGCGACCCTGCGCAGGGTCCTACTGACCCTATGAGTCAAGAGTTTTCCAGGTTTTGTTCTGACCCTGTGTGCCAGGACCTTGTCAGGCTTCCCGCAGACCCTTTGCTAGGTCCTGTCGTTTCTGTTTGGTATCCTCCCGACTCTGTGTGCCAGGACCCAGCGCAGGGTCCTACGACCATGGTGACGCTAGGACCCTGCGCAGGGTCTTACAGACCCTGCGCAGGGTCCTGGAAACCCTGCGCAGGGTCCTGCTGACCCTGTGTGCCAGGACCCTGCGCAGGGTCCTTCGACCATGGTGACGCTAGGACCCTGCGCAGGGTCCTGGAAACCCTGCGCAGGGTCCTGCTGACCCTGTGCAGGGTCCTGGTGACCCTGTGCAGGGTCCTGGCGCTCTGGCCTTCTGCAGGGTCCTACTGACCCTTTGTAGGGTCCTACTGATCCTGAGAAGGGTCTTGCTGACTGGCACAGGTCGGTGGCATCTGGATGAAAGCCATAATGGAAAATTTCAAAAAAGCCAGCAACATGGCATGCAACCTCGCAACCTTCTTGTCACCTAGCCAACTTGCAACGTCCCTGCTCTACAACACGCCTAGCACAAACGCGATGTACGTGCTCTACATTGCGACATCTCGTACTGCCAAGTCGATGAACAACGCCTCGAGCTCGTCTCTAGGTAGTGGCGACTTCCAATTGCAATGAGTCAGCTCCACGCATTCAGAGCCTCGTAACTAGGCTCGCAGCCAGGCCCAAGATGATGCTCGCTCCCAGGCACATCGCAGCTTGCTAGCTAGCTCAGACACGCAACCTAGCCGAGTATCTAGCCAGCAGTGCAGCCCCAGCCACTTCCCCTACCATGAGGCAGCCAACCCGGATGCTAGGCATACAACCATCTACGTCGCTAGCTCAGCATCCCGCCCCGTCGTGCGGTGAAGTGGCTCAGTTAGTTAAGGGTGATACCTACAAGTGAGAGGTCGTGGGTTCGACTCCACTAGGACGAAAAAGTAACTCTGGTGGGATAGTGTCGGCGCCCCATGCCGGAGTCCTCCCTTAATGCACGCTGGTGTTAAACCGGAGTAGTCTTTCTTTCGCTAGCTCAGCCACGCAGTCCAGCTAGTTCACCAGCATCGCAGCCATCCACACAACCTCGCATCTCGAAACGTTACAGCCACGCAGCAACGCAAAAAGGCAACGTAGCAAGCCTAGCCACACAGCGACACACAACGAGCGAGCCTCGCCGTCAGCCATGCAAACATCCATGCGCATTTGTCAAGGTGAGTGGCTATCCCTCTGCAAGTATGTGGCACCGCTTTACATCTGGCATGCCTTTTGAGCTGCTGCAAGATTGATGGTTTGACCCTTCCCCTTTGCCACCACCACCTCCCAGGCCGTCGTCGCACCTTGCCCCACTCCCTATCCTTCCTTGCAGCCTGGAGCAACCTCCTCCTTCCCTCCCTCCTTCCCTCCCTCCTTCCCTCCCTCCCTCACGCCCTTTCTCACGCCCTCCCTCACGCCCTCCCTCCCTCTACATGTCTCTACAGGTGGCTACAGGTCCCCTTACCTTACTGCCCTATCATTCCCCTTCCCTTCCCACTCGCCCTTGACCTCACCCTCACCCTCACCCTCACCCTCACCTTGGCAGGTGAGTAAGCATGCATGTTGTGGTTCGTATTGTCTTGCATTGGGAGCTTGTGCTGGGTTGCATCAGAGAAGCCACCAGCAAGGATACGACAAGGTTTGAGCGCTTGTACACCGGTGAGTGCACATGCTCTGGTGGTGTCAGCCTAGCCTGCCCATTTCTCGTCATGCATGTCCTTATTCATCTGCTTGCTGGCTTATGTTTGCTTGCAGTTGTTGACAGCTGGAGCATGACAGGTGTAACATGGCTTGGTGATTGCAAGCAAGGCGGTAGCGGCGTGACATGGAGGGGGGCATGGAGCATAGCTGTAAGTGGCCAGTCCCTGCACATGAGTTGTCACCAATGCCAAGCCTAATTGCAAGGATGCCTCTTGCTGCCGCAGGTCTGATGGTCACACTGCTGCCCCTTGACCCCTTCTCCCTTCCCCCTTCCCTGCCCAATCCCACCACCACCACTTCCGAGTCTGCCACCTACCTACCCTCCTCCCATCCTCCTCCTCCCTTCCTCCCCTCCTCCCCTCCTCCCCTCCTCCCCTCCTCCCCTCCTCCCCTCCTCCCCTCCCCTCTCCTCTCCCCCACCCCATGGCACCCAGCAGCCCTTGGCGTAGCAGCCTGGAGCGGGCAGCCTGGAGCGGGCAGCCTGGAGCGAGCAGCCTAGAGCGGGCAGCCTGAAGCGGGCAGCCTGGAGCGGGCAACCTGGAGCCAAGCCTAGCCCAGCCTAGCCTAGCCTAGCCCAGCCTAGCCTAGATCAACCTGATTTGGTGCCATGGGGCATAGGCAGCAAGGCAAAGTGCTTAGCAGTCCCGTGATGAGGGGTTAGCCCATAGCAATGAAATGCATCCAATCCTTGTGGTTGTGCACATCGCATAGGTTGTGAGTAAGGCATGAGTCGTTGTGTTGTTGTTGTTGCAGTGGTATTGTGTTGTGGTGTTGTGTGGTGTGGCCATCTGGCATCAATGCATGTGCTTAGCATCAGCAATACATGTCGTTTGTAGTGGTGTTGCATACGTTGTACAATAAGACATGACATGGCAGGTTTGCGCGTGCAAGGTGAATGTCATGATGGCTTAGATGACATGCACGTGAGCAACAAGAGGGAGAGTGCATGAGGGGTAATGTTGTAGTAGCAAGTACAAGAATCATGCCATGTTATCAGGTCAGCAGGACCCTGTAAAACTGCCATCAGAACCCTGCACAGGGTCGCCAGGACCCTGCGCCGGGTCACCAGGACCCTGCAAATGGTCAGCAGGACCCTGTAAAAACTGCCATCATAACCCTGCACAGGGTCGCCGGGACCCTGCGCCGGGTCACCAGGACCCTGCGCAGGGTCACCAGGACCCTGCAAATGGTCAGCAGGACCCTGTAAAAACTGCCATCAGAACCCTGCACAGGGTCGCCAGGACCCTGCGCCGGGTCACCAGGACCCTGCGCAGGGTCACCAGGACCCTGCAAATGGTCAGCAGGACCCTGTAAAAACTGCCATCAGAACCCTGCACAGGGTCGGCAGGACCCTGCGCCGGGTTGCAGGACCCTGCAAATGGTCGGCAGGACCCTGCAAATGAGGTCAGTAGGACCCTGCGCAGGGTCGGTAGGACCCTGCGCAGGGTCGGTAGGACCCTGCGCAGGGTCGCTAGGACCATGCAAATGGTCGTCAGGACCCTGCAAATGGCCGATGCGCTAGGACCCTGCGCAGGGTCGGCAGGACCCTGCGCAGGGTTTTTTCGGATTTCAAATGGTTATAACATCGCACGAACTTTGAGTTTTTCAATGACAACAACGGCGTTGAGTCGGCCTTTCCTGGGGCTATCTGCGGTATGCCTCCCGGGAGAAATGGTCCTGGTGACTTCCGGCCTTAATCGGCGCGAGTGCACATGCTGTCAAGTTTGCCAATCATGTCAGATGCCTGCTACCTGTGTCAGGCCAGCCGCTTACACCTTGGGAAGCCTTCTACGGTGTCAAACCTGATCTGTCACGTCTCAGAGTGTTTGGCTGCAGAGTCTGGCTCCATGTTCCTGATCACCAACGCAGCAAGCTGCAAGCCAAGTCTGTTGAGGGCCTGTTCATAGGCTATGAGCCTGGCTCTAAGGCTTACAGGGTACTGGTCAACGGTAGAGAGACATGCAGCAAGGACATAGTGTTTGACGAGCTGTCAGTCCTGCAGCCTACTCGCCAGCAGGACCAGCCAGCCCAGCCTGTGTTACTCTTGCCCCTCCCACCCAGCCCCAACACCCCCTCTGAGCCACTGTCACCAGCAGCTCCTGCTGAGGGGGGCAACAGTCTGCAGCAGACCAGCAGCAGTAGCTCTGAGGACAGTGGGAGCAGCAGCAGCAGCAGCAGCAGACCAGGCAGCAGCGCACAGCGACCACAGTCCAGACCTCTGGAAAGCATAGGGGCACATCAAGACAGCAACAGCTCAGACTCTCCACCCAGTGAGCAGGAACCCAGTAGGCAGATTCAGCCTTCGCTCTATGCCTCTAGCCAGGGAGACAGTGGGAGCAAGACCAGCAGCACCAGCCGCAACATCAGCAGCACCAGCAGCTGCAGTATCAGCAGCACCAGCAGCTGCAATATCAGCAGCACCAGCAGCTGCAAGACCTGCAGCATCAGCAGCAGCAAGGCCAGCAGCACCAGCTGCAGCATCAGCAGCAGCAAGGCCAGCAGCACCAGCTGCAGCATCAGCAGCAGCAAGGCCAGCAGCACCAGCTGCAGCATCAGCAGCAGCAAGGCCAGCAGCACCAGTTGCAGCACCTTCAGCAGCCAGACCTGCAGCACCAACAGCAGCACCAACCGTGCACCCATCTGCACCCATGCCTGCTGCACCTGACTCACGGCCTGCTTCGCCTGAGGCACCTGGTGCACCCCAGCCACGGCGCAACCCACCAAGGGAACGACGCCCACCACTCAGGATTAGGCAGCCTGAGCTGAATGCCATGACTGTGTCAGACTCTCCCATCAATGACACACACTCCTACAATTTGGTCCCTGCGTCCGTCCCTGCGTTCTACCGCCCTTGTCCGATCGGGCTGAAATTTTGATAGATGGTAGTTTGCAGAAAATAAAACATTTTTTTCAGAAAAAAATATTATGAAAAAATCAAAGGCGGCTGCGCTGTGGCCCTGTGGCTAGAGTGCAGGGATAAGTGCAGGGATAGGTTGCGGGCCACAGCGCAACAGCTTTTGGATATTTCCAAATATTTTTCTTGAAAAATATGTTTTATTTTCTGAAAACTGTCATCTATCAAATTTTCAGCCCGATCGGACAAGGTCGGTAGAACGCAGGGACAAACGCAGGGACTAAATTGTAGGAGTGCACCCACTGTGGCAGAGGCCCTGGCTGGTCCCATGGCAGACTTGTGGATTGAAGCCATGAATGCTGAGCTAGCCTCCCTGCATGCAAACCAAACATGGTGCCTTGAAGAGCGTCCTGCCAATGCACGTGTGCTGCCTACCAAATGGGTACTCAAAGTGAAGCGTGATGCTGCAGGGAACATCGAGAAGCTAAAGGCCAGGCTAGTGGCAAAGGGGTTCTATCAACAATCAGGTGTGGATGTAGGAGATGTCTATGCACCTGTCAGCAAGCACACCACTCACGATAAACAAGGACCGGTCGCGATTGGACCGACCATAGCTCAATCGATAGAAGGGAAAGAGGTCGTTCGAACGGTACAAGTCTTACGCTAATCCGCGCAACCGCTGCGACGTTATTTGGCCTCAAACTTGTTAACCACGCAATCTGTGCAGATGTCGGTTGTCCTTAATCTGCACAGCTGCTGCTAATTGACATCTGTGCAGATGCAGGCGATGTCGACATCTGTGCAGCTGCGGGACGTCGACATCTGCACAGATGTCGTATACCGCGACCAACATCTGTGCAGCTGCTGACGACGGCATCTGCACAGATGTCGACTATAACATTCAATGCTTGGCTGCACAGATGTCGACTATTACATTTGATGCTTGGCTGTGCAGATGTTATGTTATGTTATGTTATGTAGCATCTGCACAGATGTCGACTATTACATTCGCGGCTTGGCTGTGCAGATGTCGTGGCTTCATTTGCACAGATGTCGACTATTTTATCGACTGTTACATCCGCAAAGCACATCCGCAAAGCACATGCATTGACACCCAAACATCCAGCAACACCTCGCTACATCCCCGCAAAACACATGTATTGACGACCAAACACCTCGCAACACCTCGCTACACCCCCGCAAAACACATGTATTGACACCCAAAACACCCCGCAACACCTCGCTACACCCCCGCAAAACACATGTATTGACACCCAAACACCCCGCAACACCTCGCTACACACCCGCAAAACACATGTATTGACACCCAAAACACCCCGCAACACCTCGCTACACCCCCACAAAACACATGTATTGACGACCAAACACCCCGCAACATCCTCGCAATACACATGTATGGACACCCAAACATCCCGCAACACCTCGCTACGGGACTCGCAAGCACATGTCTCGATGCACCATCACTCCACAACACCTCAATATGGCAATGCTAAGCACATGCATTGATGCACCCAATGACCGCAACACCTCCCTACGATGTGACAAGGTAGCAACGACACAACACAACAAGAAGGTGACACCACACCATCACCATCACCATCACCATCACCATCACCATCACCATCACCATCACCATCACCATCACCATCACCATCACAACACCATGCCACACCTCACCATCACCATCACCATCACCACACCACACCACACCACACCACACCACACCACACCACACCACACCACACCACACCACACCACACCACACCACACCACACCACACCACACCACACCACACCACACCACACCACACCACACCACACCACACCACACCACACCACACCACACCACACCACACCACACCACACCACACCACACCACACCACACCACACCACACCACACCACACCACACCACACCACACCACACCACACCACACCACACCACACCACACCACACCACACCACACCACACCACACCACACCACACCACACCACACCACACCACACCACACCACACCACACCACACCACACCACACCACACCACACCACACCACACCACACCACACCACACCACACCACACCACACCACACCACACCACACCACACCACACCACACCACACCACACCACACCACACCACACCACACCACACCACACCACACCACACCACACCACACCACACCACACCACACCACACCACACCACACCACACCACACCACACCACACCACACCACACCACACCACACCACACCACACCACACCACACCACACCACACCACACCACACCACACCACACCACACCACACCACACCACACCACACCACACCACACCACACCACACCACACCACACCACACCACACCACACCACACCACACCACACCACACCACACCACACCACACCACACCACACCACACCACACCACACCACACCACACCACACCACACCACACCACACCACAACCCAACAAGGTGACAACACAACAACATCGCAACAAGGCGGCAAGATGACCTGGCCAACAAGCACGGGCTGACAACCACCCAAGCGCTCAGCTAGCCCTTTTGAGATGGATGGGTAGGGTCATTGTGGTGTGTGGGCATGGCATGGCCAGGGTGGGCTGGGTGGGCTGCTACTATTGGAGCCAAGCTGCCCGCTCCAGGTTGCCCGCTCCAGGTTGCTACGCCAAGGGTAGGGTAGGGAGAGGGCTGCTCCGCCAAGGGTAGGGTAGGGAGAGGGCTGCTACGCCAAGGGTAGGGTAGGGAGAGGGCTGCTACGCCAAGGGTAGGGTAGGGAGAGGGCTGCTACGCCAAGGGTAGGGTAGGGAGAGGGCTGCTGCGCCAAGGGTAGGGTAGGGAGAGGGTTGCAGCGTGTGTCGTAGGGCGGGGGGTGGGAAAGGGGGGAGGTAGGTGGGGTGGCAGACTTGGAGGTGGTGGGACAGGGTAGAGAGGGGGGAAGGGGGAAGGGGGAAGGAGGAAGGGGGAAGGGGGGGAGGGGGGAGGACAGACCGTGAGACCTGCAGCAAACAAGGGATGGGGGTGGGCGTGGGGGTGGGGGTGGGGGTGGGGTGGTAGGGGAAAGGGGGGTGGGTGTGGCCATTAGAACCTGCAAACACCAACAAGGGCATGACATGCGGTCAGAGTTGGGACCACACAGTTGCAAGGGCTCGCCACTCACAATTTGTTGGGTGGAGTGTGTGGAAGAAAAAGGGATTGGCAAGAAGTCCTCCTCCTTCTCATCCTCCTCGTTCTCGGATTGCGACTTACCACATGGCAGATGATTGTGATGTGGGATGTGATGTGGGATGGGATGGGATGGGAGATGTGGGATGTGATGTGGGATGGGATGTGATGTGGGATGTGTGATGTGAGATGATGCAAGGTAGGGGTGGGGAGGGGAGGTGACGGAGAGGGCTGGGCTGGGCTGGGCTGGGCTGGGCTGGGCTGGGCTGGGCTGGGCTGGGCTGGGCTGGGCTGGGCTGGGCTGGGCTGGGCTGGGCTGGGCTGGGCTGGGCTGGGCTGGGCTGGGCTGGGCTGGGCTGGGCTGGGCTGGGCTGGGCTGGGCTGGGCTGGGCTGGGCTGGGCTGGGCTGGGCTGGGCTGGGCTGGGCTGGGCTGGGCTGGGCTGGGCTGGGCTGGGCTGGGCTGGGCTGGGCTGGGCTGGGCTGGGCTGGGCTGGGCTGGGCTGGGCTGGGCTGGGCTGGGCTGGGCTGGGCTGGGCTGGGCTGGGCTGGGCTGGGCTGGGCTGGGCTGGGCTGGGCTGGGCTGGGCTGGGCTGGGCTGGGCTGGGCTGGGCTGGGCTGGGCTGGGCTGGGCTGGGCTGGGCTGGGCTGGGCTGGGCTGGGCTGGGCTGGGCTGGGCTGGGCTGGGCTGGGCTGGGCTGGGCTGGGCTGGGCTGGGCTGGGCTGGGCTGGGCTGGGCTGGGCTGGGCTGGGCTGGGCTGGGCTGGGCTGGGCTGGGCTGGGCTGGGCTGGGCTGGGCTGGGCTGGGCTGGGCTGGGCTGGGCTGGGCTGGGCTGGGCTGGGCTGGGCTGGGCTGGGCTGGGCTGGGCTGGGCTGGGCTGGGCTGGGCTGGGCTGGGCTGGGCTGGGCTGGGCTGGGCTGGGCTGGGCTGGGCTGGGCTGGGCTGGGCTGGGCTGGGCTGGGCTGGGCTGGGCTGGGCTGGGCTGGGCTGGGCTGGGCTGGGCTGGGCTGGGCTGGGCTGGGCTGGGCTGGGCTGGGCTGGGCTGGGCTGGGCTGGGCTGGGCTGGGCTGGGCTGGGCTAGGTGTAGGGAAGGGGAGGTTGGGACCATTGACCTGCAATTTAGTTGTTGGCAAATAGTCAGGCAAGGTACTTGGAGCCACATGACTGCTAGAGTACATACTCACCATTTGCTAGGGCGGGGTTTGTGTGGGGAAGGTAGGGGAGAATGGAAGGGGAGGGTGCTCCTACCTGTTCCTAGTTGCGCCAAGTGCACCCAGCTTCGTCTCATGCATGGCTCCTGACCGCCTCCGGGCTCCTCCACTCCTCTTCCGCTCCGTCTCACAGGTTTCGGGCTTCGTGTCCTAGTTGCACCTCATGCATTTCTTATGCCGCATCTTTGCATCGCTGTGTCGCTGCATCGCTGCACCTCCTTCCGTTTTCTGTCGCTATCTCTTGAACCTATCGCTTAACCTGATAGCATCTGGTCGCCTAAGCGGCTGGCTAGCTGACGATTTTTGTTGGCTGCTCCTGGCTGCTCATTGCTGCTATATGGGGCAATCTAAGCTCCTTCGCGGTTCCTTAACTTCCGTCGCGCCCCCTTTGCGAAAACTTCATGCAGATATCACACAGATTGTTGAATAATGGAAGAGTCTTGATTCCTTCGCGGTGACTTTGCTTCCTTCGCGGTGCCTTTGCGTAACCCTTATGCAAGCCTTTTTTTCATGTGCAGAGCTGCACTACTTGGCATCTGTGCAGATGTCGAGGTATGCATCTGTGCAAATGTCGACATTGTCGGCATCTGCACAGATGTCGCCCTTAAATGATAACCGGCATCTGCACAGATGTCGCCCTTTTATTCATCTGCACAGATTTAAATACCGACATCTGCACAGATGTCGCCTTTATTAGCATCTGCACAGATGTCGCCCTTAAATGATAACCGGCATCTGCACTGATGTCGCCCTTTTATGCATCTGCACAGATTTAATAGCCGGCATCTGCACAGATGTTGCCCTTATTAGCATCTGCACAGATGTCGCCCTTAAATAATAACCGGCATCTGCACAGATGTCGCCCTTATTAGAATCTGCACAGATGTCGCCCTTAAATAATAACCGGCATCTGCACAGATGTCGCCCTTTTATGCATCTGCACAGATTTAATAGCCGGCATCTGCACAGATGTCGCCCTTTTATGCATCTGCACAGATTTAATTACCGGCATCTGCACAGATGTCGCCCTTTTATGCATCTGCACAGATTTAATAACCGGCATCTGCACAGATGTCGCTTTTCCTAAAGGCATCGACATGCATCTGCACAGATTCCGGGCTCATTTAACCGACATCTGTGCAGATTCCCAAAAAGGGGGGGGTACCTCGCGCGCGGATCGATGTATCTTTGCAACCGCTGCGAGTTAGGACTTCATTCCAGACCGGGGTCCCCTTAAACTCAACGTTCTATCGTCCTATCGGAGCGGAATGTCCATCCGATGCAAAAAAGACCCTCGCGTCGGCCTTATTTATCGTGAGTGACCACATTGCGCACCCTCCTGGCCAAGGCAGCAGCTGAGGACATGGAGATTCACCAGCTAGACTTTGAGACAGCTTTCCTGAACGGCAAGCTAGAGCCAGGGGAGGTCATCTATGTGCAGCAGCCAGAGGGCTTTGAGGAGGGCAGCACTAACACTGTGTGCCGTCTGCAGAAGGCCCTGTATGGCTTGAGGCAGGCTCCTAGGGCGTGGCATGCCAGGTTGTGTGAGGAGCTGCTGAGCATGGGCTTCAAGGCTTCTGAGGCAGACCCTGCCCTGTTCACCCTGCAGCTGAGCACCGGCATGGTCTACCTGCTAGTGTATGTTGACGATTGCCTTCTGTGCACCCAGCAGGGGGACACCGCAGGATTGGCCTACGTGAAGAAGCAGCTGTCCTCAGCCTTCAAACTGAAGGACTTGGGTGAGGCACGATGGTTCCTAGGGATGCAGCTGACCAGGGACAGGGCTGAGGGCACCATCAAGCTTGACCAGCACAAATTCATCCAGGAGCTGGTCACAGCCAACAGCAAGTCAGCAGCTCACAGCAAGCCTCTGCCTATGGCTCCTGCTGTTAAGCTAGTCAGGGAAGGGGATGACTTGGACACGACTCTGCATCATTACAGTGCCCTGGTAGGAAGCCTGCTATACCTGACCTGCTGCACACGGCCAGACATTGCTTTTGCTGTGGGCGCCTTGGCCAGGCATATGTCAGCTCCCACCAAGCAGCACTGGGCGGCGGCCTGCAGTGTGCTATGTTACTTGAAGGGCACAGCAGATCAAGGACTCCTGTTTGGTGGTGTATCAGGACTGCAGGGATTCTCTGACGCAGACTATGCAGGAGACAAGGACACAGCCAGAAGCACCACTGGGTACATCTTCACTCTGAATGGGGGTGCCATCAGCTGGTCCAGCCGCCTTCAGCCAACTGTGGCTATGTCAACAGCAGAAGCAGAGTATATGGCAGCGTCCAGCGCAGCCAAGGAGGCTCTGTGGCTACGCAAGCTCATGAGGGATCTGCAACTGGATGCTAGCTGTGTGCATCTGGGCTGTGACAATCAGGCAGCCATTCAGCTTTTGCACAACCCCATGGCCACCTCACGAGCAAAGCATATTGACGTACACCATCACTTTGTCAGAGAGCGCATCAGCAGGGGTGAGGTAGCATTCCACTACTGCCACACCTCCAGCATGCTGGCAGATATCCTCACCAAGCCCTTGGCAACAGTTCAGTTTAACATGGGCAAGCAAGGATGTGGAGTGTTCAGCTGAACAGGCACAGGTCTTATCTGATCTGAAACAGCCTGTGGTATCAAGCCTGTAATGTTAATCAGGACAGGAGCATGGAAGGGTTCTAGGCACAGGCTTGCATGCCTGTTAACAGCCTGTTAGTCTCAGCATGGTGTGCTTTTGCCATGAACTGAGAAGTTGCCCGCAGTTGTTGCTTGGCTCAGGCTTGCATGCCTGCTAACCGCCAGTTGCTTGCTTAAACAGTTGTTGGAAGCGCAAAGTTGTTGCTCTCACCTAGCCAGACCTCTGAGTGGGAGTGTTAGTTGCATACCCTCCCGGTGCAGTTGAGATCAAGCACCGGGATTGTAGGGTGTGCCTGCCAGCGGCCCGGCCGCGATGAGTGCAAGTGTGACTGCCGTATTTACGGCAGACACCCGGCAGTCGTAGGCACCCTGAACTGGTGTCCGCGTCTGCCCGTGCTCTTCCAACAGGTAGGCGCAAGGTTGCGCAAGGTTGACGCAAGGTTGCGCGTTAGCAGTTGTGGCAGATCAATGTAACTACCCTGAACTGGTGTCCGCGTCTGCCCGTGCTCTTCCAACACCAAGTAGTGCAGCTGAGCACATGAAGAGAAGGCTTGCATAAAGGTTACGCAAAGGCACCGCGAAGGAATCAAGACTCTTCCATCTGTGTGATATGTGCATGAAGTTTTCAACAAAAGTCGCCAAAAGGCTAGCTACGAGCCACTTAGGCGAGCTACGAGCCGCGAGCTACGAGCCGCTTAGGCGACCGGATGCCATCAAGTTAAGCGATAGGATCAAGATATAGCGACAGAAAACGGAAGGAGGTGCAGCGATGCAGCGACACAGCGATGCAAAGATGCGGCAAATGCATGAGGTGCAACTAGGACACGTAGCCCGAAGCCTGTGAGACGGAGCGGAAGAGGAGTGGAGGAGCCCGGAGGCGGTCAGGAGCCATGCATGAGACGAAGCTGGGTGCACTTGAAGCAAAGTTGGGTGCACCCACACAAACCCCACCCTAGCGAATGGTGAGTATTTTATCTTGCAGTCATGTGGCTCCAAGTACCTTGCCTGACTATTTGCCAACCACTGAATTGCTGCAGGTTCAATGGTCCCAATGGCTTCCCTACACCCAGCCCAGCCCAGCCCAGCCCAGCCCAGCCCAGCCCAGCCCAGCCCAGCCCAGCCCAGCCCAGCCCAGCCCAGCCCAGCCCAGCCCAGCCCAGCCCAGCCCAGCCCAGCCCAGCCCAGCCCAGCCCAGCCCAGCCCAGCCCAGCCCAGCCCAGCCCAGCCCAGCCCAGCCCAGCCCAGCCCAGCCCAGCCCAGCCCAGCCCAGCCCAGCCCAGCCCAGCCCAGCCCAGCCCAGCCCAGCCCAGCCCAGCCCAGCCCAGCCCAGCCCAGCCCAGCCCAGCCCAGCCCAGCCCAGCCCAGCCCAGCCCAGCCCAGCCCAGCCCAGCCCAGCCCAGCCCAGCCCAGCCCAGCCCAGCCCAGCCCAGCCCAGCCCAGCCCAGCCCAGCCCAGCCCAGCCCAGCCCAGCCCAGCCCAGCCCAGCCCAGCCCAGCCCAGCCCAGCCCAGCCCAGCCCAGCCCAGCCCAGCCCAGCCCAGCCCAGCCCAGCCCAGCCCAGCCCAGCCAGCCCAGCCCAGCCCAGCCCAGCCCAGCCCAGCCCAGCCCAGCCCAGCCCAGCCCAGCCCAGCCCAGCCCAGCCCAGCCCAGCCCAGCCCAGCCCAGCCCAGCCCAGCCCAGCCCAGCCCAGCCCAGCCCAGCCCAGCCCAGCCCAGCCCAGCCCAGCCCAGCCCAGCCCAGCCCAGCCCAGCCCAGCCCAGCCCAGCCCAGCCCAGCCCAGCCCAGCCCAGCCCAGCCCAGCCCAGCCCAGCCCAGCCCAGCCCAGCCCAGCCCAGCCCAGCCCAGCCCAGCCCAGCCCAGCCCAGCCCAGCCCAGCCCAGCCCAGCCCAGCCCAGCCCAGCCCAGCCCAGCCCAGCCCAGCCCAGCCCAGCCCAGCCCAGCCCAGCCCAGCCCAGCCCAGCCCAGCCCAGCCCAGCCCAGCCCAGCCCAGCCCAGCCCAGCCCAGCCCAGCCCAGCCCAGCCCAGCCCAGCCCAGCCCAGCCCAGCCCAGCCCAGCCCAGCCCAGCCCAGCCCAGCCCAGCCCAGCCCAGCCCAGCCCAGCCCAGCCCAGCCCAGCCCAGCCCAGCCCAGCCCAGCCCAGCCCAGCCCAGCCCAGCCCAGCCCAGCCCAGCCCAGCCCAGCCCAGCCCAGCCCAGCCCAGCCCAGCCCAGCCCAGCCCAGCCCAGCCCAGCCCAGCCCAGCCCAGCCCAGCCCAGCCCAGCCCAGCCCAGCCCAGCCCAGCCCAGCCCAGCCCAGCCCAGCCCAGCCCAGCCCAGCCCAGCCCAGCCCAGCCCAGCCCAGCCCAGCCCAGCCCAGCCCAGCCCAGCCCAGCCCAGCCCAGCCCAGCCCAGCCCAGCCCAGCCCAGCCCAGCCCAGCCCAGCCCAGCCCAGCCCAGCCCAGCCCAGCCCAGCCCAGCCCAGCCCAGCCCAGCCCAGCCCAGCCCAGCCCAGCCCAGCCCAGCCCAGCCCAGCCCAGCCCAGCCCAGCCCAGCCCAGCCCAGCCCAGCCCAGCCCAGCCCAGCCCAGCCCAGCCCAGCCCAGCCCAGCCCAGCCCAGCCCAGCCCAGCCCAGCCCAGCCCAGCCCAGCCCAGCCCAGCCCAGCCCAGCCCAGCCCAGCCCAGCCCAGCCCAGCCCAGCCCAGCCCAGCCCAGCCCAGCCCAGCCCAGCCCAGCCCAGCCCAGCCCAGCCCAGCCCAGCCCAGCCCAGCCCAGCCCAGCCCAGCCCAGCCCAGCCCAGCCCAGCCCAGCCCAGCCCAGCCCAGCCCAGCCCAGCCCAGCCCAGCCCAGCCCAGCCCAGCCCAGCCCAGCCCAGCCCAGCCCAGCCCAGCCCAGCCCAGCCCAGCCCAGCCCAGCCCAGCCCAGCCCAGCCCAGCCCAGCCCAGCCCAGCCCAGCCCAGCCCAGCCCAGCCCAGCCCAGCCCAGCCCAGCCCAGCCCAGCCCAGCCCAGCCCAGCCCAGCCCAGCCCAGCCCAGCCCAGCCCAGCCCAGCCCAGCCCAGCCCAGCCCAGCCCAGCCCAGCCCAGCCCAGCCCAGCCCAGCCCAGCCCAGCCCAGCCCAGCCCAGCCCAGCCCAGCCCAGCCCAGCTGTTAGAAGAGCACGGGCAGACGCGGACACCAGTTCAGGGTTGTTACAATGATCTGCCATAACAGTCTGGCGCGCAGCTTCGCGCCTACCTGTTAGAAGAGCACGGGCAGACGCGGACACCAGTTCAGGGTGCCTGCGACTGCCAGGTGTCTGCCCTAAATACGGCATTCACACTCGCACTCTTCGCGGCCGGACCGCTGGCAATCACACCCTACAATCCCGGTGCTTGATCTCAACTGCACCGGGAGGGTGTGCAACTAACACTCCCACTCAGAGGTCTGGCAAGCGCATCTAACAACTGTTTTAGGCAAACAACTGGCGGTCAGCAGGCAAACAAGCCTGAGCCAAGCAACAACTGCGGGCAACTCTCAGTACATGGCAAAGACACACCATGCTGGGATTAAAAGGTTGTGTGACAGGCATGCATGCCTGTGCCTAAGGCCCTTCCAGGCTTCCAGTCCTTAGACATAGAACAGGCTGGATACCACAGGCTGTTTCAGATCAGATGTGACCTGTGCCTGCTTAGCTGAAGACCCCACACCCTTGCTTGCCCATGTTGAACTGGACTGCTGCCAGAGGCTTGGTGAGGATGTCTGCCAGCATGCTGGAGGTGTGGCAGTAGTGGAAAGCTACCTCGCCCCTGCTGATGCGCTCCCTAACAAAGTGGTGCATCTATGTGCTTAGCCATGGAGGTGGCCATGGGGTTGTGCAGGAGCTGAATGGCTGCTTGGTTGTCACAGCCCAGGTGCACACAGCTAGCATCCAGTTGCAGATCCCTCATGAGCTTCCGCAGCCATAGAGCCCCCTTAGCTGCGCTAGAGGCTGCCATATATTCTGCTTCTGCTGTTGACATAGCCACGGTAGGTTGGAGGCGGCTGGACCAGCTGATAGCACCCCCATTCAAAGTGAAGAGATAACCTGTTGTGCTCCTGGCTGTGTCCTTGTCTCCTGCATAGTCTGCATCAGAGTAGCCCTGCAGCCCTGACACACCACCAAACAGGAGTCCTTGATCTGCTGTGCCCTTCAGATAACATAGCACACTGCAGGCAGCCAACCAGTGTTGCTTAGTGGGTGCAGACATGTGCCTGGCCAAGGCGCCCACAGCAAATGCAATGTTCGGCCGTGTGCAGCACACTCGTGCAAATTAAGGCCTGGCTGGCTTGGAAAACCTGAGAGTTGAGGTCTGAAACTTGGTATGTGGGTTGCTGTGACCTAGAGGATGACAAGACTCTCTTGGGCCAAAGTGTAATTCTCACTCGGTGTCGAGTTGCTGGGCCAGGTGTGGGGCTGTGACCCTGATTTTGGCTAAGGGAGTTGGCACCGTGTGACCAAAGTGACTTTTCATGAAATGTGAGTATAAGAGGTTGTAAAGGGTGGTTACAGCTGCCCAACCTAGTAGGTGCCATGCAAAACGTCCAAGCCAGTGATGAGCTATGGCCCGTGTCCTAGGACCCTGTACAGGTTCCTAGCGACATCATGGTCGTAGGACCCGGTACAGGGTCCTGTGTACCTGATGAGTGTAGATGTTTTAATCATTCCTTGCATCCCTATGTGATAGAACCATGTTAGGATTATTACATAGCTTGTGGTTGGTCCTGTTGACCCCGTTTGGATGCTTTTGACCATGTGTGCCAGGACCCTGTACAGGGTCCTAAGATGAGTGCCTTTCCACACAGGGTCCTGGTACCACACCACAGGGTCCTGCTGCACACCTACAGGGTCCTGGCACCTGACCACAGGGTTCTGGCACACAGGGTCCTGGCACCACACCACAGGGTTCTGGCACCACAGGGTCCTGGCACCATACCACAGGGTCCTGCTGCACACCTACAGGGTCCTGGCCCACAGGGTCCTGGCACCTCACCACAGGGTCCTGGCACCACAGGGTCCTGGCACCTCACCAGAGGGTCCTGGCACCACACCACAGGGTCCTGGCCAACAGGGTCCTGGTACCACATGACAGGGTCCTGGAACCACAGGGCCCAGGTCCCTCACCACAGGGTCCTGGCACACAGGGTCCCGGCACCACCCACAGGGTCCTGGCACCACACCACCAGGTTTGGGCCTACAGGGTCCTGCTGCACACCCACAGGGTCCTGGACCACAGGGTTCTGGCACCACACCACAGGGTCCTGGCATCACAGGGTCCTGGCACCACACCACAGGGTTCTGGCACCACACCACAGGGTCCTGGCACACAGGGTCCTGGCAACACCCCACAGGGTCCTGGCACCATACCACCAGGTTTGGGGCTACAGGGTCATGCGACGTTTGTCTACAGGGTCCAGGCGCACGCCTACAGGGTCCTGCGACGTTTGTATACAGGGTCCTGCCGCACGCCTACAGGGTCCTGCGACACACGTCTACAGGGTTCTGCCGCACGCCTACAGGGTCCTGCGACGTTTGTCTACAGGGTTCTGCCGCACGCCTACAGGGTTGTGCGACCCACGTCTACAGGGTTCTGCCGCACGGCTACAGGGTCCTGCGACACATGTCTACAGGGTTCTGCCGCACGCCTACAGGGTCCTGTGACCCACGTCTACAGGGTTCTGCCGCACGCCTACAGGGTCCTGCGACCCACGTCTACAGGGTTCTGCCGCACGCCTACAGGGTCCTGCGACGTTTGTCTACAGGGTTCTGCCGCACGCCTACAGGGTTGTGCGACCCACGTCTACAGGGTTCTGCCGCACGGCTACAGGGTCCTGCGACACATGTCTACAGGGTTCTGCCGCACGCCTACAGGGTTGTGCGACCCACGTTTACAGGGTTCTGCCGCACGCCTACAGGGTCCTGCGACGTTTGGCTACAGGGTCCTGCCGCACGCCTACAGGGTCCTATGACACACTTCTGCAGGGTTCCTACGCACGCCTACAGGGTCCTGCGACGTTTGTCTACAGGGTTTTGCCGCACGCCTACAGGGTTCTGGCCCACAGGGTTCAGGCACCACACCACAGGGTCCTGTTACCACAGGGTCCTGGCACCTCACCACAGGGTCCTGCTGCACACCTACAGGGTCCTGGCCCCTCACCACAGGGTTCTGGCACCACAGGGTCCTGGTCCCTCACCATAGGGTCCTGGCACCACAGGGTCCTGGCACCACACCACAGGGTCCTGGCACCACAGGGTCCTGGCACCACACCACAGGGTCTTGCTGCACACCTACAAGGTCCTGGCTCCACACCGCAGAGTCCTGGTCCACAGGGTCCTGGCACCACACCAGACCCTCTGCTGTAGCCCAACCCCAGCCAATGCTGTCCATGCATTGTCAATCGTTTAAATACGCTGATCAGGCCTGTATGGCTGTGAGATTCTGACCCACTGGCCTGCCATGCCGCGCCTGTTCCAGTCTGCCATCTTGGGCCCAATGCCCTCATCCTGGATGGGCTGAAACAACCCATGGTACAAGTCCCCTAGCTCAGAGGTGTTCATGGTGGTGTTGTCAGCCACCGTGTCTGGCCGGCCAAAGCCATACAGCCTGGCGCAGCATGAGCCTGCCACCCCCACGTTGCCAGCATGTACTGTGTTGCCTCGGAACAACACCAGCTGCCCTGCTTTCACCAGTACCTCTGTGCCCAGTTGATGTGGCAAGGTCAGGGCCAGGGCGTCCATGTCCTCCACTTCCACCACTTGCTTTTTACCATCAGCCGTCCGGCAGCAATGGGCTGCAGCCAACTGGGACAGTTTGTGGCTGCCCATGTAGGCAACCAGAGGGAAGTCCTGGAGAGCCAGCAGGAACACCAGGCCGTCATCCATCCCTGGGCCAACAGGGAGGAAGTCGGTGTGGGGAGCCTGGGCCTGAGCCAGCTGCTCGGCCAGTGTAGTCACCATCTTCCCCGTCCTGTTCAGGCGACGCTGCCAGGTGGGGTCAGTGATGATGGTTGCTAGGGCGTTCAGGGGGCGGCCCAGCAGCTGCCTCAGCACCGGCTGCAGGAGAGTGAGGTACAAGGCCAACACCTTCTTGGCCTCATCCACCTGCAAACACACCCAGAGTGCTGTCTATTGTGCTTCATGCAACCCTGACTCTTGGTAAGTTAGGAAATGCTTCTGCAGCAATGGCTATGTACTACTGTTGTGGCTTGTGTCATCTGCTGCACACTTTAATCTATCTGTCTCTTACCTCCTTCTTCTTCTCTGCTGTCAGCGCGCTGTACACAGCCGCGTTGTACTTGTCTGTCAACAGCGTTAGGGTGGTGTCTAGGTCGCCACTGCTGTTCTTGTCCGACTTGGCCAACACCACCTGCACCCTCTGGCCAGTGCCATACTGTGTCTTGCTGTTGGCATTGACCGAGCTGAACACCATGTGGTTATAGACCCTGGTGATCAAGATGCTGGCCGCAACCACCGCTGCCATATCTATGGCTAGCTGGGGCAGCTGGAAGATGGTCAGGCCATTAGCTAGAGCTGCTCGGCGACACTGCTCTAGCTCATGAGGCTGGTAGACATCCCCTGTGTATGGCAGCAAGGTGGGCAGCTGATACATCATTCCCTGCGTGCAAGGTAGCAATGCACGACATGCTCACAAGTACCCGTCACTATGGATCCATATCAGGTTTTTATGCCACTCGTACCTGTGTATTCTTGGGAAACCGCAGTGCTCCTCCATGCAGCAGGGTGCCTCCTGTGCTTGCCTGCAAACACAATCCACACATATCCTACTGAGCCACAGCCGGAGTCAGTTAAACCGTGCACTAGGTTAATGAAACCCTGCACCACGTAGCTGAAACCCTGCACAAGGTCAACGAAACCTTGCACAAGGTTTAAACCTGTTGTAGGCTGTTTGTAGCTGATCACCTGCTCTCCTGACTGGCCACTTCCAGTCAGGGCTGTGTTTGCCAACACGTGGAGCCTCCTTCTGCCCACCAGCTCATCCTACATTCAGTGTGGTCGTTTACAAGTTGGAAATGCTGTTATGCCTCTTTGGCAGCTTGGGTCTCACCTCCAATCTGTTGACTGTGTCCTGCACGGTGTCCACCTTCTGAAACAGGTACTGTATGAGGGCCTGCAATGGCAAATGAAGCAATGGGAATCTGAGCCACTGTCACAATGCTTTATGATGCTGTCTTGCTCCTATGTGCTGTAATGTTGTGATCCTACCTGATCCTCGGCAGGCCTCGGCCTCTTGGATGATGAGGGACCAGCACCCTCCCCTCCAGGCTGCTGCTGCTCCTCTTCAGTCACCTGTCGCTGGTCCTGCTGCTGATGCTGGTGCTGCTGCCCACCTGGTGCTGTGCCTGTCGCCCGGGTGCTGGTGCCCACCTGTGGCCACTGCCCTCCGCGTGTTTGGCGGTGGGGCTGCACTGGCGGATGGTGCTGATGCTGCCCTCCTGCTGCTGGTGTAGGCAACAGGGGAATGGAGGGGGCAAGGCTGAGTTGCACACGTGCTGCTGGTGCACGCCGCAGGACAGGTGAGAGGGCAGGGCTCCGCGGCACACCTGCAGGCAGGGCAGTTCCTAGGCCTGTGGTGGGGGCCTTCAACCCAGGTACACCCGCTGTTGGTGTGGCGGGGGGCTGTCGCACAACCCCTGCTGAGGCTGGCTGTTGGACAGTGGTTGGGGCTGGGTGCTGCTGCACACCTGCTACTGGGGCTGGCTGGGGGGCAGGGGAGGGGGCAGGGGGCTGCTGCACTCCTGCTGCTGGGGACGGCTGGGGGGCAGGGGAGGGGGCAGGGGGCTGCTGCACTCCTGCTGCTGGGGATGGCTGGGGGGCAGGGGAGGGGGCAGGAAGCTGCTGCACTCCTGCTGCTGGGGATGGCTGGGGGGCAGGGGAGGGGGCAGGGGGCTGCTGCACTCCTGCTGCTGGGGATGGCTGGGGGGCAGGGGAGGGGGCAGGAAGCTGCTGCACTCCTGCTGCTGGGGATGGCTGGGGGGCAGGGGAGGGGGCTGGAGAGGGAAGGGTAGGGGGCTCAGTGCTCAACACAAACTCTGTCAAAGTAGCACAATCCTTTCTGCCCTGCACTTCACATAGGTACACATAATCTGTGTCTCCTTGACTCTTCATCTTCGCATCTGCACATGATAGTTAATAGTGACATGAAGGCATGGCTACCTTGAAGGCCTGCTGACAACTTGTTAGTCATGCCCACTCATCACCTGTCTTGTATATGATCCACAAGCTAGCGAATGGCTTTAACCCCTCAGGGGGACTGGGTTCTTGTATGCCCTCGAAGTGGTCGTTGAAGTAGGCGAAGTACTTGTCCCACTTCAGCCTGTTTGGGGAACCTGGTTGGGGGTACTTCGTTGCAACCAATTTCCAGGTCCTGTATTGCAAACATGGCACACACTTGGGCACGTCCTCATGAGCATTGGGGTGCATGGGCACTCACTTTTCCACTATCGCCTCTGTCTTACTCTGTGTGGCCATATCATAGGGCACAACAGTTTTGGCCACGCAAAATCCACAACACACATCGCGCCAGGGGGCATTCATGTTGGCCAGGCCTGTCCCATCCTACATGCAAGTAGCCATCTTGGATTAGTGTTGTGCTACCGATGTGGCGTGTTAGGCTAGATTTTGCGTTTACCTGGTTGCGGGGGCCGCATCGCGCCAGGAAGTTAATCATGTCAACGGCGACTTCTTCCAATGCCTTATTGTCTGCTGCTGCTGCCATTGTGTGTAGCCTTGCTAGTGTGCGCGTGGCCTCAATGGACTTTCGAATGTCTAGTCAAATGGCATGGGATCAACATCACTACAAACCTGAGGCACTGCTTGCATCAACCCAGTATTCAGTATTGTCGCGTGTTATGCCTCCTTCGGGTATTTGTGAACACTATCTAGACACCTGGATCCCTTTACACGGGGTCACTGAAACCTTGCACACGGTCTATGAAACCCTGCACTAGGTCTATGAAACCCTTTGCTAGGTCACAAAACCTCGTGCAAGGTTTGAACTGCCATGTCGCCAGTTGGTGTCCTGCACCTGGTGCCCTGACTTGTTCATGGCTCATTCATTTTCATTGTCAATGTACGACATGACTATGCTACCATGAACATCTAGCATCTCATCAATCAAACAAGTCACTGCGTGCTGCTGCTGCTGCCACTGCTGCATCTGTATCTGCTTCTGCTGCTGCCACTGCCTCTGCTACTGCCCCTGCCCCTGCCTCTGCCCCTGCTGTGCCGGGGGCCACTGGCCCTGCCCCTGCCTCTGCCCCTGCTGTGGCGGGTGCCACTGGCCCTGCCCCTGCCACAGCCCCTGCTGCCCCTGCTGCCCCTGCCACAGCTGCTGCTGCCCCCACTGCCCCTGCTGCCACCACTGCGCCACCACTGCGTCTACCCCTTGCCTTTGCCCCTGCATTTGCCCCTGCCTTTGCCCCTGCCTTTGCCCCTGCCTTTGCCCCTGCCTTTGCCCCTGCCCCTGCCCCTGCCCCTACCCCTGCCCCTGCCCCTACCCCTGCCCCTGCCCCTGCCCCTACTGCCCCTGCTGCTGCCCCTGCCGCCCCTGCTGCCCCTGCTGCTGCCTCTGCCGCCTCTGCTGCCCCTGCTGCCAAGCCTGTCATTAGCGCAGCGGCGAGCTCCTCTACCTCTGCCCCTGCTTCTCGGCCTGCAGGCCTCTTCTTGGCACCCCCGCCTCCCAGAGCCTTACGCTTGGCTGCAGCTGGTGTGGTGTGAGCTGCCTTGGCAGCTGCCTTGCCCCCTCGGCGAGGGGGTGAAGCTGGGCCTGCCTGCTGCCCTGCACTGCTGGCATCCTGCAGCTCCAGCAACAGCTTCGCCTTGCACTCCACAAGCCGGGTCTGGGTCGTCAACTGCACACAACAAGGTGGCAATATGAAGCTTGGAAGGTATGGCATGGGATATGGTATGGTAGGGAATGGTAGGGTATGCTCGTAAGATGTCAGCTACTTGCCTTCCACCAGGATTGGTCCTGGGTGCATGCCTCCAACAGCAGCGTCTTGGCCTGCGCCTCCGCCGCCACCTGCCAGCATCAAGCACAGCACACATACTCGGCCAACATGTAAAATCACATACCTCTACCAGCATTGTAACGAGATACTCACCGGGTCTGCATTGCTGCCGCCGGGGATAGACCTTGCTAGGTCCAGGGCCACCTCGTCAAACTGGTCATAGAATGTCTGGGACATTGCTTTCCAGGCCTTGGCAGCTTCAGGGTGCTTGCCTTCTGGCGTCTTGTCTGGTTTCTTCCAGTTCTCTGCGATCAGGGGTGCACGCAATGTCATGGGTTAGTCCCACAGGGTTCTGGCCCCTCACCACAGGGTCCTGTTGCACACCTACAGGGTCCTGGCACCACGCCACAGGGTCCTGCTGCACACCCACAGGGTTCTGGCACCTCACCACAGGGTCCAGCTGCACACCTACAGGGTCCTGGCACCTCACCACAGGGTTCTGGCCTACAGGGTTCTGGCACCTCCCCACAGGGTCTTGCTGCACGCCTACAGGGTCCAGGCATCTCACCACAGGGTCCTGGCATCTCACCACAGGGTTCTGGCTCCACTCACCTGAGGCTGCTTTCAGCTGAGCAGCTAAGGGCAGGAATGGCTCCATGTCAGTGGGCACAACATCGTCATTGCTGTACGGGGTGCCTGCAGCCACCGCTGCTGCCTTGGCTTCCAACAACCGGCGTCCAAACTTCAACTCCCACCCCTCATCTGTCTTCTGGATCTCTGCTGTCTTACGAGGTGTCCGCGGCACACGGGCCAGCTGCTTAGGAGTGGTCGGACGTCTGACCCAATCGTATGACCTACACGTTCAAGGGTACCAGGCCGATGATGAGGACCTATACTAATGACACAGTGGGTTGCATGCTATGGGTGCATGATGGGTGGATGCATGCTATGGGTGCATGATGGGTGGATGCATGCTATGGGTTGCATGCTATGGGTGCATGATGGTTGGATGCATGCTATGGGTTGCATGCTATGGGTGCATGATGGTTGGATGCATGCTATGGGTTGCATGCTATGGGTGCATGATGGTTGGATGCATGCAACCCACTTTTTGAATGCCGCCAGCAACATCCAGTAGCTCAGCAAAGCCAGGTAGGCTGGGTTGGCCTTGGTGAATTCCTTCCATACGAGGCCGATGATTGCCCGCATGGGGACATTCCACCTGGCCTCCACCGAGTTGCTGCCCAGTTTGGGGTATTCCCCTGGTACACAGCCGGGGATGGTGTACTGCACAACACACACCAAGACTGTTTCACTAACATTCACATCAGAGAGCAAATTAGGTTGGTTACATGGCTACACCATTCATTGCACAATCACCTGGCCCACAGAACGCGGGCACCACATCCGGATGTATTTGGGGGCGAACTTGCCCCAGAGACTGACGGCATCTTTCTGCAAGGATGCATTGGGTATAGATAACCAAGGTGACATGGGCAGTAATGACTTAAGGCTATTGTCAATTGTTGTGTAAACACTACACTAACCTCATATTTGCCCAACACGCTGAAGGGCTTGTCGGCGTTGGGTGCATGATGTCTGAACTGCAATCACATGGTCGCTACACATCACATGGCAACGTGACACATGGCAACACATGGCAACGTGACACATGGCAACGTGACACATGGTCGCTACACATCACATGGCATCACATGGCAACGTAACCACAGGCAACGTGACACCAGCAAATCAGGCAACATAGGCACGCAACACCATGCTCACCCGCGCATAGACGATCTTGCTGAACTCATCAGGGACCTGCTTCCCTCCTTTGCGCGACCGTTTCTTGGCGGGCCCCTGCTTCTGCTTCTCGTCCTCCTCCTCCTCCTCCTCCCCCTCCATCTCCTCCTCCTCCGCCCCCTCCTCCTCCTCCCCCTCCTCCTCCTCCCCCTCCCCCTCATCCTCCTCCCCCTCCCCCTCATCCTCCACCTCCTCCTCCTCTCCCACCCCCTCCCCTTCATCAACTGGTCGCTGGGCCAAAGGCAATTCATCGGACTCGTGCCCAGAGTCAGATGTGCGAGGGGCTGCAGCCTTAACCTGCAGCAACGATAGTTCATGGAGTTAATGCACGCATGAAGGTGCCTGGCACGGTAAGGCATCGCGGCAGGCAGGCGGTATTGATACAGGTGTTACTATACCTTCTTGGCGGTGGGCTTAGAGACGATGGGCTTGTTGGCGACCGTGTTGCGGTACATTTTTAAGGCTGTTGTTGCGGGTTGGCAAGACGGCCACAATACGATGTAGCGGTGCTTACTCACAAAATTCGAGTCCACGCCACAGTTAACCAAAAGTCACTTTGTCGGCCACCAAGCGACGCCGGGTGGGTACACAGAGAGCGGGCCGCGATGGCCAACGCGGGCCGCGATGGCCGGACACAATGCGACCATTTACTCTCCAGGCTTCCCAAGACACAGGCAATCATGGTGAAGACAGCCTTTCAATGCCTAGTGTGCGGAGAATCAGGCAGCAAAAGAGGAATGCGCACTCACTGTTCCAAGCGCCATCACCAGTTCGTGGGGGCTGAAGGCGCGAAGGCTTGGGCGGAGAGGCAGGCTAAGGCGAAAGCCCAGTCCCCAAACGCTCAGCAACACACATCGCAAGAGTCGACAGTAAGATGTCGCTTGCATTTAGTTAGTACGGGCTGACGTACATGTGCGCATGAGGCAGCTAATGCGTGCACCTCATCGCGGACAATTTGCGCCGCAGGCCACATGTTGTCCGCATGTTGTGACGACATGTGTGCAGGGGAGCTGTGGAGATGGAGGAGGGGTGGATGAGGACGGGCAAGGAGATGGAGGAGGGGTGGCTGAGGACGGGCAAGGAGGCAGGGATCAGGGAGCCTCAGCGGGACAAGAGGGTGCCAGGATTCCAGAGGGTGCATGGAGGGGACAGGGAGGAGGGGACGAACAGCGTGGGAGGGGAGAGGAGGACAACAGGGGGGGACAGCGCGGAGACAGAGAAGAGGGGGGTGTAGGAGGAAGGGGAGGAGTCGACGGAGGAGGGGACGGAGGTGGTAGTGATGACAGTGGGAGTGAAGACAGTGATGAGGAAGGGGAAGGGTATCCAGGAGGTCCCGGGGGTCCAGGAGGTCCAGGAGGTCCAGGAGGTCCAGGAGGTCCAGGAGGTCCAGGAGCTCCGGGGGGTCCAGAGGGGGATGAAGGAGGGGGGGATGGCGCCAGGGCACGTCGAAGCAAGGTGTTCAAGCTTGATGCCAACCTTCACCAACCCGTGTTCAGGTACTTAGAAATAACAGATATTAGTATCACAAGCAGTGAGCTGTTCAATATAGTAGTTGCTTGTCATTGTGCATGCCATTACAGGAACTGCCCCTTGACAGGCAAGGACTTGATGGACAGGCTGAGCCAGCTTTTGGACATGAGGCTGACCAAGGAGCAGATGAAGGGGGTGTTGAAGCTGATCCGTGCGCTACTTGCAAACCAGCCTGATCTCAACCTCATCACCAGCTTCTACCAGCTGATGAGTTTGCAGGGCGTCCAGCACGCAAATGAGTACGAGGTGCATGTGTGCAACGCGGGCAAGGACAACAAGGCCAACAACAAGTACTGCCCAGGCTTCACCTACCCGAAGATACGACGGTGGGATCAGGGGAAAGGGTGTGGATTAGGCAATGCATGCATGGCGCATTACACATGGTGTTTGTTGGGGTCAAGGTTGCCTTCATGTGCATGCATGCATAGGTCTGAGTGGCTCGCCCACCAGGATGACAAGTGCGACTACTGTGAGACGCCTCGCTTCCATGTGAACAAGAAAAAAGGTGAAACATATCTACATGGGCATGGTGAAGCTCTATTGACACTTGTACAGGTATACATGGGTTGTATGCTGCCCCTTGCTTGGTTACAGGGAGCCCACAGGAGATCACCTTGAAGCCCAGGTGGAGCATGTCTCTGTTTGGCTGGGACACAGTGGTGAAGAACATCATGGAGCGCAAGGACGTGATGACCTGGTTCAGGCGAGCTCGGGGCGTGGACCCACCTGCTGGCTCTTTCCGGGCAAGTGAGTAGGCATGGGTTGACCTTGGCATAGAATTGACCGCATAGCCAGGTGATTAGAACAGAGGCATGCATAATGTCATGATGTTGTTGTTTGGCAGGCCCTGCATGGCGAGAGATGCAGCCCAAGCTACCAGAGGTTGTGGCCACCTCCCCCAACACAGCCCACTTCATGATTGGGGTTGACTGGATGACCATGGGCAAGAACGGCACCTGGTCAGTGGGTGTGATTCTGTTGAGGCTGCTGGATGTGCCGGCTGAGGTGTGCGGCAAGCGGGCGTGCAGCTCAGTGCTGGCCGTCATCAACGGAGGAAAGCACCAGTCTCACCTGACAGGCTACATGAAAGCCATCTGCCAGGAAGTCAGCAAGCACATCGAGGGCCCGGGTGACCTGGGTGTGATAGTGGAGCCACACCCAGGCCCAGGTGTTGATGGTGTGGCTCCCGCCCGTGTTGAGCCTGTCCGCATCCATGGAGTCCCAGTGGTATCGATCGCTGATACCCCAGCCACGTGAGTGTGACAAAGGCCAACAGCTTGCAGCTACAAATGATTCCACCACCTCCCAGTCCAGTCTATCCCTATACAACTTGTACCCAGCCATGTACCATCCACAAACATATCACAACCATTGAGGAATGAATTGCGTGATTGTGTGCATGTAGAGCCACTTTGACCAGGGGCATGGGCCACAGCGCCCTGAAGATGTGCTACAACTGCAACATCAGCAAGCCCCCCAACCCCCCCACAGAGAAGGCGCCCCTTGGCTACGACGCGCCTACGCTGCAGACCCTACCAGGCTCCAACCGGGAGGTATGGAACACTTGACACACTCGACAGCATGTGATATTGAAATCAGACACGAGGATCCCTAGGCACACACCATCCTTGCTTGCGGTGGCGGTCTGCAGGAGTATGTGCTCATCTATGACGTGCGCATGAAGTTCACCCACGAGCAGATCATGAGCCGTGGCGCCCCCTTCATCCATGGGTGGTCTCAAGGCGAACCTAGGGTGGTGGGCTGCCACGCCCAGCCCCTCCTGCCCCTGCTGCTGCAACACCTGGACGCCCGGCTCGCCCACCTGGTGCCTGTGTACCACAGCTTCATGTATGGCTTGCTCAAGCACCAGCTGGAGTGGTTCATGAGTGCAGATGGCCTTCACATTGATGTGAGGCGTGAGATATTGAAGCGTGGAGCAGCCATTCAATCCCCATCTGACTTGGGACGGGACCTGGGAGACCTTGCCAACCGCACGTAAGCCATAATCATGTTGTGCAGTATGTCATAATCATATCACAACTGAATGGCAAGGATGATGACAATGCAAGGTGCATGTCATGACACGCTTATGATTGCCCTGGTGCTGCAATGCCCATGTCATCATGCAGTGGATGGCGCATGGAGGACTACAAGCACTGGTATGTGCACTTCTCACCCATCGTGTTGCGGGGCAACCTTTTGCCAGAGCCCTACCGTGGGTTGTGGACAGCCTTGGAGGGCGCTTGCCTGCACTACTTGACACCAGGTAATTTACACACCAACTATTACAGGCACGGTCCCACTGCATGATGACTAACTCATACCTAACTTAGTGTATTTGTCTGCCCAATTCAGGCTCGGAGAACAGCGCCACACCTGAGGGGATGGCGGCAGGCTATGCACATCTGAAGACCTATGCAGCCAGGTTGGAGCGCTGCCGCCGTGATCCTCTGCTTCCAGCTGCGCATGGAGACAACAAGGACAAGCTGTCTGTGCCTACTGACCAAGTCTGCCCTAACCTCCACACAACGGCCTGCAGGTGAGAGGTTTAGCAGAACCATGCAGGCCAACCTTACCAATCAACAATGCATGCATCTGCAGGCACACCATGCTAAGCATGGTATCATGGCTGTGGTGTGCACAGGCTGTACATGCAAGAGAGCAATGTGGGCAGGACATACCTGTTTGGCGAGCTCTGGATCGAGCGTGACCTGCATGACTTGAAGTCCATCACCACCAGCGGCATTCCTGGAGCCCAGCTGGATGCCCACATTGCCATGCGGGTGGCCGGGCATAACGCCAGCAAGAGGCTGCTTGACCGGGCTGAGCCGGAGGCACAGCAGGACTACAAGGCCCGCCTGAAGGATGAGCTGACACAGGAAGGGCAGCAGGCCCTGCTGCTGGGAGCGGGCAGTGCAGAGTGCCCACTGCAGAACAGCCCGGGTGCCATGATGAGGGGCTGCATGAAGGCAGTCCAGGATCTGCAGAAAAGCGACGAGGCCACCCCATGGCGCCCATGGCACGTCAAGCAGGTGTTCGGTGAGGCCCTAAATGCAAGGGAGGCAAAGGAGGAGGCCAAGGAGGCTCCACGGGTCGCTGCACCCCTGTATCCAGTGCGGTACTACCAGCGAGCAGACTGCAATGGCACCATTGTGTTCAGCAGTGTGTACAAACGCCCCTCAACCCGCAACAACACCTGGGTCAGCATCCCGTTCAGGCTCGAAGACGACAAGTGGGCCATTTGGGCTGGCCATGTGCAGTTCTGGGTTCGTTTGGAGCACCCCAAGCTGCCTGGGGTGTTCCTACGCCTAGCAGTCAGCCGCATCTACTTGACCCGCCCTACATCCCACCCCTCATGTTTGGCAGCAACTGGTCAGGCTGTTCCCAGGCCACAGCAAGCAGCAGCTGGAGCAGCGGCTAACGCAGGAGGTCAAGGGGGGGGAGAGCCACCAGGTGACGGAGATGCAGATGGGGGTGCTGGGCCCAGCGGTATAGGTGGGCCACAGCAGCACAGGTCAGCAAAGCGTGGGGTGGAGCAGGCAGCAGCGGAGGCAGCCAGCACAGGTGGCACCAGGAAGTCCCAGAGGCTTGCAGCCGGTGCATCACAGCGGCAGGCTGACCCCCTTCCACCTGTTGAGGACCGCCCGCAGCGGTCAGCCATGGGCAGCATGCACCAGGGCTATGGAGATGAGCATTGGTATATGTTTGATGCCACCAAGATCTTCACAGTCTTTGTGACCAGCTTTGAGGATGGGGAGGGCTACGGCCGTATGTTCTTTGTGCCAGCGCACAGCCTCAGCCGCAGCTAGTCATACATCAATCACGGTACTGCACCTAGTAAGAACGGATGACAGAATAGATGCTCGTAATGCTGTTCCTGTTCTGTGGTTGCCGGGGCTGCGTCACTGTCATGTTGCTGCTGCAGCCATTGTCACACCATCAGCAACTAGTGATAGAATGCCTTAGCTACCTAGCGGTGTGACCTGTATGACCCTGTAGACGAGTGTCGTAGGACCCTGTAGGCGTGCGGCAGAACCCTGTAGACGTGGGTCACAGGACCCTGTAGGCGTGCGGCAGAACCCTGTAGACGTGTGTCGCAGGACCCTGTAGGCGTGCGGCAGAACCCTGTAGACGAGTGTCGCAGGACCCTGTAGGCGTGCGGCAGAACCCTGTAGACGTGTGTCGCAGAACCCTGTAGGCGTGCGGCAGGACCCTGTAGACGAGTGTCGTAGGACCCTGTAGGCGTGCGGCAGAACCCTGTAGACGTGTGTCGCAGAACCCTGTAGGCGTGCGGCAGAACCCTGTAGACAAATGTCGTAGGACCCTGTAGCCGTGCGGCAGAACCCTGTAGACAAACGTCGCAGGACCCTGTAGGCGTGCGGCAGAACCCTGTAGACAAACGTCGCAGGACCCTGTAGGCGTGCGGCAGAACCCTGTAGCCAAACGTCGCAAGACCCTGTAGGCGTGCGGCAGGACCCTGTAGCCTAATGTAGCAGGACCCTGTAGCCGTGCGGCAGAACCCTGTAGCCAAACGTCGCAGGACCCTGTAGGCGTGCGGCAGAACCCTTTGGCCTAATGTAGCAGGACCCTGTAGGCGTGCGGCAGAACCCTGTAGACGTGTGTCGCAGGACCCTGTAGGCGTGCGGCAGGACCCTGTAGACATACGTCGCAGGACCCTGTAGGCGTGCGGCAGGACCCTGTAGACTAATGTCGTACGACCCTGTAGCCGTGCGGCAGAACCCTGTAGCCTAATGTCGCAGGACCCTGTAGCCGTGCGGCAGAACCCTGTGGCCTAGGACCCTGTACAGGGTTAGGTAACTTTTCAAATAGTTATAACATCGCAACAACTTGGAGTTTTTCAACGATTACAACGGCTATGAGTCGGCCTTTCCTGGGGCTATCTGCAGTATGCCTCCCGGGAGGAAATGACGTAGGCGCACTCAGGCAAATTAGTAACAGCATTTTTGAGATTCAGAGCCTCGGACTTGGTACATAGTCAAATGAAGGCATTGTAAGATTGGGGGTTGAAACTAAAATTCGTGATTTTGCGCGGTTGGTGAGATACGGCCATGCTACAGTACTGTAGAGGTCTACAGTACTGTCGGGGTACCTCGCGAGTACACGAACAGAGCCTCGGACTTGGTACATAGTCTAAAGAAGGCATTGTAAGATCGGGGGTTGAAACTAAAATTCGTGATTTTGCGCGGTTGGTGAGATACGGCCATGCTACAGTACTGTAGAGGTCTACAGTACTGTCGGGGTACCTCGCGAGAGACCACTTACAGTACTGTAGACATCTACAGTACTGTAGACATCTACAGTACTGTAGACATCTACAGTACTGTAGGTACCTCGAGGTACCTCGAGAGACCACTTACAGTACTGTAGATGTCTACAGTACTGTAGACCTCTACAGTACTGTAGACACCTACAGTACTGTAGACATCTACAGTACTGTAGACATCTACAGTACTGTAGACATCTACAGTACTGTAGGTACCTCGAGGTACCTCGAGAGACCATTTACAGTACTGTAGACATCTACAGTACTGTAGACCTCTACTGTACTGTAGACACATACAGTACTGTAGACATCTACAGTACTGTGGACATCTACAGTACTGTAGACATCTACAGTACTGTAGGTACCTCGAGGTACCTCGAGAGACCATTTACAGTACTGTAGACATCTACAGTACTGTAGACATCTACAGTACTGTAGACCTCTACAGTACTGTAGACATCTACAGTACTGTAGACCTCTACAGTACTGTAGACATCTACAGTACTGTAGACATTTACAGTACTGTAGACATCTACAGTACCTCGAGGTACCTCGAGGTACCTCGAGAGACCATTTACAGTACTGTAAATGTCTACAGTACTGTAGATATCTACAGTACTGTAGGTACCTCGAGGTACCTCGAAAGACCATTGTCAGTACTGTTGACCTCTACAGTACTGTAGACATCTACAATACTGTAGACATCTACAGTACTGTAGAGGTCAACAGTACTGTAGATATCTACAGTATTGTAGATATCTACAGTACTGTAGGTACCTCGAGGCACCTCAAGAGACCATTGTTTGTACTGTAGATGTCTACAGTACTGTAGATGTCTACAGTACTGTAGAGGTCTACAGTACTGTAGGGGTTTAAGTACTGTAGACCTCTACAGTACTGTAAAGGTCTACAGTCCTGTAGGTACCCTGAGGTACCTCGAGAGACCACTTACAGTACTGTAGATCTCTACAGTACTGTAGACCGCTACAGTACTGTAGACATCTACAGTACTGTAGACCTCTACAGTACTGACAATGGTCTCTTGAGGTGCCTCGAGGTACCTACAGTACTGTAGATATCTACAGTACTGTAGATATCTACAGTACTGTAGACCTCTACAGTACTGTAGACACCCCGGGGTACCTCGCGAGTCCACTAACAGTCCTGTAGGCGCCTACTGTACTGTAGGCCTCACGCTCCGTGACCTTGTTGTCCGATTTGGACTGAGACCTAGTGGTTATAAAATCAATTTAGGCCGGAATCACGAACATGTTTAACACATTTGTCTTTTCACACATCAACATAACGACATTCATGTTACACATCTACCTCTTTCTCCCTTGCTTCTTCTTTCTCGCCTCCTCGTCCCCTGCCTCTTTGCCCCCTGCCTCTTCTGTTTCCTGTGCCTCCTCCGTCACCTCTGCCACTACAACCTTTTTTCCCTTCTTCTTCTCCTTCTCTGCTTCTTCTGCTGCCTCTGCAGCCATGGACTCATCCCAATGGCCCAACAGACTGGTCAACTCTGCTTGTACGAGCTCATCAGACAATGCCCAGTCTGAGTTCCATAATGTGTCCACCGGTGCTCGTGCAGGGCGCTCATAGGGCTCAGGCTGCACATAAAGACCCCCATGCAATGGCGCTAACCCCGGTGGCCAGTTGTCATATTGCTCACGACGCTGAGGAGGACTGGTGGGCTGGCATTTGTGCACGAACTCCACATCCAGCATGGACAGAAAACAGGTGGCATTGTTGATGTAGCCCTCGCTGCCATACAAGTGCACCCTGGTGGAAGCTTTGTCTGGCAGGCCCCAATCCCCTGCATGGACCGTGTAACCGCGCATCCCAAGCACCTCACCCGGCTGTAGTGTCACCCTGTAGACCTGCATCTTGGGCATGGCCTTCATGGCCGTCTTCAGGACTCTTGCCGATATCTCCCCCTTGTGCTTCTTCTCCACCTTCAACACCTGCACATGGCTGCCTGGGCTGACCAGCACCTGCGTCACTCCAACAGCGATGATCATCACCAGACCATCTCGCCCCCAAATGAACCTTGGGGGGGCTGTGGGTGTTGTTGCTGAAGACGCAGCAGGGGCTGAGGTAGAGGGGACGGCATGTGAGGGAGGGCTGCTGGTCTGGGGTGCTGTCGCGGCTGCAGCTGCTGCTGCTGTGTGGGGGGGGGTGGAGAGGGACGGGTCTGGGTTGACGTCCACATGCAAAGCCTGGGCTGCCACCAAACCTGTGGCCTTCGTTAGAGCCATGCCCACAGAATTGACGTCACGCCCATGCATGGTGTCGTTGGTGAGCACTGTACCCCCCCTGAGGGTGACCTGCGAAAGCTGTGAGGCATGCTGCTGTAGCTTCCTGAGGTAAGGGCGGGCAAGGCGGACAGCTGTGGCATACTGCTTCAATCTGGTGCGTGCAGCTTCGCCTGCTGCATCCTGCTGGGCTGCCATGGCTTGGTCCTTTCTGATGATGCGCAAGGACCTGGCTGTCCAACACCCCGACATGGAGACATCATCAGGCAGGCTGCCATCTGCATTTGCCGTAGTGAAAGGCATCTGCAGGCGCTGGCCTGTGCTGTATCGCACATCGAGCTCCCCTTCGCTTATGACGGGCCAACCGTGACTCTCGGTGAGGGGGATGTCGTTGAAGATGGCGTAGCCAAACACCAGGCTGAGGAGCTGTAATGCCCACTCCAGCTGAGACGTTGGGATGAGGTGGCCTGGGAGGCTGGTCATGGCAACACCCATCTCCAGCACTGCCTCACGCCACTGATCAGCCTGCTCAGGGGTGAACTTCTTCACCACAACATTGCCATCGGCGTAATTGCAAGGCCGCCAAACAGTAGCCTGCAGTCATACACAATGTTCCTCATAGACACTAGGCATGGGGTTTGGTTAGGGTTAGTGATAGTGCTAGGTCTAGGTCTAGGGCTAGGGCTAGGGCTAGGGCTAGGGGTAGGGGTAGGGGTAGGGGTAAGGGTAGGGGTAGGGGTAGGGGTAGGGGTAGGGGTAGGGGTAGGGGTAGGGGTAGGGGTAGGGGTAGGGGTAGGGGTAGGGGTAGGGGTAGGGGTAGGGGTAGGGGTAGGGGTAGGGGTAGGGGTAGGGGTAGGGGTAGGGGTAGGGGTAGGGGTAGGGGTAGGGGTAGGGGTAGGGGTAGGGATAGGGATAGGGATAGGGATAGGGATAGGGATAGGGATAGGGTTAGTGATAGGGTTAGTGATAGGGATAGGGATAGGCATGGACGTGGGGATGGGGTTGGGTTAGGGTTAGGGCTAGGGTTAGGGTTAGGGGTAGGGCTAGGGGTAGGGGTAGGGCTAGGGCTAGGGCTAGGGCTAGGGCTAGGGCTAGGGCTAGGGCTAGGGCTAGGGCTAGGGCTAGGGCTTGGGCTAGGGCTAGGGCTAGGGCTAGGGCTAGGGCTAGGGCTAGGGCTAGGGCTAGGGCTAGGGATAGGGATAGGGATAGGGATAGGGTGGGATTACGTTTCGGGGTCATGTGGTATGGGTCGGACTAGGTGTTGATTCCTGTCACCTCCTCGCTGTTGTCCACTTGTTTGCCACTTCTGCCCCGCTTTTGTCCCTTGCTTGTTGTTGTGGCTGGAGCAGCTGGTTTGCCTGCCTCCTGCAATAGAGTTCAAGCAACACATTGTTACTTGTTCATTGTTGCCCATGCAGTCTCCTTGAGATATTAGTGCGTACCTGCTGTCGAGCGGCTGTGGTCCTTGCTGGCGCTGTGGCTTTCCTTTTGGCGGTAGTTGTTGGCTGTGTTGGCGGCGCTTGAGCAACAGTTTGTTGCCGGGGCCCTGTTCCCTGCATGTGCCATGATGCTCATCCAGTGATATCAACACATGTGATCACAAATAGTGCACTGAATGGCCACATGGCGGTTTGCCTCATTTGTGGTTGTTATTGTTCTATAGTCTCTCTGATGCATGATCGTCTTACCTCTAACAAGGAAGCTACACTGGCTGTCAGCTGCTCCATCTGCTTCTTCACCTGCTGCTCTTCCTGCAGCATCTGCTTCTGCATCTGGGCCCTTGCCTTCTCAGATGCCTGTAACTGCTGCTGCAGCATGAGCACGGTGTCATTCTGCTGCCTCAACTGCCGCTCAAGCTCCTGCTGCTGCTGCTGAAATGCCGCGCGCTGCCGCTGATGCAGTTCCAGCATTGCATCGCCTACAGCCTTCTGCAACTGAGATACTGCATGCCATGCAGCCTGTCCGTACGCGACCTCCCGGTTCTGGCGCTCATCAAGATGCAGAACCGTGTTTATCAGCCGGTTCACGTCCACTGCATGCAAGACACTGTACGCTGTGAAAGTCGTGGCGTTATGCTTTGACTGGCTTACTTTAAGAGCCTACTCATGGCTGCTGTGGGAACATATGTGCGCATGGACATGACATGGCTTATTAGCATGTTTTTTGTAATGTGTACATATATACATCCTTACCTGTGGCGGGGTCTGGTTGGGCAGGGTCTGGGGCTGCTGTGGCAGGCGCTGGGGCAGTGGCAGTGGCAGGGTCTGCTGGGGCAGGGGCTGCTGAGGCAGGGGCTGCTGGGTCAGGGGCAGCTGGGGCAGGGGCAGGGGCTGCTGGGGCAGGGTTAGGGGCTGCTGGGGCAGGGGCAGGGGCTGCTGGGGCAGTGGCAGGGGCTGCTGGGGCAGGGGCAGCTGGGGCAGGGGCTGCTGATTCAGGGGCAGCTGGGGCAGGGGCTGCTAGGGCGGGGGCTGCTGGGGCAGGGGCAGGGGCTGCTGGGGCAGGGGCTGCTGGGGCAGGGGCAGCTGGGGCAGGGGCTGCTGATTCAGGGGCAGCTGGGGCAGGGGCTGCTGGGGCGGGGGCTGCTGGGGCAGGGGCAGGGGCTGCTGGGGCAGGGGCTGCTGGGGCAGGGGCTGCTGGGCCAGGGGCAGGGGCTGCTGGAGCAGGGGCTGCTGGGCCAGGGGCTGCTGGGGCAGGGGCTGCTGGGCAAGGTGCTGCTGGGGCAGGGGCTGCTGGGGAAGCGGGTGCTGGGGCAGGGGCTGCTGGGGCAGGTGCTGCTGGGGCAGGGGCTGCTGGGGCAGGGGCTGCTGGGGAAGGTGCAGCTGGGGCAGGGGCAGGGGCTGCTGGGGCAGGGGCAGATGCTGGTGCCGGTGTCGGTGGTGGTGCTGGTGCCTCTGCTGCTGCCGCTGCTGCTACTGGGCTGGTAGCTGAGGCTGGGGCGGTGCCATGGGGAAGGGCATGGGCAGGAGCATGGACTAGGCCTGGGATCGGCGTTGCGCCAGTGGGTGGTGCTGAGGTTGGGGCTGGGGCTGGGGCTGGGTCACAGGCAGGGGCAGGGGCAGGTGCAGGTGTAGGGGCAGGGGCAGGGGCAAGGGCAGGGGCAGGGGCAGGGGCAGGGGCAGGGGCAGGGGCAGGGGCAGGGGCAGGGGCAGGGGCAGGGGCAGGGGCAGGGCCAGGTGCAAAGCCAGGGGCAGGGCCAGGGCCAGTAGCAGATGCAAGGCCAGGTGCAAGGCCAGGGGCAGGGTCAGGGTCAGGGGCAGGGGCATGGCCAGGGGGATGGCCAGGGGCAAGGCCAGGGGCAGGGGCAGGTGTAGGGCCAGGGCCAAGGCCAAAGGCAGGGCCAGGGGCAGGGGCAGGGGCAGGGGCAGGGGCAGGGGCAGGGGCATGGCCAGGGGCAGGGGCAGGGGCAGGGGCAGGGGCAGGGCCTGGGGCAGGGGCAGGGGCAGGGCCAGGGGCAGGGCCAAGGGCAGTGGCTGGAGCTCGGTCTTTTGACGTTGAAGGGGTAGGGGCTGGAGGTGCGCTGACTGGTGGCTTGAGTGGATGGGGGGTAGCGGCTGGGGTGCTGAGAGAAGGAAAAGACAATGACGTTTCCTCGCTTGCAGTCGCAGCTCCCATTGATTGGAGACCTGTGGTGTAAAGGCATGAGCAAAGGCTGTAAGCATGAAGGCGAGGGTAGCTGTTTGATGTGTGGCTCACCCGTTGTCACATACTGCCACACAAGATCACATTTTCACTGTCACCCGCTCTCACCATCCCACCCTCTTTGTTACTCAAAGTCAACACTGATGTTATGGTGAGAACTACTCATGTGACCCTTTGTTCGCATGGTTAACCTGGTGTTGGGCTTGAGACTTACTGATGGGTTGGGATTGGCGAGGTAAGGGCTGGAACCCTGGTGGTGGTGACGGAGGAGGAGAAGCGGACGATGAAGATGATGCCACTGATGGTGATGACATTGGCGATGGGACATCACTCCCCTGTAGCACGGACAATCCCCATGCGCTTTGATGTCCTCCTACCTAAACATCCTGTGACTTACCATGCTGTCAGTGCGGATTACTCACCGACAATGGGTCAGCCATGTCTCGCGGTACACTGTCCCTCCACTTGGGGTGCAAATCGATCTACGCAATAACACAAGAACAGTTAGTTGATCTTATGACATGTGGCAATGCGATCTATGCATCTATGCTGACTATGGCACCCGGACGTACCAATGAGCACCAATCCTCTTCACTCTCCATGGTGCACTGCAGCGCTCGTTGGCGAGCTAACATTCGACTTGCGTCATAACGAATGGACTCCACATGTTTGCGCCTGCAGGCAGAACGGTATCAATGGTCTAACTATGCTTGAGAAATCTAATGGCCACCTATGTCATCTGATAGCAGGCAAACATTGGAAAGTGGCATGCATGCGCCACTCCTTGACATGGCAACCAAGTCGCTCACCTGAAGCTCCGGCGCCATAAGTATTCCATGTGGATCAGCATACGCAGTTCATCACTCCAGTCATCATCCTGCTTAGGGCACTTCCCATCCATGCAAGTCCATTCCTCTGTATCCAATACATGTGTTTTCAAAAACTTAAACACGCTGTGTTCCTCCCGGGCTGTTAGTCCCTGCGGCATTGCATCTCAAGCAACATGATACATTCAAGTACTTTTCAAAACAGTGGCTTAGTAGTCTAATGAACATCAGATATTGGGAACAGGCTACAAAGTCCTTCACCTGGTTTGGGCTGAAGATCACGAACAGTAGGAGCTTCGGGTACACAGCGATTAGCCGGCCCTCCATTGGGATGAAGAACACATTGTGCTGAGATAGGTGGAGAGCGTTGAATGCATTAGGAGTCCATGTTGATTCACACATGATGGCGTAGCCAACTTCTACGTTAAGACTAAGGGCGTCGCGCCTGCCCTTGCGGCGTAGGAAGGACTGCATTGGCAAACAATTGGCTTTGTGATGCCACCAAGTCACGGTGTACTCCCATGTTTTGCGTCCGTGATTTAGAACATACCCTCATGCGCCCAATCGCCTTGTGGATGACGCTGTCATATAGGGATTCGGGCCTCACGCTACCATCAGGCCCTCGCTCCCAAAACATTTGACCACCGGGTGTCACTGGATCATACACCTCCTGCACATTGGCACTCGTCATGAAGCAAAAGTTGTTATGAGTGTTGGACAGGGTCATGTTGGGGTTGTGTTTATTCAACCTAACTGCACCAATTATACACTAGAAGCTTACCGGGTTACGCCTCCTGGGTTGATGTGCTGGTGGCTGTTGATGATGGTCTGGGTTGGCCTGCATGGACAGCACATTGTTTTGCCATTAGCTCCTGTCTATCTACAGAGTGATGTCAAGATTATTGGTGGGCATATATTGCTGACGCGGACATATGTGGCATTACCTCAGGTCCTTCAGCATTATCAAAGGGGTCATCGGCGGTGGTGTGCGGTTGTGCGCACGCTGCATGGCAGCAGCAAAGCATACCTGACGCACATCCAACACATGTATTTTGATTGCTATCTAAGCCGCCTTGTACCCGTATTCCCGGTTCATGCCCCCCATACCTACCAGTTGCTGCTGCTAGACGCATGGGTGGGGCGGGGCGGCCTTGGTTGGGCTGGGCCTGTGAAGCCCGCTTACCTAGGCGAGGTGGGGCGGGCGGGTTCAGGCCTGAGCCTTGGCTGCTGCTCGGGTTACCACCACCCCTGCTGCCACCTGCACTCACAGGGCTACCTGCATCACCTGCTGTTGCTGCTGCTGCTCCTCCTGCTCCTGCTGCCGCTCCTGCCCTTGCTGCTGCTCCTGCATCTGCTGCTGCTGCTAGGCGCATGTGGAGGTCTGGGTGGCCCTGGCTGGGCCGGGCCTGTGAAGGCCGATTGCCTATACGAGGCGGGGGGGGCGGGCACAGGTCTGTTGACGCTGCTGCTGTTGCTGCTGCTCTTGCTACTGCTGCTGCTGCAGGCCCTGCCCCTGCCCCTGCCCCTGACCCTGGCCCTACCCCTGCCCCTGCTGTCGCACCTCCCCCCGGGTGCATGGGGGGGGGTGTGATCATTGTGGGGGCTGGTCGGCCCTGGTTGGGCTTGGGCTGTGGAGGATGCCTCCCTGGACGAGGTGAAGAGGGCAGTGAGCGGTCTGACCCCTGGCTGTTGCTCGGGGAATCACCACCCTTGCTTCCTGCTACACTTGCAGGGCTACCTCCACCACCTGCTGTTGCTGCTGCTGCGTTTCCTGCTGCTGCTGCTGCCCTTGCTGCTGCTCCTGCTTCTGCTCCTGCTGCTGCTAGGCGCATGTGGGGGGCTGGGCGGCTCTGGCTGGGTGGGGCCTGTGAAGCCCGCTTCCCTATACGAGGCGGGGGGGGCGGGCACAGGTCTGTTGCTGCTGCTGGTGCTGTTGTTACTGTTGCTCCTGCTGCTCCTGCTGCTGCTCCAGACCCTGCTGCTGCTTTGGACCATGGTGCTGCCCTTGCGCCTGCTGCAGCTGCTGCTGCTCCTGTCTCTGCTGCTGCTGCTCCTGCTGCTGCTCCTGCTCCAGGGTGCATGGGGGAGGTTGGGCCCATGGGGGGGGCTGGCCGGCCCTGCTTGGGCTTGGGCTGTGAAACATGCCTCCCTGGACGAGGCGGGGAGGAGAGGGAGCGATCTGACCCCTGGCTGTTGCTGGGGGTACCACCACCTCTGCTGCCACCCACACTTGCTGGGCTACCTCCACCTCCACCTGCTGCTGCTGCTGCCGCTCCTGCCCCTGGGTGCATGTGGGGGGTTGAGCCCATGGGGAGGGCTGGCCGGCCATGGCCAGGCTTGGGCGGTGAAGCTCGGCGACCACGTTTGATCACACGTGTCCACTCTGGATCACTGTCCTCACCACCTGCCCAAGCCTCCGCTGCTGTTGCTGCTGGTGCTGCTGCCACTGTTGCTGCCGCTGCTGCTGCTACTGCCGCTGCTGCTGCTGCCGGTCCTGTACCTGGGTGCATGGGCAGGGTTGGGCCCATGGGGAGGGCTGGCCGGCCCTGCTTGGGCTTGGCCTGTGAGGCCCGCTTCCCTGGCCGAGGGGGTGGGGCGGGCGGGTTCAGGCCTGACCCTTGGCTGCTGCTTGGGGTACCACCACCCCTGCTGCCACCCAAACTGGCAGGGCTACCTGCACCACCACCTGCTGCTGCTCCTGCTGCTCCTGCTGCTGCTGCCCCTGCAGATTGCACGGTGGACGGTGGTGCTGCTGCTCGTGGAGCTGCTGCTGCTGCTGCTGGGGCTGCTGGTCTTGTTGATGCTGCTGCGCCTGGTGCTGCTCTGGTAGCTGTTGCTGCTCCTGCAATTTGTACGGTAGATACCTTTCAGCCAGCATCGCATGTGCACGTGGTCGCCAACAGTACAAAGTTCATAGCTCACCGCTCAGGCCCAGACGCAAGCCCACTTCCACAGCCTGGGCCAATGCAGCATTTGTTGGGGCTGCAAGCTGCTGCTGGCGGTTGTTAACCTGCATATATAATCAGCTCACTTACAACGTGTCCTACCATGTCATTACATCTTCGCCGCCATTGGTCCTGCTCACCTGGACAGCGATGGCCTTGAGGTCCACCTCATTCGCGGTCAAACGCCTGCCGTCCTGACGCCCTAAAGCCAGGAAATGGTTGTCATCAACTCGCACCAAGTAGCAAATCTCACCTTCGTCCATGCATGGGAAGTTTGGTGGCATGACAGCTTTGCTCTCCTCCCGGGTGAGCAAGCCTCGGGCATCTACTGGAGTAACATACCACTTCCCATCGCCCTCGTCTAGAACCTGCAGTTCGACTCCAAGGACTGCGGACATGAGCACCATGGAGGTGAAGCCACTCCATGCCCTGGGTTGCTGGATGTCTGTCAGCAGGTGCTCTTCCAGCGAGATGCTGGCAATTTTCGACTGTCCAGTCACAGGGTCCACCTCGTATCTGTCAGTGTCTGCATTTTCCAGCATCATCGCTAGGGTGCTGCTCTGGGGGGCAGCTTGGCTCCGGAAATGCTTGATCATATTCATACCAATATCAAAGCAGGCCTGGCGTAGGTCTTTGTGCCCCTGCACATATATGGCATCAGTTTTACGTGTATTCACTACATGCACTTTGCATTCTTGCATACACATCAACCTACAGCCATGTGATGTCATGTGACTGGGTATGGCATTCATTGACTGATGACACTAGCAGGGCAGTGCGCTGTCATGTGACGAGCCTCATTACCCTGGCCCTGACACTCACTGTGATACTGCATAAACCGGCAATCATTGCCGCTGCTCGGTATGCGCAGTTGCCGTCCCCCAACACGTTGAAGGCGTACAAGCCCAGGAGCTGTAGCACATCACGCAACGCACGCTTCCTATCCATGTTGTAGGCGGTACATAGGTCACCCAAGGCTGGCCTGTTGCGATGTGCCTGTATGGCACACATGATGCAGGTGTTTCATCAGGATGCAGATGTGCTTACCATCCTAGTCTGGGCTAGTTTCACCTGCATGGGTTGGACCTGAGCCTCATGCGCTGGCAGAGACTGGGCGGCTGACGCCTGAACATGGCACATCACTCAACACGGGCCTCAGCCTCGTAACACCGTCATGGAAAAGTGATACCGATGCCCCCCAGACAATTGCTTGGTCCTCACCAAGGTCGATCCTGGCTGGGAAGGCGCCAGCTGGGTGTCCTGCATGCGAGGGCTGGCGGGGGTTAGGCTGGGCTGGCTGGGCATGGTTGACTGGGTCTTGGTGATGCTGGCATAGGTCTCCTGCATGCATTGAGGCAACATCAAGAGTCATGGTTGACAGCATGTAATGCCAACATGCATGTCGCACATGTTGCTCATGTTGCTCAAGCATGAGGTCCCTGCACCTCACCTGGGAGGAGCCCAGGTTAAGGTGGGGGTGCACCAGCTCCATCAGTCCGCGACGTACATTTGGCAGCCACTTCTCGCCAACTTCCTGGTTTTGCCCGTCACCTGATGCATAACACAACACGGTGAACATGAGGTAAGTCCATGGTACCAGGACAGGCTCCATGCGTCATTTCACTTGCAAACAACAACATGAAACATGCTGTCTACTGAACAAGCATGCAACACGTCCTACTCACTGCGCCAGGTCCAGTACCACTCAGCCAGGTTGAAGAAGGGCTGAAACAGCGGTGGTGTGTCTTCCGTATACATGCCTCGCATGCGCATTTCCATGTCTTGGTAACGCTGGCGGGTGGTGCGCATCTGGTTCACAGCTGAGTCTGAGCTGTCGGTGTTGTTGTCATTAATGTTGCTGACGATCCTGCAGGCCCAGCAGGTGCATGGTGCGTTGAACGCCCGGAGCATGGTGCGCTGTGTAGGTCACATGGTGCATCAGTCACACCTGTCCTGCAAGTCTGTCAGCTCCTCCTTAGTTGGGAGGTATGCTTTGGCATGAAACAATGACATGCAGCTGATGGCCATGCCATTCACCGCGTTCTTCAGCCAAGCAGGCACCTCAGGGTTGAGGTAGGGCCCAGGAACCTGTAGTACACAATGTTTGATGCTGTCAATGCATGTCATGCCAATGTGTATTAATGAATGCTGTGGGCAGGGTACGCACCTCGTCTGGGCTGCGCGGGTAAAGGGACTGCACCGCCCATGCCATCACCCGGCATAGGAGTTCAGATTTGGGCAACATGGCGGTGTCGATGATGAGCTCCCCCACTGCAAGTGTTGCCGCGAACAAGGCTGCATCGTTGAAAATGGATTCGTTGCTCTGCATTTGTGAGTGTGCTGGCAGCGGTGTCTGTGTTACTGCGATGCGCGGCTACGATGGACGTGCGCAAGTTGTGCTGATTGCATGACAGTACAGCAGTAACGAACAAAAATCCAATTCAGGCCTTATCTCAACAACTTGGTATGTGAGCCACTGTGTGCCGTACATGTCACCCAAGTTGCCGCTATACCAGCCAACCTCCTCCAAGCTAACACGCTGTAACCACCAGCCTCCCTCGAGACCCCTAAAGTACTGTAGACACCTACAGTACTGTAGACACCTGCAGTACTGTAGACACCTACAGTACTGTAGGCCCCTACAGTACTGTAGACACCTGAGTCTCTTTCGCACTAGAGGTGTGTTGTCAGGGAACTCAGAGCTCTGTTACACCATCCCTGTCCCCACATTGAATAGTATGGTGTGGTTATCATGTACGCCCACTCGCACTTGAATGCCATGTAAGAGTGTGTTTTACCGTTGTTCACATACGACGAGTGGCGGCGAGACACTTTGAGGTCAGTTACATGCATTAGTTACAGCTAGGGTATGCAATCGTTGGAGGGGAGTCAATGGTGCTCGAGATATAACATCATTCAATGTTTACATCCATGACCACGCATCCTTGGAGTCCGTGGTGTCCATGCAAGCTCACACCTTGTCACTGAAGCACTGGACTAAGTAGCATGGGGGCAGCATGTCAGTCATAACGTACGCTCAACGATGCACCAGGAGCCATGGCATTCTTCACTGACCACTCCTGCCATAAATGCAGCGGGTGCATGACATTCCTGAACTTGACCCCAGCACACCTTTTCAACAATGGAAGCACAGCCCGAACCACATCACATTGCACCAGCTGGACATTATGGCCTGGCTCCCCCACCTGCACCACTGCCTCCCTAAACCGTCCCACTAGGGGCTGCAGGGCTGCTATTGATGCACATCCTTCCTTCCTTGTGATGCCCATGGCCAGCACCCCAATAACCTGACGCCCGAAACGGCCTGAGCTTAGGTCTGCCACACCTCTGTTCAAGGCCGCCATGTTCGGCTCGGGTAGGACGACATTGAGGTCAGATATCAGTAGGGTGGAGACGGATTGTGGTAGATTGCCCACGTCTGTTAGGTACATCTCTGTGACGCTCAGCTTCACAAGGTTGCTGGGGCGGTCACGTAGGGAGACGGGGAGGGGGCCCAGGTAGGTGGCGTAGAAGGATGTCAGCCCCAAAGCTGGGTCCAACCACACAAAAGGATGAACCCTTTCCCTTCCAGTCAGGAGGGCAGTTTGGATGTCCAGATGCTTGATGCGCCCCACAACCAGGTGGTGGCGGAGGAGTTCTAGCAGCTCTGAGTGCAGCATTAAGAAAGGCTTGAACCCCAACACACGACAGTTGGGGAAGTTGGACATTAGCCGCTCCGCCAACCAGGCCCCCACTGGCAGGTGCTCATAGGTGGGCTCCTCTGCCGTGTGCTCGTCCATGATGAGTCTGATCTCCACGCCCCGAACTGCTTCACAGTGGCCCAGGAACCCAAGCACCCCCTCCACTCTGGCCCTCGTCATGCATGGACCAAGTCGCTGCTCCAGGGTCAGCATCAGCATCAGACGCCGCCGACGTCCACGCAGTGCCGCCAAGAGGCGAGGTGATAGATGCGAGTAGATGGTTTCCGAGTCGATGCTGAGGACCAGGAAGTCGCAAGTCACCAGGTACGTCTCACGGAACTCTTCGGTGATTGGAGTGGACTCGCTACCCCGACCGGGCCGCAGAAAATCACCGCCGCTGGTAACAACGACAGGCTCGGCCCAGTTATGCTCCATCACTGAGCGCTGCATTGTCAAACGTTGTGCTTGTACTGCAGGCTGGGCGCACGGCTTGCACCATGATCGCTTGCACGCCAAATAAATATGCATGGCACGGTTCAGCATAGCGCGTCCTTAGGCCCGTATGAGTCTCTTTCGCATTTCAGGTGTGTTGACGGGGAAGTCAGAGCTCTGTTACATGAACGGCTGGCTGGCCGTGGCACGCTGATAGAGGTGACATGCACACACACACCACCACAACCCCGCCTCCATTATAAACACATGCATATAATGCACGTCACATACTGCAAGGCCTTGTCCCCACGTTCAAGTCACGTTGTACTGTCATGCCCAACTGATGCACGTGCAGCTTGATAACATGCGCATGCCACACTCACGACTATGCATGTTCAGTGTGTGACACGAAGGAGAAGTGCTCGTTTGCCCCTGATGCAGCCAGCATGGCATTCAATGTAGCAGCCACTGGCCCAGCCAACCATCGTGGCTGGGACAGGGTGATGGGCAGGCACCTAGACCCAAACAGCTGGTGCGCCTGGATCAAAGCCTGTGCCATCTCTGGTGTGGCTGCCCCATCACACTCCGATATGGCCACCCTCTCAACCCCGGGCATGCAGTGAAACAGGAGCTGCACCCACTCCACAGATGGCCTGACCTCGCCATTCACGAACTTGACAAAGGCACACCCTTGCACCACAGGGGCCAGCGCTGGCAACAAGACCTCATCTATCTCGGTGGTGATCCCCCCACTATGGTACACATCCAGCTGCACCTCAACCTCATCAATGCCCCCACTGAGGAAGTGAAGATCTGACACTACACCCATCCATGTAGGGTAATGGATGCTGAGCTCAATGACCAGCTTCTGCACCTCGGGCCTCACACGGCCCCCCATGTACAGGTTGGTCACATCGCTCCTGTGCTTCTCCTGATCCCACACCTCCGTCCCCACATGCAGCCTCCCTATCCTCAGCTCTGTCAGGGAGTGCAGAGGTAGCTTGGCTGCACCATGGAGATCCATCTGCGTGATGTCCAGCACCCGCAGGTTGCTGGGGTGGTCATGGAGGGAACGCATCAGCGGCAGCCTGAACACCCTCAACTCCCTGAGCTGCAGTGCTGCTGCCAGCCACTCCCCCCCATTGTGGCGCACCCTGTCGCTGCGGCCCCTGTCCTGGATGTTCAGGGTCTTTAAGCCCCGCATCAGCGGGTCCTCCAGCATCCGCTTCAACCCCTTGGACAGCATGTCAAACCCCTCCACCACCAGGTGCTCCACATTGGGGAAGTTGGGCATCATCTTGGCAGACAGCCAGGTGTCCACATTCAGGTCGACGTATGGGTAGTCGCCGGCAACGATTCTCACCCGTCGGATGGCCGGACAATGGCCCAGCTGACCGATTGCCCCTTCCACCAGGTACCGGCTTTTCATGTCGATGTGCGTCCTCCGCTGCCACAACGTCAAGGTCATGGGCAGCCCCCGCCCCCGCAATGCCATCACGTTGTCGTGGGTCAGGAAGCCGCTGTAGGACATGTCGTCGATGTTTAGGCTGAGGTTGCTGATGGTGCGCAGACATGCTATGCGGCAGGCCTTGCTGGCTTTGTTGAGGTTGGGCCCATCGCCAGCTCTGATGGCCTCGCTGGTGATGAGCTCAAAAACCGCGGATGGCAGTGCCAACGCGTTGATTTGTTGGGCCGGGACGGCTCGTTGCTGGGCTGATGGGGGCTCCATCGTGTTGTGGTGTGTACCGCACCCGACCGTATGATCGCTTGCGGGCGCTTGCACATGCAAGACTTCGGGTAGTGTATATATACTAATTATTCGTGTAGGGGCTATTGAGACAGCCTGGTTGTAAGTTCCAAATCTCTGACCAGAGCCGACTCGTAATACAACGAGCACCCTTGCCGGTTAGGAGGTATTAGAGGAGGTGAATTCGGCATGAACGCATGAGGAAACCCCCAACAGCAGCCCAGTGCACGGCACAACAAACCAGCCCAATCACCACCAAAGCTAGCAATGAGCTCTCAGGAACCAGTGGATCAACCCCAGAAGTCCACGCGTGTGCCGCGCGCGACGAAGCGCCCTGCGCCTTCACTGAAGGAGGAGCCAAACTCGGGAATTGTTCAGGCGATGTACAGGTTGAATTGGCTGACCAAGTGGAGGCCCGGACAACCCCGCCGAGCCTTAATGCATTTGATCCAGGCTGGGGAGTGGGAGGAGGCGATGCGTGGAATGGGTGTAGGACAGTCATTTGTTGACACCGGTCCTACCCCACCACAGCCTGCCACGCCTGAGTCCCGAGGCTGATAGAGGTGTCACAGACAAGGCATGGAATGCGCAATGATGAGATTGACCCTATTGTGAGATTGACGGCCACGGACTAGGACATTGTTGCTTGTAAGCTGATTGACGAGATTGAAGGCCATTATTGCTTGTAAGCTGAACGTTGTCATGACACCTTGTCCCTTTCAAACATCCTCGTCTCATGCAAACCTCGGAATGGACATAGGAACATGGAGACATGTAACATTAGTAGGCACTGAATACCAGATGACATCACAGCACTTACACTAACCATAGCAGACCTCTTGCCTGTTGGCTCTTCACTACAGGCATGAGTCATTGCATGCTGTAACAGCTCTTTATACCATGAGTCATTGCATGCATGACGTTGCCCTGCGCCTACCCCAATGCCCCCCTACCCCTGCACCGGCACAAGCTACAGCACCTACTCCAGCCCACTTCCCTCCCGCTCCTCCTCCTCCTCCTCTTCCTCACCCCTCCCCTCTACATCCCCACCCTCCTCCACCCCTGCCTTGCCCCTCTGCTGCTGCTGCTGCCCCGGCTGCCCCGTCCCCTGCCCCGGCTGCCCTGCTGCCCCTGCTGCCTCCACGTCCCCCGACAGGACAGGGGCCGCAAGGGGGAGGTTGAGCTCCTTCTCCACCTCAGCCTCAAATTCGGCAAAGGCCTTGTCCAGGATGGCCTACAGGAAAACCGCACATCACATGGGTTGGTGCACGGCGCAAGCATGACACCAGCAGGTAACCATGCGGTGAGCTGGGGTAGAGCCCACCTCCATCTTTCTGTCAGACCAGCGTGTGACGTCCCGCACCACATGGCTGACCTTTGTCTCCTACAAGCACGCATGCCAAAGACCTTCATTGGCATTGGCATTGCATATGAGCTTAGGAGGCTGCATGTATACGGCACTCACCTCCATGTCATGCTTGCCGGCCACCCGGGAGACCAGCTCCTCGCCTTTGCGGTGCATCATCTCCATCCAGGTGACTGGGGGGAAGGCGACAGGCCAACCCTCTGGCAAGGGGAACGAAGGCACTGCAGCGTACACATGCACATGGCATCCAAGAGTGTTTCACTTAACGCACACCATGAACAACACACAACATGCCCACAATGCACAACATGCACATAACATGCATAACATGCACTCGGTGCACAACATGCATGCAATGCACAACATGCACACGGTGCACAATGCAATGCACAGGTACAGAGCCTTACCCCCAAACTCCTTCAGATGCTGGACCTGGCGCAAGCCCTCTGTCCATGAGGCGAGCACCGTCATCCTGTTGCCTGCCTTGCGGGTCACCCCGACGTCCACGCCCCAGATCCGTGTTTGTTCCATGACTGCCGGGGAGATGGACTTGACGCGTTTCTGAGTTTCCACTAGCATTCCGAAGGCCCTGCAGTAGCACATCATGACAAGACAGTGACCATGGGGCACAACCTTGGCCAGCAAGTCATGGGACTCCTACAACACAACGGGCACCCACTCGTTAATCAGGGTCTTAAACCTCTGGTAGGCGTTGTAGGGGGCAGGCAGGGTCCCAAACTCCTTGAACATGCCCTTCATCACTTCCGCGATGCAGAACTCCTCTGGCGTATCCCACTTGAACTCCTCAGGGAGTTTTTCCGACTTGACAATGTCCCCATGGGACAAGCCGGGTATGTCAAACAACCCTTGGCCCTGCATGAAGTCAGGCATGGACCTCCATGGTATTGGGTTACAACGCTGACTACAATGGAACCGCTCATGACACATGCACCCACCTCCGGGAGCGTGTGGCACCGCATGCCCCACTTCCTCACTGCTGCACTGGCCAATGCCTTGGCCGCTCTCTCAACCGACACCTACACATCACAAGCACAACATGTGAGGGTGTGACATTGCAAAAAATACATCCGCATGTCTTCATTTACCACACTCACCTCAAAATAGGTAGCGTCTTTCGTGATCTGCACAGCAAGTTCAAAGGTAGACCGGTAAGCTCAACGAGGCAAGACAGGCAGGCCTTGGGGAGTTTGCATAGATACTAGCCAATTACTCTTACCATGCTCCTAGCATACAGCCTGGTCGCTAGCGAGACCCTTTTGGACGGGGAGATGTCCAATCTGAACCCCTGGCCCTGCATGAGGCACCACATTCAGCATGATGCCGGATTTGCTGCATCCCATGCAAATGATAGGCTTAGTGAAGAATAACATCCACACACACAGACTCACACTCACCATTGAGCCACCTCCGACTTCCCCCTTCCCCATGCTGCGGGAGGATGTGGAGGCCGGGGAGGAAAGGAGGGGGCCAGCTGCCGGTGCCTACATCAGCAACCATACAAGGCCACACTCAACATGTGGTTCAACATATGGTAACATGTGGTTCATAACCCAATACATAACCGTACCACACACACACAAGCACACCTTACTGACACCACTGCTCCCGACTGCTCCATGAGCATGGGGTCCAGCTGGGGACCCCGCGGCACGCCGACTACCAGCCACCCTCTTACGCACAGGCTGGGTCTCGACCATGCCATCGCCACTGTCCCCCGCCGGCTGCAGCCACACACGACCACCATAATGGTGCAGCATGGCCAACGGGACACAAGGGCCGTGGAGTGTTGGGCAGCTGACAGCTGGAACATGTGCACATGTACAGACACTGGCATGCACCCTGTGATTCACACACCTGCCTCACTGCCTGGGCTGAGCCACGCTTAGTCCCTCCCACATGCACCGCTGCTGCAGGACCAGGTTTACGTCCTGCTGCTGCAGCTGCTGAGCTGGGCGGCTGGGGTTGGGCTGCCTCTTTCGAGGGGCCAGCGGCATCCTTCTGTTTCCTCAGGGCCGCAGGGGGAGCTAAGGCCCTGTCGGCACCTGACTGTGGGCTGACAGGTTGTGCGCTGGCTGCCCCCTGCGACATGGCGTCCAGTAGGGGCTCTGCTGCCTGTTCCTCACCAGGTCCCTGCACAATCGCATGCAAAGTCAACATACGCCTACCACATCAGGCTTTGAATGCATGTAGGGGGGATGAGGCAAGCACCAAGGAGCCACCTCACCTGCTGAGACGTGGCCAAGGGGTACAGGTACACCTCGATGACGATGCCACCGGTCTCATTCCTCCATGTCACGAACGCTAGGCCAGTGTCGTCGAATAGATTACGCCAAGTAATCAGGCTGGTCCCCAGGTTAACCATGTGGCCTGCCATGGTGGTGTAGTCCTCTGGAGTATAGGGCACCTCAAGAACCGGCTCACGATCTTCATCGAGGGACACACGATACAAGTTACCCGTTTTCTTCAGAAACGCTTCCATGGCTTCAGCGGTGAATGACTCTTGGCCGCGATGAATGCTCATCGGGTCGCTTTCACTACCGCCACCAACATTGAAGATGACCTCAACATCAATGATGGTTGCGGCGGCCATTGGTGATTAAAGACTGAGCAACGAGGGAAGGATAGTGCACACAGCAATGAGTGCGGGTCCGATTTTTGCGCTTGTGTATTGCATCAAACACCACACCCAACCCAACAGTCGCGACCCGCATCAGCCACCGCCGACAGCGCAAGGGGCGACCCACACTACCACATACTAGCTGAAAGCCTTGTCTAGCACGGCCCATCACAAATAAATGCCACGGCCACGGCCAGGTGGGGCAACCACGCAGGACCCATAGTGACAGCTAGCGGCTAGGCCAAAGTCTAAAACAGTGGTGACTCGTGATTGGTCTGATGCAGACCCAACCCTGGTCTCCTCGTCGTCCCAACATCGCCCAGCCATCACAAGAACCACCGGAGACGCGCTCCCAACCCTCGTATGTGGCCGACATGGCGATGCTAAAAGTAGGCGACGTTTACTTACGGCGGTCGACGTTGGTTGCAGGCATCGCGCTTTGTCACATTGGACTGACTTTGTGCTGACGAAGCGCAATTCACCCTATGTACTTCATCGATTGCAGCATGCTCGACAACAATCCCAAGCGGGGATCCCACACCCACCCCGTTCCCCACCCCGTTCCAACCAGTTCCAACCTGTGTGGCCTCCTCCCTCGCCTAGTCCCCTGCCACGGCCCCCCACACCCCCCAAGCCAGCTCGTCCCCCACCAGATTGGCCTCCTCCCTCACCCTCACCGCTCCCAGGCCTGCCACCCACACCGCTGAGGCCAACGCGTCCACCAGTAGATTGGCCACCTCCCTCCCAGGTGTGGCCGCCCCGGCCTTCCACCACCACCTTCCTAGGCCGCCCGGTACCACCCCTACCCCCTGATTCATCCCACCCAACTCCCTGCTCTCCAACGCCGCCACAACGTCCCGGTAGGAACCCAAAGCCTCCCAACCCCCCCCCCACCTCCCCCCCCTGCTCCTCAACCCTCCCATCCCACAACTCCGCCTCTACAATCCCTCCTTCACCGTCTGTCAAATGGAGAGCCACTGCGCCCAGGAGATGAAAGGCTCCTGTTGACCCGTCAATGCAAGGACGACCTTGTTCTTCGGCCAGAGGAGGCTCCACTACGGCCAGGAGATGCTGGGCGGCTGCTGGCCCGTCACTATGAGGACGACCTTGTTCTTCGGCCAGAGGTGGCTCCACTGCGCCCAGGAGGTGCAGGGCGGCTGCTGGCCCGTCACTATGAGGACGACCTTGTTCTTCGGCCAGAGAAGGCTCCACTGCGCCCAGGAGATGCAGGGCGCCTGCTGGCCCGTCACTATGACGATGACCTTGTTCTCCGGCCAGAGGTGGAGTCAAGGAGCAGACGAGAAGAAGGTTGGTTGGGAGGCAATGACGACATGGAGACAGATGAGGGGGAGCAGCCAAGGAGGGCCGGTGTTAGTGGGCCCACGGCAGTTCGTGGCATGGCATCACCTGGATTGAGCCCTGTGAATCCCCCCTCCCCTCCGTTCCCTCCCCCGCCCCTCCCCCCCTCACCCCATGCAACAGGCAGCCCACCCAGTGGCAATGCAACAGGCAGCCCACCCAGCGGCAATGCAAAGGGTTGTTGTGTTGGTGCCAGATGCTCCATGGGCTGCCCCCATGCATCCTCCACCACCTCCCAATCCTCCACCACCACCTCCCAGTCTGAGTCTGAAGTTGTATCTGAGCAGTCAATGGACACAGGTAGCAGCTCTGATGACAGTGGAAAACGCAACAACAGAGGCAACAGGGGAGCCCGGCATGCACAGCGAGGTGAAGGTGTTGCCAGGGGTGGACGAGGCAGCAGGGGCGGCAGTGTGGACAGAGGTCGAGGCCGGGGCCGGTCCCGTGGGCGTAGTGTTGGCCGCCCTCGTAACAGTAGGAGGGGGGGGGACAGCAGAGACAGGGGCCCCCGTCTGGAGAAGGGGCGGAGGCGTTGCAGGACAACAGACATCCAGCGACGCTTGAGTGAGCCTGTGTCTGCATGGCACCCTATGACCACTACGTATGACAACGTGGAGAGGATCCACAACTGGATGAAGGCCATCACTCCTGACGCCAAGGTGTTTAAGGCGCACCTGCTGGAGCTGGGCTACATGTTCGGACAAGGGGAGCTACGTACGCCTCACAACCACCCCAGCACTCCGTACCTGTACCGACAAACCTTGGAGACCTTTGACCAGCCAGAGAGTCGGCTCCATGTCTGCAACGGCACGGCTGAGCGTCCCTGTGGGCACACCTTTGGCCACCTGCCCCGGTGGGTGCTATGTTTTCCCAAGTACCCATGACCCACGACCCATGTCCTTTGCCACAAGTTGTATATGTTGCCATGCCAAAACAAGCGGAGGGTTAGGGGTGAACCCATGACTTTGTGCCATGCGTTGCAGAGATCAGTGGACTCTGCACGAGAAGGAGGTGTGCCCCAAGTGCAAGCTCACACGTTTTGAGGGTGAGTCAACATGCATGGCCAATACCACAGAGGGCAAGGATGTGGTGTGAACAGGCGGTGCTCATGCATGATGTTATAGGTGACCGCAATAACCTGCGGCCTCGAGCAGAACTTTTCTACCTGGAACTGGAGGAGACCCTGAATACCATGCTCCTCAGCCCCGGGATGCAAATGTGGTTCAACCGGGACGTGGACAAGGGCCCGGGATCTTTCTATGCCAGTGAGTGAACGTTAATCACATGCAACGTGGTTGAATAGAACACACTTAACGGATTGTTTGATGGGCACAGGTGAGGCTGGCAAGTTCATGCGAGACAGCGTGGGAGCTGACCAGTTCGACAACCCGTACGCAGTGCGCTTGAGCCTGGGCATCGATTGGGTGAAGATCACTGAAACACAGTCCGTCGGGATTATTGTGTTGCAGGTATGAGCAAAAAGCCCTAGCCCTAGCCCTAACCCTAACCCTAACCCTATCCCTATCCCTATCCCTATCCCTATCCCTAACCCCAACCCTAACCCATCCCCACGTCCATGCCCAGCCCTAGCCCTAGCCCTAGCCCTAGCCCTAGCCCTAGCCCTAGCCCTAGCCCTAGCCCTAGCCCTAGCCCTAGCCCTAGCCCTAGCCCTAGCCCTAGCCCTAGCCCTAGCCCTAGCCCTAGCCCTAGCCCTGGCCCTAGCCCTAGTCCTGGCCCTAGCCCTAGCCCTGTCCCTAGCCCTAGCCCTGTCCCTAGCCCTAGCCCTAGCCCAGCCCTAGCCCTAGCCCTAGCCCTAGCCCTAGCCCTAGCCTGAGCCTGAGCTCTAGCCCATACAAATGAAGCGTGTCCACCCCAGGTCATGGATGTGCCCACCAAGTACATGAGCAAGGACGAGACCTGGGCTATTGTGGGTGTGATCTTGGGTGCTGACAAGTCCAAGTTTGTGGAGGGCTACGTGAACCAGGTGAACAAGCTGAGGCATATGTTCTCAGAACCACAACAGAATGATACATGACTAACAGGTAGCAGTGTGTGTTTGGCAGTTGCTGGTGGACCTCCGTGACTCGCTTGATGAAAGCAAGCGCGACTGTTGGGTCCACCTGCACGCCCCCAAAGGCTACCGTGGTGCCAATGAGGCCACGAAGATCCGGCTATACCCTATGCTGGCCAGCGTGGTGGCGGACACTCCGGCTCGGTGAGTAAGGGTAACATATACACCACCAACTAGTTGGGTGTAAGGCCAATGATGCATGGTGCTTTGCAGGATGTGTTTGATGAAGAGTCTTGGCCATGGTGCTTGCATGAACTGTGCCTGGTGCTGGCTGCGGACCCCTGGTGACGGTGGTGTGCACCCCAAGGGGTACTGGCTGCCGGTGGAGGTGTTGGTGCCAGACCTGAGCCGCTATCCTCCTCCCCCCCCTGAAGAAGATGCTGGTGTGGGTGCTGGGGTGGGGAGAGGTGGTCGCCATACGGGCAGGGCGGCTAGTGTTGTTGGTGGCCCTGGGCGTGCAGGATTGAGAAGCCAGGGTGCAGGCCAGGGTGGAGGTCAGGGCGCTGGCCAGGGTGCAAACCAGGGTGCGAGCCAGGGTGCGGGCTTGGCTGCACCACAAGGTGATCAGGGTGGGCATGCTGATCGGTTTGAAGGGCGTGATGAGGAGGCAGAGGGTGGTGGTGGCGAGGTTGGTGGAGGAGCTGCTGGTGGCCAGGGGCATGATGGCGAACCCGTGGTGGGCAGGGGTGTGGTGGGCGAATGGTTTGAGGCTTGGATGTGGGAACGTCGGAACCGTTTGTCAGAGGAGGACATGCAGACTCGTGGCGCAGCCGTTGAGGGAGGCTGGGTGAAGGGCCCAGACATCGGGTGTTGGGGCCGGCCTATAGTGACCAAGTACCTCAAGTACGTGCAGGCCAAGTGGCTGCATGTGGTGCCCATCGCGCACGCCTTCCTGTTTGGTGTTGTGAAGCACCATATGCAGTGGCTGTTTTCCAAGAGCGGGCCTTTCAGCAAGCGCCAAGGCAACGACAAGGAGAGTCCACGTGAGACGATGATCAAGCGCTTCCAGGACATGCACTTCCCTGTGACGTTTGGACGACGACTGAAGCACACAGAGGATTTCACGTGAGTGTGCTGATCTGAGTGGGGCATGGTCTGAAAGGCGTCTACAGTACTGGCAGGGGTCTACAGTACTCTTTGGGTCTACAGTACTGTGAGAGGTCTACAGTACTGTAGAGGTCTACAGTACTCGTAGAGGTCTACAGTACTGTAGAGGTCTACAGTACTGTGAGAGGTCTACAGTACTGTGAGAGGTCTACAGTACTGTGAGAGGTCTACAGTACTGTAGAGGTCTACAGTACTGTAGAGGTCTACAGTACTGTAGAGGTCTACAGTACTGTAGAGGTCTACAGTACTGTGAGGGTCTACAGTACTGTAGAGGTCTACAGTACTGTAGAGGTCTACAGTACTGTAGAGGTCTACAGTACTGTAGAGTGTCTACAGTACTGTAGAGGTCTACAGTACTGTAGAGGTCTACAGTACTGTAGAGGTCTACAGTACTGTAGAGGTCTACAGTACTGTAGAGGTCTACAGTACTGTAGAGGTCTACAGTACTGTAGAGGTCTACAGTACTGTAGAGGTCTACAGTACTGTAGAGGTCTACAGTACTGTAGATGTCTACAGTACTGTAGAGGTCTACAGTACTGTAGAGGTCTACAGTACTGTAGAGGTCTACAGTACTGTAGGGGTCTACAGTACTGTAGAGGTCTACAGTACTGTAGAGGTCTACAGTACTGTAGAGGTCTACAGTACTGTAGAGGTCTACAGTACTGTAGAGGTCTACAGTACTGTAGAGGTCTACAGTACTGAAGAGGTCTACAGTACTGTAGAGTGTCTACAGTACTGTAGAGGTCTACAGTACTGTAGAGGGTCTACAGTACTGTAGAGGTCTACAGTACTCTGAGGGTCTACAGTACTGTAGAGGTCTACAGTACTGTAGAGGTCTACAGTACTGTAGAGTGTCTACAGTACTGTAGAGGTCTACAGTACTGTAGAGGTCTACAGTACTGTAGAGGTCTACAGTACTGTAGAGGTCTACAGTACTGTAGAGGTCTACAGTACTGTAGAGTGTCTACAGTACTGTAGAGGTCTACAGTACTCTGAGAGGTCTACAGTACTCTGTAGGGTCTACAGTACTGTAGAGGTCTACAGTACTGTTAGAGGTCTACAGTACTGTAGAGGTCTACAGTACTGTAGAGGTCTACAGTACTGTAGAGGTCTACAGTACTGTAGAGGTCTACAGTACTGTAGACCTCTACAGTACTGTAGAGGTCTACAGTACTGTAGGAGTCTACAGTACTGTAGAGGTCTACAGTACTGTAGGTGTCAAATGACACATGTTAACAACTTCCCCTTCACAACACTGATGTGCATCATCTTGCTGCAGGGGGTGGATCATGGATGACTTCATGCATTTCGTCCGGTACGGCTGGCAGTACGTGTTTCGAGACATCGTGACAGAGGAGAACGGGCACCTGCCCATTTGGAAGGCATTGGTGAAGGCTGTGCTGCACTACCTGACATCAGGTAATCAAGATTGCCACAACAGCTGCACCATGAGTGTACACCTTGAGGTACTGCATGGCCCTGTCATCATGCCCTACAGAGGGAGACCCGCAGCGGAGCCCAGACAAGACACCGGAGGCTGAGGCACTGTATGAGGCCCGGCTGAAGGCGGGTATGGACGAGGGCGCTGACGCCATTCACACCTATGCCTACCTGCTGGCTGAGAAGGACTGGCTGGGAGAGAACGTGCCGATCTCCTTGTTCTCCAGCAACCTCCATATGTTGTGCTGCCGGTGCGTGTCACCATGCTCCACCATCCATTGGCCATCGCATACAACATGTCATATATACGCTGGTACATTCATTATAGTGTGCATGTGCTATGCATGCAGGTTGCCTGATCAAGAGCGTGAGCGCGGGCGTGCTTGCTGGGTGACGGAGTTCTTCGTGGAGCGCGCCATGCAGCGTGCCAAGCACTTCAGTGGCTCCCATGCTGCTGGGCTGCAGGTGACCTTGGCCATGTGTTTGCGGGAGCGCTTGAGCCGACAGATGCAGCAGTGGTTCAACACACACAGGCATAAGCATGGGAGGGATGCATGGGCTGAAGAGCAGGAGGGTGAGGGAATGGATGAGGAGGGTGAGGAGAATGAGGAGGGCAGAGAGGCTGCTGGCCAGAAGGAAGAAGAGCAGCAAGGGTGTCAGGGATGCTAAGCCGGTGCCTGCGGAGGAGGTGTGCCAACTCTTGGGGTGTGGTTACAGCGAGTGCCCGAATGGTGGGGAAGGCGAGGAGTGGGTGCGCCAGGCGTGCATCAAGTTCAGGGAGGAGTTCTTGGCTGAGAGCATAGAGTGGAGCGATGCAGACTTCAATGCAGTGTTTGCAGATCCTGTCAGTGGTGCCAGCCCAGCAGTGCCCCAGCGTGTCAAGTACTTCAAGCGTGCAGAGTGCAACGGGCAGGTCATGCACAGTGTGGACTACACCAAGGTCCATGTGCGTAACAGCAACTGGGTAATGAACCAGTACCTACAGATCATACCCGGGCAATACACAGGGGAGCATGAGTTGGTTGCGGTGTGGGGGGAGGTACCATATGCATCACATATCCAGTTCTGGGTGCGGGTGGAGCACCCACACAAGCAGGGTGTTTTCCTGCGCCTGGCCATTGCACGCCTGTACCGCACCACCCCTGTTCCACAGCTAGACACGTTAGCAATAGCACGAGGCACACCCCTTGCTGAGGACGACTCAGCAACAGCAGAGAAGCGGGTGCCAGCAAAAAGGAAGCAGCCTTCACGGCCTACACAGCGCAGCAAGAAGCAGAAAGCAGATCAGCAGCCGGCTACAGTTCCTCCAGCTGCACCCCCAGGCACACAAGGTGATGGCCATGGAGTCAGACAGCCAGGGGGACGAGGCCCCAACACAGGTCAGGCGTTCAGGGCGCAAGCCAAGCCAGAGGCAGCTTTACCAGGCTCCCCTTCCCACACCGGTGCGCCAGCAGCGCTCACTTGTTGGCCGGCACCCATCCACTCTTTACTCGGCAGCTGGCCCTCACAACTGGTTTGCGGTAGATGGGGCTAAGCTCACACACCTGCTGGTGCCCTTCTTCCCGCACAAGGAGGGTAGGGGAGACATGTACTTTGTTCCATTCAGCAACAAATCCATGGACAAGTAGGCAACAAGGGCATGCATGAGTCACAGACATGTTGAATGACCTTGCAATGTCTGTCAATCATGGTGTAAGTATGAATGGCTCTTACAAGCTCCTTCGTCTATTACTTTGCGCGCCAGCACACGACATGATTCATTCAAACATCTCATGAACACATCTCATGACCACAACTGTCAGACGCCGAATCCCATGTGCTTGTACTAGTCGTCAAGACAAGCAGAGTCACCATGAAAAGCAAAGGAACAATTAAAATAAATAGCCTCTAAAACAGTTTAAGAATTGTCTACAGTACTGTAGATATCTACAGTACTGTAGACCCCTACAGTACTGTAGACCTCTACAGTACTGTAGACATCTACAGTACTGTAGACATCTACAGTACTGTAGGTACCTCCACTCCAACTGCTCACACACTCAGAATTTCAACACGCGCCAAGTGGCGTTGGAGTCGCAAGGACAATCCGAGGCGAACCCCATCGAAAAACTACCCCCCTAGGATGTCGAATATTCGCGCTAATTTGCCTGTGTGCAACTTCCGGCCTTAATCGGCGCGAGTGCAGGTCAGGTAAAGCAGGCAACCCACCAGGGCACTGTAGTGATGCAGAGTCGTGTCCAAGGCATCTCCTTCCCTGACTAGCTTAACAGCAGGGGCCATGGGCAGAGGCTTGCTGTGAGCTGCTGACTTCACTCCTACAATTTAGTCCCTGCGTTTGTCCCTGCGTTCTACCGACCTTGTCAGATCGGGCTGAAAATTTGAAAGATGGCAGTTTTCAGAAAATAAAACATATTTTTTCAAGAAAAATATTTGGAAAAATCCAAAAGCTGTTGCGCTGTGGCCCGCAACCTATCCCTGCACTTATACCTGCACCTACGCCCCATGGCCACAGCGCAGCCGCCTTTGATTTTTTCAAAATATTTTATCTGAAAAATGTGTTTTATTTTCTGCAAACTACCATCTATCAAAATTTCAGCCCGATCGGACAAGGTCGGTAGAACGCAGGGACAAACGCAGGGACTAAGTTGTAGGAGTGTTGCTGTGGGCTGTGACCAGCTCCGGGATAAACTTGTGCTGGTCAAGCTTGATGGTGCCCTCAACCCTGTCCCTAGTCAGCTGCATTCCTAGGAACCACCGGGCCTCTCCCAAGTCCTTCAGTTTGAATGCTGAGGACAGCTGCTTCTTCACGTAGGCCAATCCTGCGGTGTCCCCCTGCTGGGTGCACAGAAGGCAGTCGTCCACATACACTAGCAGGTACACCATGCCAGTGCTCAGCTGCAGGGTAAACAGGGCAGGGTCTGCCTCAGAAGCCTTGAAGCCCATGCTCAGCAGCTCCTCACTCAACCTGGCATGCCACGCCCGAGGGGCCTGCCTCAACCCATACAGGGCCTTCTGCAGACGGCACACAGTGTTAATGCTGCCCTCCTCAAAGCCCTCTGGCTGCTGCACATAGATGACCTCCCCTGGCTGTAGCTGACCGTTCAGAAAGGCAGTCTCAAAGTCTAACTGATGAATCTCCATGTTCTCACACTCGTGCAAATTAAGGCCTGGCTGGCTTGAAAAACCTGAGAGTTGAGGTCTGAAACTTGGTATGTGGGCTGCTGTGACCTAGGGGATGACAAGACTCTCTTGGGCCAAAGTGTAATTCTCACTCGGTGTCGAGTTGTTGGGCCAGGTGTGGGGCTGAGACCCTGATTTTGGCTAAGGGAGTTGGCACCGTGTGACCAAAGTGACTTTTCATGAAATGTGAGTATGAGAGGTTGTAAAGGGTGGTTACAGCTGCCCAACCTAGTAGATGGCATGCAAAAAGTCCCAACAAGGAATGAGCTATGGCCCGTGTCCTAGGACCCTGTACAGGTTCCTAGCGTCATCATGGTCGTAGGACCCTGTACAGGGTCCTGTGTACCCTATGAGTGTTGATATTATAATCATTCTTTGCATCCCTATGTGATAGAACCCTGTTAGGATTCCTACATACCCGGTTGTTGGTCATGTTGACTCCGTTTGGATGCTTTTGACCATGTGTGCCAGGACCCTGTACAGGGTCCTACGATGAGTGTCTTTCTACACAGGGTCCTGGTACCACACCACAGGGTTCGGGCTCACAGGGTCCTGGCACCACACCACAGGGTCCTGGCCCACAGGGTCCTGGTACCACACCACAGGGTCCTGGCACCACACCACAGGGTTCTGGCACCTCACCACAGGGTCCTGGCCCACAGGGGCTGGCTGGCTCGGCAAACTTGCGAGTTGAGGTCTGAGACTTGGCATGTAGGCTGCTGTGACCTAGTGGAGGAGAAGACTCTCATGGGCCAAAGTGAAATTCTTGGTCATTGCGGAGCTGCTGGACCATCAGCCTGGCCCTCACCCCGAATTTGGCTAAGGGAGATGGTGCTTACTGACTGAAGTGACTTTTTAAAATTTCTGAGTATGAGGAGTTGTCAGGCATCAGAATAGAAGCACAACCTAGTAGGTAGCATGTGCAAAGTCAAGTTGCTAACCTAGTGCAGGGTTTCGATCAAAGCATGGACTTTTTCTAAGTCAACCCTGACCTCGTGCAGGGTTTCGCCGACCTCGTGCAGGGTTTCGTTCCTTGTGTTGATTTCTCCTAAGTGATTCAAAGACGCTGTGCAGGGTTTCGCCAACCCCGCTTTCTGCATGTGTTTTGCATGCAAGAGCGCGAAAACTGACGGGCTTGGTATTGGGAGCTGCGCTAGCTGCCACCAAGCATGCCGTTGGTGTGCCATGAGGTCGCGAGGCGCCATGAGAGGAAACCATGTCGACCTCGCAAAGCCCGCAGTAATGCAGCAACACGCAGCACGCGACACATCCATCCCAAACTCAGCAGCAGCGACATCAACAGCGCCCAAATGCGCAGCCTCACAGCCGGCCATGAACTGCGGGCCAGCTAGCCTTCGCAGCCATCAGTCATCAGCCAAGAGGCCAGCATGCAGCTCGGTCTCGCAGCCATTAGCGATCAGCGAAAGGAATAGGGTATTTGTGATCAAGCACAGAGTTGAGGGCGAACGGCACAAAGGTAGCTTGCAAAGGTGCGATGCATAGATGCGATTCTGAGGTGCGACCGCGAGGTTGGAGCGTGGCATGTGTCATGTGCCATGTGTTGCTTGAGCAGGTTCGGTGCCAAGGCGCAGTGGCACCTTCCATCAGCCAGAAGCAGCAACCACAACGGCAACAAGTAGCGGCAGCCAGGGCGGCGGACAAGAGCAAAAGCGTATCCTCCTCCCTCCTCCTCTCCTCCCTCCTCCCTCCTCCCTCCTCCCTCCTCCCTCCTCCCTCCTCCCTCCTCCCTCCTCCCTCCTCCCTCCTCCCTCCTCCCTCCTCCCTCCTCCCTCCTCCCTCCTCGCCTCCTCGCTCCTCGCTCCTCCCTCCTCCCTCCTCGCTCTTCCCTCCTCCCTCTTCCCTCTTCCCTCCTCCCTCCTCCCTACCACACTGCCCACCACCACCTGCCAGATCCCCCACTCCACCTCTCCCTCCCCCTAAGGAATGATCAAGGGACCGCATGGAGCAAGCAGTGAGTGGCTAGCCCCACGCACATAAGTGACCCCTTGTACCCAGCCTAACCGCTAGCACGCCCCTTGTTTGCTGCAGGTGTGATGGTCAGCTCAGCAGCCAGAGCGGCAGCAAGGAGCAACAGGCCCCCTCCCCTCCCCCTCCCCTCCCCTCCACTCCACTCCACTCTCCTTGGCTCCCCCTTGTGCGCTCATCGTGCGACCATCGCTCCACCCCCTCCTCACCTCCTCCTCATCCTCACCCTCACCCTCACCCTTGGTGACTGTCATCCTCACCCTCACCCTCACCCTTGGTGGCACCACCTGCCAGACCCACCACTCCCCAGGAGGCGCAACCAAGAGGAGCAGCCAAGAGGAGCAGCCAGGAGCGGCAGCCAAGAGCAGCAGCTAGGAGCGGCAGCCAGGAGTGGCAGCCAGGAGGCATGGGCAAGGCAAGTGGTTGGCCAAGGCCAAGAGGCCCATGCCCCCCACAGCCAGGAGGCACAGCCAGGAGGGAGGAGCAGCAGCCAACAAGGAGGCAGCAAGGATTCAGCAATGGCACATGGAGATAACAGTGAGTGGCCAGCCCCTTGCACATCAGTGGCCCCCATTGCCCAGCCTTACCGTGAGCACGCCCCTTGTTGCTTGCAGGTGTGACGGTCACACGCCCACCCCTTGCCCACCCCACCCCTCCCCTATCCCACCCCACCCCACCCCACCCCACCCCACCCCACCCCACCCCACCCCACCCCACCCCACCCCACCCACCCCACCCCACCCCACCCCACCCCACCCCACCCCACCCCACCCCACCCCACCCCACCCCACCCCACCCCAC
>JASKMD010000027.1:2975669-3003722 GCA_030144725.1 Haematococcus lacustris | reverse complement strand
TCCGCCCTTTCGCTCCCTACCTCCTTTCCGCTAATGAGTGGCTACAGGCTACAAGTAATGGGTGGCTTAATTTGACTTGTGGCTACCGGTAAGGAATGAGTGGCTACCAGCATGTGGCTACTAGCATGTGGCTAACACCCGTTTCCTAGCTTGATCTCCTAACCCATGTGCACGCCCCTTGGCTGCAGGTCTGATGGGCACCTCTCCTCCCTACCCCACATCCCTTTACAACCACCCCCTCCCAGATTGTCAATACACTTCCTCCTGCCTCCCCTCCCTGCCTTCCCTCGAGCCTTCCCTGCTCGAGCCTCCTCCCTTCTCCCCGTCACCTCCCAAGCAACCTCCTCCCTTCTCCCTGTCACCTCCCCCTGACATCCCTGCCTTCCTTACCCAAGCAGCCAGAAGAGAGCCCACCCCACCCTTGACGCTCCACCCTACTCTGGTGGGATAATCAGCCAACAACGCCGCTCAACCCGTGTGGCAAAGAGGGCAGCTGCCGCCCCCCAAGAGCAACAGCCCCAGACATGCAAAGCCAAGCCACATCAACGACGCGACAGATCAAAGACGAAGTAGCAGCAGCGTCTGTGGTCTGGGGTTGTGTGATGACTGCAACAGTAGTGCAATAGCAGCGATGACTGAAGTGGCATAAGGCTGACGATAGTGTAGTGGATGCTGTGGGTCACACCCTAGCCATAGGTCACACTATGATCATAGGTTACACACTGGCCATGGGTAACACACTGCATATGGTCATGTGTGCTACAGGATATGACCATGATCCATGACCATGAACATGATGACCATCTTTCTGAACGTCCCGGATTGGCACTGAACAGCCTGAACACTAGCACTAAACATATGAACACACTGAACACAAGTACTAAACGCACTGAACACAAGCACTGAACACACTGAACACCCACACTGAACACACTGAACACAAGCACTGAACACACTGAACACCCACACTGAACACACTGAACACAAGCACTGAACACACTGAACACCCACACTGAACACACTGAACACAAGCACTAAACACACTGAACACCCACACTGAACACACTGAACACAAGCACTGAACGCACTGAACACAAGCACTGAACGCACTGAACACTAAACTGAACACACTGAACACCTAAACTGAACACACTGAACCCTATCACTGAACGCACTGAACCATGGACTGAACACACTGAACCCTAGCACTGAACACACTGAACCATGCACTAAACACACTGAACCATGCACTGAACGCACTGAACCATGCACTGAACACACTGAACCCTTGCACTGAACACACTGAACCATGCACTGAACACACTGAACCATGCACTGAACACACTGAACATAGCACTGAACACACTGAACCATGCACTGAACACACTGAACCTTAGCACTGAACACACTGAACCATGCACTGAACGCACTGAACCATGCACTGAACACACTGAACCCTTGCACTGAACACACTGAACCATGCACTGAACACACTGAACCATGGACTGAACACACTGAACCATAGCACTGAACACACTGAACCATGCACTGAACACACTGAACCTTAGCACTGAACACACTGAACCCTAGCACTGAACGCACTGAACCATGCACTGAACACACTCAACCCTAGCACTGAACACACTGAACCATGCACTGAACACACTGAACATAGCACTGAACATAGCACTGAATCATGCACTGAACACACTGAACATAGCACTGAACACACTGAACACAAAACACTGAACACACTGAACAAAACGCCACGGATCACTCAGCCCCAACCTTTGACTTTTTTGGCCTAATTCTTTTTGGGTTGCAATGCTGACATTACATGCTACCGATGGGCAAAGTTTCAGCCCAAACCGCTAAAGTCGGTTTAGGGGCCTGGCTGCTAATTCCTACGAGTGCACGTCACGCCATAAATAGGGACATTGCCTTTTTGCACCTGCGTCTCAGAGGTTTGCTCTGGTCTCCTCTTCTTTGCAGCTGAAGACAAGCCAGCCTCAACATGCTGCAGGTGTTGCTGCTACCCTGGAAGTACCTGCAGATGTGGGCCCTGCTGCAGCTGGCCCTGATGTCTGCTGCTGCTGCCGCTGCTGCTGCTGCTGCTGCTGCTGCTGCTGCCCCTGCCCTTCTTGCTGCCCCTGCCCCTGCCACTGAAGCTGTTGCTGCTGTCCCTGCCGCTCCTGTTGCTGCTGCTGCTGCTGCTGCTGCTGCTGCTGCTGTTGCTGCTGCACCTGCTGCACCTGCTGCCCCTGCCTCTGCCCCTGCACCTGGCCTTGCTCTTGCTGCTCCTGCTGCAGCGTCTGTAATTGCTGCTGAGTGGATGTGGCCGAAGCAACCTGTGAGATGCCCTGTTGGCTTGACGGAGTGTCTGGAGCCATCCTTTGCCACTGGTTCTTGCATGTCTGCCTCAGCTGCAGGTACTCATCAGGCAAGTCCTGGTCGACTTTGGCTGCAGGCGTGCAGCCAGCATGACATTGCAGGCTGGATTAGTAGGTATGCACTCCTACAATTTAGTCCCTGCGTTTGTCCCTGCGTTCTACCGACCTTGTCCGATCGGGCTGAAATTTTGATAGATGGTAGTTTGCATAAAATAAAACATTTTTTCAGGAAAAAGTATTTTGAGAAAATCAAAGGCGGCTGCGCTGCGGCCCTGGGGCGTAGGTGCAGGGATAAGTGCAGGGATAGGTTGCGGGCCACAGCGCAGCAGCTTTTGGATTTTTCCAAATATTTTTCTTAAAAAATATGTTTTATTTTCTGAAAACTGCCATCTATCAAATTTTCAGCCCGATCGGACAAGGTCGGTAGAACGCAGGGACAAACGCAGGGACTAAATTGTAGGAGTGTGCACGTGAGTATGTCGTATGGATGAAGGTAAGGTAAGTCCAGTTCGCTTACGCTAGGCAAGTACTATTGGCAACTGTATTGGGGTGCGCTTGCTTGTTTGCATGGCTCTCATTCAATACCTTTGCAGTACATTGCCTGCAGGTTCACGAACTGTTGCTGCGCTGCTTGCCATTTTGTGGCAAAGAATGCTTGCAACCCCTGCCACTGTGCTCGGTTGTTTGGGGACGCTGGATATGAAGTATCCTCCCATGACCTGTGAAACAAGTGACTGGGTTGAAGCAACTGTAACATACTTCGCATCATGGTTGGCGTGCTTCCTACCTGTGCACAAACTGAAATAGGTCGCCCTTAGTCATGGTGACTTTCTTTGCTGTGTCCTGGCTCAACGCCACTCCAGCTGCTATTAGTTTGACCCGCTCTGACATGGGGGCCAATGCCGTCGCCTCCTGCATGCCATTTAATGAATGGTTTGATTCTTCTACATCACGCAACATCATTCGTTGTAAGTGCTGACGCACTTGGTTCGGTACGGCGAATCGAGGCCAAAAGATTGGCATGACTCGCTTCATCGCCTCAGTAGCTGTCTCCATTGGCTTTGTGGTGGTGTAAAGTATTTCGTTATGTAGCGATTCGAAGTATGTTCGATTTGGTGTGGTGGCTGCATGCACTGTATGGAATTCTCACGGTCTAGTCTAGGCATTGAAAGGTGGGAGACATTGGGGCAGTTGTCTTGTTACACCAGGCCCAGGGGCATCTATTCGACAACCTCCTTGAATGTAAGATGCCGATCAGCCCCTGATGCCTCTAGCAGGACATTCATTATGGAAGGCCCTTCGTACACCCAACCCCGTGGAGAAGAGAGGGTCATTGTGAACTGCACTGACCCAGATGCTGCAAACAATGAGACCAATTCCTCTGCTACCGCACGCTCGCATGCACCCTTACAATGCACAATGTCTATCCTCACAGCCCTAGGTGCCATGCTCCTAAACAAGACCTGTAGCCACTCCAATGATGGCCCCACCCTGCCTCCTATGAACCTGACACGGGCACACTGCTTAAGCAATGGCACCAATGCGTTCATCGCAGTGCAATGTAGCAATGGCACCGGATGTCTTGTTACATCAATCCCAGGTGCACTCCTCGGCTGCTGCCACGAACGACAAGTGCTGCTCAGCCCCTGATGCCTCTAGCAGGGCATTCAATATGGCTGTCCCTTCGTACACCCAACCCTGTGGAGGGGATAGTGTCATTGTGAACCGCACCGAATCTGATGCTGCAAACAATGACACCAATTCCTGTGCTACCACACGCTGGCATGCACCCTTACAATGCTCAATTTCTACCCTCACAGCCATGGGTGCCAAGCTCCTGAACAAGACCTGTAGCCACTCCAATGATGGCCCCACCCTGCCTCCTATGAACCTGACATGTGCACACCCCTGCAGAAATGGCACCAATGAGTTCATCACGTCTTCATCTAGCATGATGACGGGCCCATTCGCCCAGGATTCCTGCCCCAGGTGCACATCCACCTCCTTGTAGCACCCAACCATGGGCTGAAGTGCTGCCATTGCTGCTTGTCCCTCGCCAAATGTCGACACGAAATGGAGGGCCAGCTTGCCAATGGTTGGCGCCACTGAGCTCTCTGAGAAGAGGCTGGACACTGCAGTGGATATCTGTGACATGTCTTGTGCATGGAGGTCCACATGCAGCTCATCCACCGTGAGCTGTGTGGAAGATTGAAGGGGGAGGCTGGCCACATGCTTTAGCTGCATCTCTGCAACCCTGACCACCTCCCACTGAGAAGCCACCCCACGCAGTGAGTGGCTAGGTTGACCCACTTCCCAAACATCCAAGTGGGTAAGGTGCAGAGCTGACCCAACACACGCCCACATGTCACCAACCACCGTGTTGACAGTGCCTTGGCTCCGGATGTCCAGCTGTTTGATGCGTCCCATAACCTTGCTGTGGCTGAGCAAGCGGCTTATTTCTTCCGCCACCACTAAATAGCCATCAATGGTTAGCCGTGTGCAGGATGGGAAGCTGTCCATCAGCTTTTCTGTCAGCTGGGGAGTCACCCACAAGGCCGACCAAATGGAGTCCACACTGCATGTCGCGCTGAACTCCACTGCTGTGACGGAGGCACACACCCCAATGCGGTTCATGGTGTTGTACAACATGTCCGCAGCCTCCACCATGTCTGCTTGACTCCTCTGGTACAACGTCAGTGTCAGAGGTTGTACTCGCGCTGGCAACGCTTTCAATGTGGTGCCGATGTCGGGCGCGTCGAAGGCAATGGAGAGTTTGGGAGCCACGTGCGCGGAAACAGCCAGACACCGCTTGTCGATGAGGGGGAAGGCCCGCCCGCCATTCCGGGATACTACTGACAGCAATTCAATTGGGAGGTCCAGCAACTGGGTACCGCGCGACATGAGTATTGCGCTGTGTGTGTTCGACCCAACTCTGTGTTTGTCTTGTACTGGTAGATGGCATGGAGATTTGTCTCTGGGGTTCAGAGTATTCATGAGCATCGTTGTAAATCTGTCAATCAAATTGGTAGCGCGCGCCATGGTTACTGCACAGTGTGTTTGGACCCATCTTACAACATGGACTACATCATATAAACTTCAACATAGTGTGCTGTGACAGAAAATGAGGGAGCTTGTGTTTTGAAATTCCCTGCCTTCCTCTTAACCTCTCGTGTTCACATGTGTTGAACAGCCGCTTTGGTCAGTAGGTGCCAACTCCCTTGGCCATAATCAGGGTTGCCAGGACCCTGCGCAGGGTTGCCAGGACCCTGCGCAGGGTTGCCAGGACCCTGCGCAGGGTTGTCAGGACCCTGCGGAGGGTTGCCAGGACCCTGCGCAGGGTTGCCAGGACCCTGCGTAGGGTTGCCAGGACCCTGCGGAGGGTTGCCAGGACCCTGCGTAGGGTTGCCAGGACCCAGCGCACGGTTTGCTGGTCCCTGCACAGGGTCGGCAGGTTGGATGGATCCCAGAGTCTGTGACAGGGCTTACAGTTAGACGAAGACCATGTGAACTTACGGTCGGTCAAAAACGCTGTCATACCAGTCCATCTCCTCCATGCTCACACGCAGTGGCCCAAACTGATAATCAGACATGTCAAGGTCACTGAGATCCACTTGGGCACCCATTGGCGACTGTAGGAAGTAATCGATTTGAATGTCAATGTCCCTTCCACCATGCTCCTCCACATAGTCCTCTAGGAACAATAGCACATCCTCATGGCAATCGTAGCACTGGTGGATGTGTACCTTTGCAATGGAGGGGACGCGGTCCACGATGGCGTGCCACATCTCAAGGCTGGGCTGTAGTGAAGCCCTCCTGATACGCAACTCACTGCAGCCCTGGCACACAGGGAGCAAGGCCTCCATGACATCTGCATCAAACTCCTGGATGTCATCTTCATCATTCCAATCACCACACACAACATCCACCACGCGGATGCACTCTGCCAAGGGTTGCAATGCAGCCAGGACAGCCAGCTCCTCATCATGCGTGTCAACAATGTCGACACGCAAAATACCCACCTTGGGCCTGACAGACACACCCGGTGCAAAGCATGAGGCACCGGCAGTGATACCAGCCAGGTCGTCTGCCCTAGCAACCACACGCAGTCTGTCAATGTGCACCACCTCCTCCACAGCATGCAAGGGCAGCATGCTCAAATATTCAATGTCGGCCTTGCCTACATGCAGCGTGCGCCACTGGCATGGCAGATCATGCAAAGACTCATCAGGGGGGTCCAGGAGGTCCATCTGAAGCGAGTGGAGGCTGGCAGCTTCCCTGAAGAAGAAGAAGAAGAAAGGAGAAAGAAGAAGAAGAAGAAGAAGAAGAAGAAGACTACTCCGGTATTCACCGGCGTGCATTAAGGGAGGAGCTACCGCCTGGGGCGCGGCCTGCTCCCACCAAACAAACCAAAAGAAGAGGCGACCCCCCTACCCTCCCTCCCTCTTAGCAGCCCTGAGTCTGTAGCTTGTCTTTGCAATGGAGTGGGCTGTCTCCACCGCGTGTCTTGTTAACTTGTGTAATAGTTTAGTAGTGTTATCTTGTGAGATCCCCAGGGCCAGGAGGTGTTGCCGTGTGTGTGCTTCATACGTTATGCCCCCTATGCCCAGGAGGACTGGTCTAATCTCCACCATGTGGCCTTCCTTGCGTATGGTATGAGCTAGATTGGTGTGTTGGTTGAGTGCCTTGTCTAATTGATCCGTCCACCTTGAGTCCGAGCAGTACTTGATTTCTATGATAGTGACCCGTTTGATGGCTTTGCCACGTGTGCCCGTCTTCGTTGGTGGCATTACCATGAGAATGTCCGGTCTGGTGGTGTTTTTGGTTGCTGTTGTCTTTAGTCCAAGTGCTCGTAGTGTTGTGTGTAGTGTGTCGTTAGGGAGGTCGAGGTCTTCTCTTGCGCCCTTCTCCCAGCTGCCGGTGTCCGCGAAGCTGATGTACCCGCCTAGGGTACCCTTGCTTATGGCTTTGGCGATGAGGCGGCCGGCCCCGTTGTGCCTTTCTTGCACCATCGGTAGTGTCTCGCTGCAGCCCGAGAGGAGGTGAGTGGCACTGTCGGCTTCCCCGCAGAGTGGGCACCGGTCGTCGGTCGCCCGTTTCCAACGCATGGCCAGCTTTTGGTTATAGAGCCCGCCGGTGCGATAGAGAAGAGCAGTTCGTTGCGCGGGTGTGGAGATGTTCGTGTCGGCCATCACCCTTTCGCCAGCTCCTTTCGCCGCGGCTTTGGTGATCTCCTGGGACATCTGGTAGTAGATACTGTCCTGATTGGCGAGACCGAGGCCGTGTTTGCGGTGCATGTGTGCTCTCACGCTTTGGCGGCAATCGGGCAGTGGGGCGGGGGTTTCGCCGTCGGCTTCGTTGTTGAGCCAGGTGTTGGTCTCTTTCCGTGTGGTAGGGCGGTAGGCCGGGGTGTTGGCGAGCTCTAGGTGTAACGCCGCGTGCTTGGCGAGGGCATCGGCGCCTTCGTTGCCGATAATTCCCGAGTGGGCCCGTACTTTGTAGAAGTGGAGCGTGACGGGGCTATCGATGATGAGGGTGGCGATAGCGGTCAGGATGTCATTGTGCCTGTGTGTGATGAGCGACATCGGGTTAGCGAGGGCTCGGCGTATCTGGTAGATAGAGCAGAGGCTGTCGGTGGCGATGCGTGTGGCCCCTGCTTTGAGTGCCACGTGTATCGCCGTGAGTTCCGCCTTGTTGATGGTGTTGCTTTCTGGGTCGTCCAAGGCGACGGTGATGAGGACGTTGGTCTCCGGGATATAGACCCCCGCCCCGACGCGCGCTGGGGCTGCCTCCGAGGTCTTAATGCAGCTGCCGTCCGAGTACGCGAGCATGGCCCATTCAGTGATGGCCATCCGTGGTTGCGTCGTGGAGTGTTGCGTGAGCTGTTGGTGGCTGCGTTGGTGCCCCGAGGTGGGGAGGTCCCTGTCCAACGGCAGGCGCATGTGTTGTTTGTGGCCGCTGGGGGGTGTGGCCGGCTGTCTTTGATTCGTTGGTCTGTTGTGGATTGGGTGTGTGTCTCGTTGAGGGTGGAGGGCAGTGGCAGTGCTAGCCAGCCATCCTTGGGGGTTGCCTTTGGTGACGAGTTGTTGTCCCGCTGCATTCCAGATGACGTAGATGTGGAGGTTGGCGTGCCTGCCTGGCTTGGAGCCGGTGGTCTTGGTGGGGGGTATGCTGGCCAGGTGCTGGCAGTATTCTGGGTAGCGTCTTAGGGTGTCAATGTGTTTGGGGTAGGAGATGCCCCTTTTCCCAGGGATCAGCATGATGGTGGCCATAGCCTCCTCCTGGGTAGCTGAGTGTATAGCGTGGTTGACGCATTTGAGTGCCACCGCATCGTCTGCCGGTACGTTCCATGTGGATAGCCCAGTGTGGCGTACCAGTAGGCAGTTGTGGCGTGCACCAAAGGCCGTGTCATTGGTGTCAGGGCTCCAGTAGGTAGTGGTTTCCGGTCTAACTGTGAGTGGATCAGCCCACCTTTGGACGGTACTTGGGAAGCTTCGTGTGATGTGTAGAGTGGCAAGGGCTTTGTCTTGTGCCGCTCTCATGGGGTGGTGGTTGCGCTTGTTTGAGGCAGGTGATGCTGGCGCTGACGACATCGTGTGCTTGGGAGCTGCTGGCCTGTGTGATGAGGCGGCCGAGTGTTTGGCATTCCTCGGGGTAGAGGGGTAGTCCCCCTTCCGTGGCTGACAGCCCGGCTAGTGAGGTATAGACTAGTTGCCGTGCCCTGAGGGTATGGTGGAAGAGGGTGAGCATGCGGTGTCCTTGAGTTTTGGCCTGGGTATTGAGCCATGTGATTTGTTTGTGTAACATGCTCCTTGAGATGTGGGCGTGCGTCACATCTGTGAACTGGAGGCTTTGTGTGAGGGCTGTTGTGTTGCGAGCGTGGTATTCCTGAGCTGTGGAGCTGATGCCCATGCCTAGTTTCCCGGCGTCTTCTCTGACGATGGCGTTGGGCGTTCCCAGGGGGAGTCTGAGTTTAAGCTTGACGCATTGATTAATGGACCTGTCATATAGCTCAAGGTCCCCTGGGGTGCAGGGCACGGCGCAGAAGCTGTAGGCTAGACTGGGTATGATGGCCGTGCGGATGATGTGTATGGCCTGTCTAGCGCTAGCAAAGGAGCGTCTGAGTCTCTCTAGTTTTTGGCGTAGCTGGGTAATCATAGCGGTGTGTTGTGGTTTCCAGTCCAGCGTCATGGTGATGAGCACTCCCAGGTAGGTGAAAGGTGAGGTCGGGCGGTGGTAGGTGACGGGTTTCCCTTGCAGGCTGACGGTTTGGAGTTGTTGGCGGGCCCGCTTGTCCGCTTCGGCCGCGTTGCTGCACATGCCAGTTTCAACCGAGTGATGAAGCGCCGCGGTTGCGAGGGTTTTACTGTGTGAGATGACGAGGTGACCCCAGTCGGAGAAGGCTGAGAGTTTGTCCGCTTGGCAGCGGAGGTTGCGGAGTGTGTTGCTGAGGATTGCTATGTCGTCGGCATAGTCAATGCTGCTGACGGTGGCGCGTTCCCCGCTGTCGGCTGTTGCTAATTTGAATTTGTAGCCCCTCGCGCCCACTTGCAGCCATCGCAGGAGGGGTTCGATATAGATGAGGAATAGGAAGGGCGATAAGGAGTCGCCTTGAATGGTGCCTCGGTTGACGGGTACCGGGTCGGTATGGCCGTAAGGGGTTTTGAAGCGTGTTGTAGCGCCCGTGTATAGGTCCTTCACCGCGTCCGTCGCGTCCGTGGGGAAGCCTAGGTCGTGCATGATCCATAGTAGTTTGTCCTGGCAGGTGGTGTTGAACGCACTGGTGAAGTCGACCAGGAGCGCGTAGATATCTGCCTTAGCCAGCTTAGCATCTTCAAGGGCCATGACAAGCATCTGTAGCTGTTGTGTAGTGTTCCTATGGGAGCGGAACCCTGCTTGGTTCTTGCTGAGCATCCCATTGGCTTCAGCATACTCAGTAAGTATCTTAGTTATGAGGCTGGTCCACAGCCTGTAGACGGTGTTGGCTAGGCCCACTGGCCTGTAGGAGTTAAGGTCCGTTTCTTGTCCTTTGTCTTTGTAGAGCAGGCATGTGTCACTGGTCTTCCACGTGGTTGGTGTGCAGCCTGTAGCCCACATGATGATGAACAGCTGGTGTATGGTGTCCCTCATCTCCCACGGCAGCATCTTGATGATCTCGTTCTCAATGCCGTCTGGTCCTGGGGCTTTGCCCCCTGACAGCCTACTGAGGCATTCCTGGAAGCCTGCCTTGTCCATGATGGCTGTGTGTAACCAATGTACGTTTTTGCAGGTGTGCATCGTGAAAGGGTCGTCCGCTTTGGCGCGGGCCCACGGGTAGTTTCGAGTCTGCGTGTTTGTGTAGTTGCCAGTTTTGGGGGTCGGCGGCGCCAGCTTCGTTCCATAGGCATCGGTAATTATCCGGTTCAGGTCGGCCGGGGCCGTGCATATCTTGTTGGTGATGGGGTCGGCTAGCGCCTGCAGGCCTTTGTGATCGGTGCGGGACGGGCGTAGGATGTATTTGTTCGCTTTCTTAGGCTGGGTGCTTATTAGTCGTTGCATTCTGACCCGGGCTTGGGCGATGGCGAGTGCGGAGTCGTCGTCGTCTAGCTTGTGAATTTGGTCGCGGTACGAGTTGGTCAGCTGGGCGAGCGCGGCCTGCACGTGGTTTTCGGTTGTGTCGTTGCCCTGGCGCGCTTGCACCGCCTCCCTCGTTTCCGCATTTGTCGTATCTGTCTCTGGGATTAGTTCATCGATGGTTGGGTGCACGTTGTTTTGCTTAAAAAACACTCTAGCCTTCCGGCTGAGTTCTCTGGTGGTTTTGAGCTTTTTGCCTAGTGCCTGTCTAATCCTACACATGGTCCTGCGTTGGTAGTGTTGGCCTCCCCTTGTTAGGGTCTTAGTATTGCAAGTCTTCATAGTTGTCGTCCTGCAGGTTTGCAGTAGGGTTGTGAGCATGGTAGCTGCGGTGTCTACAGCTTCCCTTGCTGGGAGGCCTGCTACCAACGTTAGGCGCTGTGGTTGTTGGGGGTTCGCCTTGTCGATTGTGGTCAGGAAGTGGATAGCATCGGTGTACATGGGAGCAAGGTATGCTGTCAGGTGTGCATGCAGTTGTGGGGCACCTGAGCTGGGTTGTTGCACTGCCAGGCGGTAGGCTTCCCTGTCCTTATTGGTAATGGGGGTGGTGAGGATGGTGTGGCTGTGCTTCTGAGGTTTTTGTGGGGCTGCCAGGTCTATGCCCAGTCGGGCTGTACTCAGTGTGGCGGTGAGTGGTCTGTGGTCACTAAGATATGCGTTTGTGTCGACGTGCGTGCGGTGCTCAGGGCCGTGTCTTGCGTCGCGCGTCAGTATGGCGTCGATGCGGCTGTTGCAGTGCGGTTGTTGGTAGGTCCAGGCCCGGTCGCCGGAGTCAGCTTCGGACAGGCGCATCTCTGTGGCGAACTTCCTCATCATGGTGTCTTGTGTGTACTCGGTGTGTTCGGAGCGATCCTCTGTTTTCATCGTGGCGTTGATATCTCCCGCCAGGATGAGTGAGCCGGGCAGGTGCCCAGTGGCTGTTCGTATATACTCTTGCATCTTCTTCCGTACTGGGAGCGCGTCGTCGTTGTTCCCCGAGGGCCAGTACGTGGCGACGAGTGTGAGCTCTTCGCTTTGCCGTTGGCGGAGGCTCAGGATGACGCAGCGGGTATTTACATCCGCGTCTGTGCACGGCTGTATCATGGTAGCTTGCATCTGGATGGCTAGATCATGTCTGATGCCAATGAGGACTTCGCTGTGGCCTTGGTGGCGGTGGACAGTGTAGTTGGGCATAACCCTCTTCCGCCAGCCAGAGCTAGGGTTGTTGCTCCTGGGTTGGGTCATGGTTTCAGTAAGGATCAGGATGTCCGGGCTTTGGCTATGCACAAGGTTCAGAACTTCGTTTCTAGATCTGTGCAGGCCTCTGACGTTGAAGGTTGTGAGGGTGATGTGTTGCCGGTTGGGGGTGGGTGGCGGTGGGGGGCTGTGATGTTGGTTCGTACCAAGGTCGATGTCGGGCGTGGATTTAGGTGCCTCGTCTATGGTGGAGACTGGCTGGAGAGTGTTGTGGGTCTTAGCGGTGGGTTTGCAAAGATATTTGAACATGAGGGTTTGAGTGTGTGTGTCGTTACCGTGTCTCTTGGTGACTCGAACGCGCTTTTTGGCAGCGTCGGTGGCGTTGTCGAGGGGCGTAGTGGGTCGATGGATACGTGTCGTTGTTTGCGGACGGAGAGTGACCGTGGGTGTGTCCCGGCGCTGTCGCAGCCGGGTAGGCTCGTCGTGTGGGGGGATGCCCTCTGCTGTCGCCCTGCGCGTGCTATCGGTTGTGCAGCTGGTCTCGGCGGTAGTGGTGGTCACGTGCAAGGGGCCAGGGGTCTCTCTTGCCTCTGTGTGGTCTGTGGTAAGATCTATCGGGTCCAGGTGATCTCGGAAGTGTGCTGCAAGCGCTGAAGGGGTGGTGGCCTCCAGTGGGTCCGCTATCCAGATCTCCCTCCTAATGAATCTTGTGTGTCTCACGTCGCCTGTGCAGATAGTGAGGATGTTCCCGTGAAGGCTGCTCCAGTCGTTAGGTGTAGAGAGTGGTTTAGGCACCCGGTTGAATGAGTCCAGTAGAACGCTGACTCCCCAGGGCTGTGGAGAAATGCCTGGCTGATGTCTACATGGCGTAGCTGTGCCTTTAATGCTGTGTCGGATAGGAGGCGGGCTAACGCTTCATAGCTCATGCTGAAAGCCAGGGTGAGGGAGTCCAGGTTGGGGAAGCTGTCAGCCAAGGTGGCTCCTAGCCAGGCACCCAGCTCTCCATTTCCAAAACCACGGCCGTCCAGCACCACCTCATGCACGGCCGTGCATCCCCTCAGCAGCCCGATCACAAACCGCAGCATGTCAGGAATGTTGTGTCTTGGCCCCGGCTCGTTCCATAGCAGCTGCAGCTGTAGCGGCTGCCTCCTCGCTCGCAAGACCGCGAGGACAGCTGGTGATAGGAACCGGCTGATTTTAGTGCTGTCCAGGTGTAGGACTAGCTTGGGCCAGGTAGCTAGACTCGCGTGTAGGGTGGGTTTACAGGCTAGGCTGAATGCTTGCGCTGCAGGGGCTGAAGTGACGGACCGTGCTATGAGCGCGAGGACAGCACTAGGCAAATCGAGGAGCTGGGTGTGGCGAGACATAGCTGTCGGGTGAAGACACGTGAAGCGAGTAGTTAAGATAGCATCACTGATGGCATGAAGGCTTTCTCGTGTAATCACCTAGGAGTAGGAGCACAGCATACTCTTACATGTCATCTGGTACTATTGTTGTGGTGGGGCCTGCTGCATGTCCATGCCCTATTGCTGTGGTGGGGCCGGCTGCATAGCTGGCTCCGTCTCTTGCCATGACTGGCCCACCACTACCTCCTTCATAGCATCCCGCCACTCCCTTCTCTGCGCCACATGGCTTGGGGTCTGAACTGGCGTTCCAGGCCTCCACCTTGTGTATTTCGTCCTCTCGTACTCCTCTTGTACCAAGCGCGAATCCTGTTCTCGCAGGCACGGGTGTGGAATAAGCCACGGCTTGTCCTGCCATCTCCGCTTGGCCTCCAGGGTGATGGCTTGCTGGGTCGCTGTGTTCAGTAAGCTCGAGTGGGCATCGGGCGGTTGGAGGGGGCCAGACATGTTAACGCCAGGGCTATGCTTCGTCAATTGTTGCGCGATTCTTGCGTGTGCGATGCTGTGCTGTGATGTGCCATACTATGAGGTTGAAATGTTTGGTGGGCGTGCAAGTGCATGGTGCAAGCTCTGGTGCATCAACATCACCAGCGAAACTATCACCACCCACCTATCTCCATACCATCTCTTCAGCATCAACATCACCAGCGAAACTATCACCACCCACCTATCTCCTTACCATCTCATGCTATTGCGCGGGCGTCAAAAGCCCCTGTCACTGAGGCTCCAAATCCAGACTTCGCTCGGAGCGGCGATTCATCGGTGCAGAGTGGACTGGGTGCTTGGGCTTCTGAGGCGATGCGAAGCCGTGCACGAAGTGGCAATCAGGTTCGTCAATCAAGCAGTGGAGTCGTCGCCATGGTGGAAGAGGCACTACGAGCCCTTGCCGGTGGGGGCTTGGTTGGGGGAGAGGCTGAAGGCCAACTTCCCCAAGTGCCACTACCTCCGTTTCCGGGGATTCACCTTCAGCCCAGCACAGCTGGAGGCAGTCATGCGCCACAGCCTCATCGCGCAGCGCATCACCCACCTTGACATCCACACCGGTGTCCTGGAGGGCTCCTTTGAGGACAACTGGCAAGCATTTCAGGACATTGCGTTGAATCTGACGTCCTTGTGGGCCCCGCACCTTGGCCCCTTGCCCCACTCCCTACGTCATCGCCCTAGCAACCTCAAGGTACTCTGCGTCCGGGAGATGGCTATCCAGCAGGTTGGCAACCTGCCCACCACCATATCTCTGCTACAGATAGCCCGCCTCATTGCCGTCCTCCCAGCGCGGGACTTGCCAAGTGTGGCTCGAGGGGTGGAGGCTATCTCCACAGGGTGCTTCGAGAAGCTGGAGATCGGGCTGTTGGTCCTAATCTTCACATGCAAGGAGGGTGGAAGCCGTGCCTCCCTGGCACCACTCATGCCGTTGGTGGGCCAGTTTGGGGAGGCGTTTGTGGAGGTTGATGGGCTAAGAGCACAAGGGCCTGATCTGATTGAGAGCGCCATTTGCCACCTGCCTCCACTGTTGGCTGGGTGTGCTGAGGTTACGTTCGCCGGGTGCACAAGGCCTCTCTACTGTTGGTCAGAGAACTTCTTCAAGCGCAGCCTGGCAGCCGGTGGCACTGTGAGCTATCACGCAGAGTGACATGATGAGGCCTAGCAATAGTTGTGCCAGACAGCGTGACACATGGAACCACACTGATGGGGTGCAACGTTGTTATGTGCCATGCCCCATGCCTTGGGGTCAATTGTGTGTATGTGTGGCATGAAGACCATTTGAAAGTACACTGACGGTGGACAATGTTGTTGGTGCTCATGTTACATGTGGAGACGGTCACGGTCTGTTGTCAACCAGATAACTCTAACCCCTTTAACATGATTCTTGTGTAGCGCCTTACATCCGGTGTCCACTAAGCGTCACAGCTAAATAGAAGGAGCTGTCACCGGGCATCATACAAATCCGCCACCGCCACAACGGGGGGCGCCTCCTCATCATCTGCATCTGCTGCCCCTGCCGCCCCTGGCCCAGCCTCAGACCCTACCCCTACCCCAGCCACAGCCTCCACCCCAGCCCCTGCCTCTGCCCCAGCTGTCCTTGCTGCCCCTTTCCCTGCTGCACCTGCTGCTGCTGCCTGCACTACCCCTGGTGCTGCTGCTGCTGCTGCTGCTGCCACAGCCCCTGCTGCCCCTGCTGCCCCTGCTGCCACTGCCCGTGCTGCCCCTGCTGCCACTGCCCCTGCTGTAGGTTGATGGGCCCCTGTTGCTGCTGCCTGCACCGCCCCTGCTGCTTGCACAGCCCCTGCTGACCCTGCTGTCTCTGCTGTCCCAGCCTTTGCCCCTGCCTTTGGACGTACCCCTGCCTTTGCCCCTGCCTTTGCCCCTGCCTTTGCACCTGCCCCTACCTTTGCCCGTGCCCCAGCAGTCCCTGCTGCCCCTGCAGCCAAGCCTGTCAGCAGCGCCACAGCGCGGTCATCTGCATGAGCATCCGCTTCTTGGTCGGCCTTCCTCTTCTGCCTCAGCTTCTTGGCTGCAGCTGGCGGGGGCTGAGCTGCCTTTGCAGCCGCCTTGCCCCTTCGCTAGGGGGGTGAAGCTGGACCAGCCTGCTGGCCAGCACTGCTGCAAGCCTCCCACTGGCGCTCCAGCCGCTCCTTGTACCCCACCAGGATGGCCATGTGCTTCATCTGCGACCACCAAGTGTATGTAAAGTAAGGTGCAGGGTAGGGTATGGAGGTAGGGTATGGTCAACTTGCCTGCCAGGTGGATTGGTCCTTTGTGCAGGCCTCCAACAGCAGCTTCTTGGCCTGCGCCTCCGCCGCCACCTGCACAGCAGCAAGCCAACCATTACATACGCGACCTACATCCACAACCACTTTTACCTGCCTCACAATCTGATACCTACATCATATAAACTCTCATCCACCATTACCAACACCTACCTGCCTCACAAGCAGATACGCACCGGGTCTGTGGTGCTGCCGCCTGGGATAGAGCCGGACAGGTCTCGTGCCACCTCCGCGAACTGGGCGAAGAACATCTCCGACATTGCTTGCCAGGCCTGGGCAGCTTCGGGGTGCTGGGCTGCTGACGCCTTCTTGGGTGCACGCCAGTTATCTGCGATAACGATGCAACGCAATGTCCCGGCACACAGCCTTAGATGGGTGCCTCACAGGGTCCTGCAACCCTGCGCAGGGTCCAGGCAACCCTGCGCAGGGTCCTGACAACCCTGCGCAGGGTCCTGGCTACCGTGCAGGCCCAATCACTCACCCGAGTCTGCTTTCAGCTCAGCAGCCAAGGCCAGATAGGGCGTCATGTCCGGGAACTCCACATCGTCATTGGCGAAAGGCTTGCCAGCAGCTGCCGCCGCTGCCTTGCCTGCCAACAAGTGGCGACCAAACCCCTCCTCCCACGCCTCGTCCGACTTCACGCCATTTGCTACCTCACCGGGTGTCCTGTTCGCCATCCCCTTAGGAGTGCTCTTGTGTCTCACCGCATCGTAAGACCTATGTATGAGGGATAGTAAGGACATGCGCTGATAAAACCGTGGGTTCTCGTGGTGCACAGTTGGGGATGCATGCTACGGTTGAGGGTGCCTGCTGCAGTTGGAGATGCATGCAAGGTACGAAGCCACCCACCGCTTGAAGGCGCACAGCAACATCCAGTAGGAAATCAGTGCCAGGTAGGGTACCTTGGCTTCCTTGAATTTCTGCCAGATGTAGCCAATAGTGGCCAGCATGGCAGCGAGCCATCTGGCCTCCGGCACATTGCAGCCGAGTGCGGGGTATTCCCCGGGGGCACACTTCTAGATGGTGTACTGCAAAACACACAACATGTACACGGCAGAACCATATATACACAGGACTGATCATGGCATGTTGTAGATATGGCAAGACCATCAACATCACAATCACCTGACCCACAGAACGCGGGCACCAAGTCCGGATGCGTTCAGCACAGTGCTTTTTCCAAAACTGGGTTGCATCTTGCTGCAAGGATCAGCGGGAACAGACAACACGGTTATAATATGAGTATTGACATTGGCTCCTATGGCGGGATGTTGTGTAAGCAACGCCACGAACCTCGAATTTGCCCAACTCGCTGAAGGGGTGCTTGGCATCGGGTGCATGATGTTTGTACTGTAATCAGGGACCCACGATGGGTCATGGTGAGCAACGGACATTGCGGCACATGCACCACACATATGCAACACATGCGTCATAGGGTCACAACAACATGCTCACCACCGTTAGGACGCTCTTGCTGAATTCATCGGGGACCAGCCTCCCTTTTCGACGCCGCTGCTTGCTGGCTGAACCCTGCTCCTGCTCCTTGGCATGCACCTGCTGCTCTTCCTCATCCTCCTCCTCGCCCACATCCTCATCCTCATCCTCACCCTCACCCTCACCCTCACCCTCACCCTCACCCTCACCCTCACCCTCACCCTCACCCTCACCCTCACCCTCACCCTCACCCTCACCCTCACCCTCACCCTCACCCTCACCCTCACCCTCACCCTCACCCTCACCCTCACCCTCACCCTCATCCACCCCATCACTGGATGGGTCGGCGGGGGGTGAGTCTGCAGCATCGTCCTCAATGATCCGCCGCCTTGATCGCTGAGCCAATGGCTCATCAGCAGACTCATGTTCTGATTCGGATGGGGGTGGGGTAGCAGCCTTGGTCTGCAGCACCGACGCATACATGATGTTCACGGATACATTATGGTGGATGGTTCGATGAGACACGACAGGATGCAATAGATTCACGCATCACCGCACCCTCTTGAAGACTGGCTTAGTGTAGGCCCCCTTCTTGGTGAGCGTCTTGCGGTACATTTTCACAGATGCTGTTAAGTGCAGTGTATGCGATCACAAGACGGAGTAGGGGTGCTTACTCACAAGTTATCGTCCGAGCCACTGTGAACCAAAAGTCACATTGTAGAGCAGCAAGCGACGCCGGGTGGGTACACTCACAGCGGGCCGCGATGGCCCAACGGACACGATGCGACCACCTGCTAACCAGGCTTCCTCAGACACAGGCAATCACGGTCCAGACGGCATTCCAATGCCGAGTATGCGGGGTGTCAGGAGGCTTATATGGAATGCGCTCTCACTGTTTGAAGAGCCATCCCCAGTACGCGGGAGCTGAGGGCAAGACGGCTTGGCAGGAATGGCTGGCTAATGCGGAACGAGCAGAGTGCGCAGGCGCACAGCAACACAGGTCGCATGAGTCGGCGGTAAGATGTCACTAGTTGTAGTTAGTCCGCGATGATGTACTTGTGCGCTTGCTGCCAGGTAATGCGTGCACATCATCGCGGCCAATTTGCACCGCAGGCCACATGTTGTCCGCATGTGGGGCCGACATGTGTACAAGGGAGATGTGGAGATGGAGGAGGGGTGGCTGTGGAGGGGCAAGGAGGCAGGAATCAGACAGCCCCAACGGGACGAGAGGGGGGCAGGATTCGAGAGGGTGCAGGGATGGGACAGGGAGGAGGGGACGAACAACGTGGGAGGGGAGAAGAGGACAACAGAGGGGGACAGCGTGATGACAGAGAAGAGGGGGGTGTAAGAGGAAGGGGAGGAGTCGACGGAGGTGGGGACGGAGGTGATAGTGATGACAGTGGGGGTGAAGACAGTGATGAGTAAGGGGATGGGTATCCAGCCGGTCCAGGAGGTCCAGGAGGTCCAGGAGGTCCGGGAGGCCCAGGGGGTCCAGGAGAGCCGGGAGGCCCAGGGGGTCCAGGAGAGCCGGGAGGCCCAGGGGGTCCAGAGGGGGATGAAGGAGGGGGGGATGGCGCCAGGGCCCGTCGAAGCAAGGTGTTCAAGCTAGATGCCTACCTTCAACAACCCGTGTTCAGGTACTTAGAAATAACAGATATTAGTATCACCAGCAGTGAGTAGTTCTATATAGTTGTTGTTTGTCTTTGTGCATGGAATTCCAGGAACTGCCCCATGTCAGGCAAGGACTTGATGGACGAGCTGAGCCGGCTTTTGGACATGAGGCTGACCAAGGAGCAGATGAAGGGGGTGTTGAAGCTGATCCGTAAGCTACTTGCAAACCAGCCTGATCTCAACCTCATCACCAGCTTCTACCAGCTAATGAGTTTGCAGGGCGTCCAGCACGCAAATGAGTACGAGGTGCATGTGTGCAACGCGGGCAAGGACAACAAGGCCAACAACAAGTACTGCCCAGGCTTCACCTACCCGAAGATACGACGGTGAGATCAGGGGAAAGGGTGTGGATTAGGCTATGCATGCATGGCGCATTACACATGGTGTTTGTTGGGGTCAAGGTTGCCTTCATGTGCATGCATGCATAGGTCTGAGTGGCTCGCCCACCAGGATGACAAGTGCGACTACTGTGAGACGCCTCGCTTCCATGTGAACAAGAAAAAAGGTGAAACCAATCTACATGGGCATGGTGAAGCTCTATTGACACTTGTACAGGTATACATGGGTTGTATGCTGCCCCTTGCTTGGTTACAGGGAGCCCACAGGAGATCACCTTGAAGCCCATGTGGAGCATGTCTCTGTTTGGCTGGGACACAGTGGTGAAAAACATCATGGAGCGCAAGGACGTGATGACCTGGTTCAGGCGAGCTCGGGGCGTGGACCCACCTGCTGGCTCTTTCCGGGCAAGTGAGTAGGCATGGGTTGACCTTGGCATAGAATTCACAGCATAGCCAGGTGATTAGTACAGTGACATGCACCATAGCATGATGTTGTTGTTTGACAGGCCCTGCATGGCGAGAGATGCAGCCCAAGCTACCAGAGGTGGTGGCCACCTCCCCCAACACAGCCCACTTCATGATTGGGGTTGACTGGATGACCATGGGCAAGAACGGCACCTGGTCAGTGGGTGTGATTCTGTTGAGGCTGCTGGATGTGCCGGCTGAGGTGTGCGGCAAGCGGGCGTGCAGCTCAGTGCTGGCCGTCATCAACGGAGGAAAGCACCAGTCTCACCTGACAGGCTACATGAAAGCCATCTGCCAGGAAGTCAGCAAGCACATCGAGGGCCCGGGTGACCTGGGTGTGATAGTGGAGCCACACCCAGGCCCAGGTGTTGATGGTGTGGCTCCCGCCCGTGTTGAGCCTGTCCGCATCCATGGAGTCCCAGTGGTATCAATCGCTGATACCCCAGCCACGTGAGTGAGACAAAGGCCAACAGCTTGCACCTACAAATGATTCCACCACCTCCCAGTCCAGTCTATCCCTATACAACTTGTACCCTGCCATGTACCGCCCACAAACATATTACAACCATTGAGGAATGAATTGCGTGATTGTGTGCATGTAGAGCCACTTTGACCAGGGGCATGGGCCACAGCGCCCTGAAGATGTGCTACAACTGCAACATCAGCAAGCCCCCCAACCCCCCTACAGAGAAGGCGCCCCTTGGCTACGACTCGCCAACGCTGCAGACCCTACCAGGCTCCAACCGGGAGGTATGGAACACTTGACACACACATCAGCATGTGCTATTGAAATCAGACACAAGGATCCCTTGGCACACACCATCCTTGCTTGCGGTGGCGGACTGCAGGAGTATGTGCTCATCTATGACGTGCGCATGAAGTTCACCCACGAGCAGATCATGAGCCGTGGTGCCCCCTTCATCCATGGGTGGTCCCAAGGCGAACCTAGGGTGGTGGGCTGCCACGCCCAGCCCCTCCTGCCCCTGCTGCTGAAACACCTGGACGCCCGGTTGGCCCACCTAGTGCCTGTGTACCACGGCTTCATGTATGGCTTGCTCAAGCACCAGCTGGAGTGGTTCATGAGTGCAGATGGCCTTCACATTGATGTGAGGCGTGAGGTATTGAAGCGTGGAGCAGCCATTCAATCCCCATCAGACTTGGGACGGGACCTGGGAGACCTTGCCAACCGCACGTAAGCCATAATCATGTTGTGCAGTATGTCATAATCATATCACAACTGACAAGCAAGGATGATGACAATGCAAGGTGCATGTCATGACACGCTTATGATTGCCCTGGTGTTGCAATGCCCATGTCATCATGCAGTGGATGGCGCATGGAGGACTACAAGCACTGGTATGTGCACTTCTCACCCATCGTGTTGCGGGGCAACCTTTTGCCAGAGCCCTACCGTGGGTTGTGGACAGCCTTGGAGGGCGCTATGCTGCACTACTTGACACCAAGAATATTACAAACAAGCATCTACAGGCACGGTCCCATGATGACTAACATATACCTAACAATCCCCCGGTGCATGATGACTAACATATACCTAACAATGAGGATTTGTCTGCCCAATTCAGGCTCGGAGAACAGCGCCACACCTGCGGGGATGGCGGCAGGCTATGCACATCTGAAGACCTATGCAGCCAGGTTGGAGCGCTGCCGCCGTGATCCTCTGCTTCCAGCTGCGCATGGCGACAACAAGGACAAGCTGTCTGTGCCTACTGACCAAGTCTGCCCCAACCTCCACACAACGGCCTGCAGGTGAGAGTTTTAAACAGTAGCATGCAGGCCAACCTTACCCATCAACAATGCATGCATGCTGCAGGCAGACCATGCATCAACATGATATCATGGCTGTGGTGTGCACAGGCTGCACATGCAAGAGAGCAATGTGGGCAGGACATGCCTGTTTTGCGAGCTCTGGATCGAGCGTGACCTGCATGACTTGAAGTCCATCACCACCAGCGGCATTCCTGGAGCCCAGCTGGATGCCCACATTGCCATGCGGGTGGCCGGGCATAACGCCAGCAAGAGGCTGCTTGACCGGGCTGAGCCAGAGGCTTAGCAGGACTACAAGGCCCGCCTGAAGGACGAGCTGACACAGGACGGGCAGCAGGCCCTGCTGCTGGGAGCGGGCAGTGCAGAGTGCCCACTGCGGAACAGCCCGGGTGCCATGATGAGGGGCTGCATGAAGGCAGTCCAGGATCTGCAGAAAAGCGACGAGGCCACCCCATGGCGCCCATGGCACGTCAAGCAGGTGTTCGGTGAGGCCCTAAATGCAAGGGAGGCAAAGGAGGAGGCCAAGGAGGCTCCACGGGTCGCTGCACCCCTGTATCCAGTGCGGTACTACCAGCGAGCAGACTGCAATGGCACCATTGTGTTCAGCAGTGTGTACAAACGCCCCTCAACCCGCAACAACACCTGGGTCAGCATCCCGTTCAGGCTCGAAGACGACAAGTGGGCCATTTGGGCTGGCCATGTGCAGTTCTGGGTTCGTTTGGAGCACCCCAAGCTGCCTGGGGTGTTCCTACGCCTAGCAGTCAGCCGCATCTACTTGACCCGCCCTACATCCCACCCCTCATGTTTGGCAGCAACTGGTCAGGCTGTTCCCAGGCCACAGCAAGCAGCAGCTGGAGCAGCGGCTAACGCAGGAGGTCAAGGGGGGGGAGAGCCACCAGGTGACGGAGATGCAGATGGGGGTGCTGGGCCCAGCGGTATAGGTGGGCCACAGCAGCACAGGTCAGCAAAGCGTGGGGTGGAGCAGGCAGCAGCGGAGGCAGCCAGCACAGGTGGCACCAGGAAGTCCCAGAGGCTTGCAGCCGGTGCATCACAGCGGCAGGCTGACCCCCTTCCACCTGTTGAGGACCGCCCGCAGCGGTCAGCCATGGGCAGCATGCACCAGGGCTATGGAGATGAGCATTGGTATATGTTTGATGCCACCAAGATCTTCACAGTCTTTGTGACCAGCTTTGAGGATGGGGAGGGCTACGGCCGTATGTTCTTTGTGCCAGCGCACAGCCTCAGCCGCAGCTAGTCATACATCAATCACGGTACTGCACCTAGTAAGAACGGATGACAGAATAGATGCTCGTAATGCTGTTCCTGTTCTGTGGTTGCCGGGGCTGCGTCACTGTCATGTTGCTGCTGCAGCCATTGTCACACCATCAGCAACTAGTGATAGAATGCCTTAGCTACCTAGCGGTGTGACCTGTATGACCCTGTAGACGAGTGTCGTAGGACCCTGTAGGCGTGCGGCAGAACCCTGTAGACGTGGGTCACAGGACCCTGTAGGCGTGCGGCAGAACCCTGTAGACGTGTGTCGCAGGACCCTGTAGGCGTGCGGCAGAACCCTGTAGACGAGTGTCGCAGGACCCTGTAGGCGTGCGGCAGAACCCTGTAGACGTGTGTCGCAGAACCCTGTAGGCGTGCGGCAGGACCCTGTAGACGAGTGTCGTAGGACCCTGTAGGCGTGTGGCAGAACCCTGTAGACGTGTGTCGCAGAACCCTGTAGGCGTGCGGCAGAACCCTGTAGACAAATGTCGTAGGACCCTGTAGCCGTGCGGCAGAACCCTGTAGACAAACGTCGCAGGACCCTGTAGGCGTGCGGCAGAACCCTGTAGACAAACGTCGCAGGACCCTGTAGGCGTGCGGCAGAACCCTGTAGCCAAACGTCGCAAGACCCTGTAGGCGTGCGGCAGGACCCTGTAGCCTAATGTAGCAGGTCCCTGCAAATGGTCGGCAGGACCCTGCAAATGAGGTCAGTAGAACCCTGCGCAGGGTCGCTAGGACCCTGCGCAGGGTCGCTAGGACCCTGCAAATGGTCGTCAGGACCCTGCAAATGGCCGATGCGCTAGGACCCTGCGCAGGGTCGCTAGGACCCTGCGCAGGGTTTTTTCGGATTTCAAATGGTTATAACATCGCACGAACTTTGAGTTTTTCAATGACAACGACGGCGTTGAGTCGGCCTTTCCTGGGGCTATCTGCGGTATGCCTCCCGGGAGAAATGGTCCTGGTGACTTCCGGCCTTAATCGGCGCGAGTGTGTTGCAAACAGAACCATGCCACCACCACCATTTGCCACACCTGCAGCAAATTGTGCCATCCACCGTCATGTCCATCCAACCAGCCACCACAGCCCTCCCATCCCTTCCCAGCCCACCCGTTTTAGTACCCAATGCATTATCGGCCATCCCACCTGCTCCAGCACGCCCTCACCGTCAGCTCTAGCTGCCACTGTGCCTGGCAAGCCATCAGCTCAGTGCCACACACAGCGTCCCTGGCGCCCAGCTCAAGACGCACACACACATCGTTGTCTCCCTGTACATGGAAAACGCCCAAAGCAACCAAGCACAATGAGGGAGCCGTGCGTCGACAGAGCTTTACACGGCAAACATCATCAAGCACCAAGGAGGCAAGTGTATGTTGGCCCACGCCTGCAACAATTTGTGCCATTCACCGTCTTGCCCATCATCAAGCACCCTTTGCATTACTGTGCATCCCACCTGCTCCAACGCACCGTCACCGTCTGCTCTAGCTGCCACAGTGCCTTGTGTGCCATCATTTCCGTGCCCTACAAGGAGTCCCGGCTCAAAACGCAACGCACCATGACGTCTCCCTGCACCGCTCGGCCTCGCACCGGCGCTAAACAGCTCGAGACCGAAGCCAGCGGCCGCGTCGCTACGCTCCGCGGCCGCTGGCTTCGGTCTCGAGCTGTTTAGCGCCGGTGCTCGGCCTCGCGTGTTTAAACCCTTTAGCACTGGCGGTTTTGTCGTTATCTACTACGTATTGACGACCCAACACCCCGCAACATCCCCGCAAAACACATGTTTGGACACCCAAACATCCCGCAACACCTCGAAACGGGACTTGCAAGCACAAGTCTTGATGCACCATCACCCAAAAAAAACCAGGTCCAAAAAATCAAAGGCTGGGACTCGGCGGCCCGTGGCGTCTGTTCAGCAATGTTCAGCAAGCGTTCAGCAATTTTCAGCAATGTGTTCAGCAATGTTCAGCAATGTTCAGCAATGTTCAGCTAGCGTTCAGCAATGTTCACCCATGTTCAGAAATGTTCAGCTAGCGTTCAGCAATGTTCAGCAATGTGTTCAGCAATGTTCAGCAGTGTTCAGCAATGTTCAGCAGTGTTCAGCAATGTTCAGCAATGCTCAGCAATGTGTTCAGCAATGTTCAGCAATGTTCAGCAATGTTCAGCAATGTTCAGCAGTGTTCAGCAATGTTCACCCATGTGTTCAACAATGTTCAGCAGTGTTCAACTTTGTTCAGCAATGTGTTTAGCAATGTTCAGCAGTGTTCAACTTTGTTCAGCAATGTTCAGCAATGTTCAGCAATGTTCAGCCAAGTGTTCAGTAGCGTTCACCCGTGTTCAGCAATGTTCAGCAATGTTCAGCAAAGTGTTCAATGGCGTTCACCTATGTTCAGCAATGTTCAGCAATGTTCAGCAATGTGTTCGGTAGCGTTCACCCATGTTCAGCAATGTTCAGCAATGTTCAGCAATGTTCAGCCAAGTGTTCAGTAGCGTTCACCCATGTTCAGCAATGTTCAGCAATGTTCAGCAAAGTGTTCAATGGCATTCACCTATGTTCAGCAATGTTCAGCAATGTTCAGCAATGTGTTCGGTAGCGTTCACCCATGTTCAGCAATGTTCAGCAATGTTTAGCAATGTTCAGCAATGTGTTCAGTAGCATTCACCCATGTTCAGGGCAGGGCAGGGCAGGGCAGGGCAGGGCAGGGCAGGGCAGGGCAGGGCAGGGCAGGGCAGGGCAGGGCAGGGCAGGGCAGGGCAGGGCAGGGCAGGGCAGGGCAGGGCAGGGCAGGGCAGGGCAGGGCAGGGCAGGGCAGGGCAGGGCAGGGCAGGGCAGGGCAGGGCAGGGCAGGGCAGGGCAGGGCAGGGCAGGGCAGGGCAGGGCAGGGCAGGGCAGGGCAGGGCAGGGCAGGGCAGGGCAGGGCAGGGCAGGGCAGGGCAGGGCAGGGCAGGGCAGGGCAGGGCAGGGCAGGGCAGGGCAGGGCAGGGCAGGGCAGGGCAGGGCAGGGCAGGGCAGGGCAGGGCAGGGCAGGGCAGGGCAGGGCAGGGCAGGGCAGGGCAGGGCAGGGCAGGGCAGGGCAGGGCAGGGCAGGGCAGGGCAGGGCAGGGCAGGGCAGGGCAGGGCAGGGCAGGGCAGGGCAGGGCAGGGCAGGGCAGGGCAGGGCAGGGCAGGGCAGGGCAGGGCAGGGCAGGGCAGGGCAGGGCAGGGCAGGGCAGGGCAGGGCAGGGCAGGGCAGGGCAGGGCAGGGCAGGGCAGGGCAGGGCAGGGCAGGGCAGGGCAGGGCAGGGCAGGGCAGGGCAGGGCAGGGCAGGGCAGGGCAGGGCAGGGCAGGGCAGGGCAGGGCAGGGCAGGGCAGGGCAGGGCAGGGCAGGGCAGGGCAGGGCAGGGCAGGGCAGGGCAGGGCAGGGCAGGGCAGGGCAGGGCAGGGCAGGGCAGGGCAGGGCAGGGCAGGGCAGGGCAGGGCAGGGCAGGGCAGGGCAGGGCAGGGCAGGGCAGGGCAGGGCAGGGCAGGGCAGGGCAGGGCAGGGCAGGGCAGGGCAGGGCAGGGCAGGGCAGGGCAGGGCAGGGCAGGGCAGGGCAGGGCAGGGCAGGGCAGGGCAGGGCAGGGCAGGGCAGGGCAGGGCAGGGCAGGGCAGGGCAGGGCAGGGCAGGGCAGGGCAGGGCAGGGCAGGGCAGGGCAGGGCAGGGCAGGGCAGGGCAGGGCAGGGCAGGGCAGGGCAGGGCAGGGCAGGGCAGGGCAGGGCAGGGCAGGGCAGGGCAGGGCAGGGCAGGGCAGGGCAGGGCAGGGCAGGGCAGGGCAGGGCAGGGCAGGGCAGGGCAGGGCAGGGCAGGGCAGGGCAGGGCAGGGCAGGGCAGGGCAGGGCAGGGCAGGGCAGGGCAGGGCAGGGCAGGGCAGGGCAGGGCAGGGCAGGGCAGGGCAGGGCAGGGCAGGGCAGGGCAGGGCAGGGCAGGGCAGGGCAGGGCAGGGCAGGGCAGGGCAGGGCAGGGCAGGGCAGGGCAGGGCAGGGCAGGGCAGGGCAGGGCAGGGCAGGGCAGGGCAGGGCAGGGCAGGGCAGGGCAGGGCAGGGCAGGGCAGGGCAGGGCAGGGCAGGGCAGGGCAGGGCAGGGCAGGGCAGGGCAGGGCAGGGCAGGGCAGGGCAGGGCAGGGCAGGGCAGGGCAGGGCAGGGCAGGGCAGGGCAGGGCAGGGCAGGGCAGGGCAGGGCAGGGCAGGGCAGGGCAGGGCAGGGCAGGGCAGGGCAGGGCAGGGCAGGGCAGGGCAGGGCAGGGCAGGGCAGGGCAGGGCAGGGCAGGGCAGGGCAGGGCAGGGCAGGGCAGGGCAGGGCAGGGCAGGGCAGGGCAGGGCAGGGCAGGGCAGGGCAGGGCAGGGCAGGGCAGGGCAGGGCAGGGCAGGGCAGGGCAGGGCAGGGCAGGGCAGGGCAGGGCAGGGCAGGGCAGGGCAGGGCAGGGCAGGGCAGGGCAGGGCAGGGCAGGGCAGGGCAGGGCAGGGCAGGGCAGGGCAGGGCAGGGCAGGGCAGGGCAGGGCAGGGCAGGGCAGGGCAGGGCAGGGCAGGGCAGGGCAGGGCAGGGCAGGGCAGGGCAGGGCAGGCAGGGCAGGGCAGGGCAGGGCAGGGCAGGGCAGGGCAGGGCAGGGCAGGGCAGGGCAGGGCAGGGCAGGGCAGGGCAGGGCAGGGCAGGGCAGGGCAGGGCAGGGCAGGGCAGGGCAGGGCAGGGCAGGGCAGGGCAGGGCAGGGCAGGGCAGGGCAGGGCAGGGC